>CM042195.1:5891629-5908064 GCA_023539305.1 Ilex asprella | reverse complement strand
AATTTATGCACACCATGACTAATCTCATTTCAATCTAGTGAAAGACAAATCATCCACATTAGAACTAAGGTATTAATGAGAGATAAATTTGTCATAACATGCCCCCAAGAAATTGTTAAAATTTAAATTCAAAACATTTGAGACCTAAAAAAATTGAGTAGTGCTATTAGGACTTTAAAAAAATGAACTATAGGTTGGATTTTTTTTCCTTTGGAAATGCTAATGCAGCCTCATATTGATTCAGATCCAATTCAACAATCCCAATCTTATAGATCAGCTCCAACTAGTTGAGTCTTTGATAGCCAAGAATTCCATTCAAGTATGAAGAAGTGCAAATAGATCAACAAAGTTATTTCTTTCTAATAATTTTTTTGTTCCTCACTTGTTGTCTGGTTGATAGCTAGAAACATAAAATGATACGAGAAGAGGGCGACAATATTAGAATCCGCAACCATTAAGTCTAATGGCAGGACACCAGCCATTAAGAGTAATTTTGAATAACATTTAAGCCTAATTAATAGGAGGGTTGTCATCACTGGACCGGAGTGAAGCCCATGTTTTACAAAGAAAGCCCATAACGATGACTCCCAAGTAGGGGTGTAACTTGGGTTAGGCAACCCGATTTTAATTCGAATTCAACTCGAAAAAATTAGGGCCTGAGCTAGGATTTTTAATACTTGGGTTGAACTTGAGTCAAAAAATTTCAACCCGAATTCAATTTGGGCCGAGCTTGAGTTGAGGCATCGGGAACCTAAATTCAACCCGAACCCCACAAATTAAATATATATATATATATAAAGTATTAACACTCTTTTTCATTTTTACTCTATCGTTTTCTGTGTCTTTTTGCTTGTTACTCTATTATGCGTGATTAGTTGTGATGTTTTAAGTTTAATATTTTTATGGATCTAATTTCTATGTTTTTTTCTATGTTTTTTAGGATTGTGCTTTGAGATCACTAACTTTTTTATGTGAAAGCAGATAATCAATAATCGTGCACTGTTATGGATGAAATATATGAATTGTTTTATGAATTTGTAATTATTCTCCCTTCCCTGTCTCTCTTGCAGTGAACCCAAATTCAACTCGAGCCCGCCCGAATTAAACCCGGGTAATATTCAGGTTGAGTTTCTCAACCCGAGGTAGGGTTAAGGTTGAAGATTATATACCTAAAGTTGATTGTCTAACCCGCCCGAGTTGCACCCGTATTCCCAAGGTGTGATACACAGAACTTCTGAGCCTGTTTGGATGTTTATTTTTGGAAGGATTTGGATTGGATTTATAAACCTCTCCAAAACTAGAGCCATTGATTTGTATAAGGAATTCAAAAACAAAATTATATATGTTTGGGGGGGGGGGAGGGAGGGGAGAAGAGAGGGGAAGGAAAATTTAAACCATTGACCTCAAGAAGACAAAGTTTTCACAAAATAAAGAGTACAATTGGACCAAAGGCCTGTTGGTATAAAAAAAATTATATTCAATCCAATATTTGATAGGTGATATAAATATATTTGAGATTCATGAATTTATGTTAAATTATATTACTCAATTTATTAAAATATCCATTGTTATGAGAATAGGATAATAAGTTTTTGGGTAAAGTAATATTTTTATCTTCAAATCTAATCTTTCACTTTTGAAACTCACCTCCATGTGTTTCATTAAACCCCCCATTTCAATCAACTATTCACTGCGACCGGGTGCAAGCCGAAATTCATTTACCCCATGAATCTTGAGCTTCAAATCTTCAACCAAACACGAGTTTAGAAAGTGTACTGAAATATTATTATAAAATCTACCCTTTAAATCCTATCCAACCCCACCTACTAAACATGCTCAATTATGTTTTTTGTTTTTGTTTTTGTTTTTGTTTTTGTGAGGAGAAATTTTATTTTTCTCTGTTGAAGTCGCACATTGTCCAATTATCTCTAAAAGTAGTCACACAATTCAAAATTAACGGGATATTTGAGTCGTGCACATGTACCTGAGGCTTGATCCTAAATTTTTTATTTTCCAAAGGATAGGAAAAATCCTTGCAATTGTAAAAAAAAACACAAATACCCCTATTTTCTTATTCTTATTCACAGGCAGAGCCAATATGTATCCTCGTAGCGTCCTCTTTCCAACAACTAATAACATAAATTGGATGAGTGGTAAAATGTGAAAAGAACATAATCACAAGAAATGAAGTGAATTTGTTGCTTAACCAAATTGGGTTATACTTGGTAAAATAAACCGTTGGTGCAAAGTTGACTTCTTAAGGACTTGGATGTTTACTTAGTTAAGTAACAAAGTGGTTCGACAAAGGGTCAAGTGGCATGCAACGACTATGCCCCTAACTCAAATTATTATGACTCATCGGCCCAAAGTATATCCATTGTTGTTTCCATGTTTTTGCTCCATAATGCTATTATAGGGGGGTGCTCCGCGAAAGTGATACCAAGATAGCCTGAGCTAGCCTCCCTAGGGACTCTTATGCCCCTAAGCCTTGACACACTAAAGTAAGTCATGGTCTCAACAAATGCTTGTCATGGGGGAGACAATGCATTCCAAAGTCTGAGACTCGAGATGTGGGGCCGATGATTGGAGGGACCCGTCGTCGACAGAAACTCCATGTATGGCTAAGGAAGGCAACGTATGCATGAGCACGTTAGGCATGACCAATGGATTAATTGAAGCCCAATGCATGGTTGAGGAAGACAACTCATGCATGGACACATTAGCACAAGCAAGCAAGGTTAGCAAGGTGGCTTGATTTGTGGGGCATTGCTAACTTGGAAGATCAAGTCATGAGCTGGACATGGCTTGTCACGAAGACAAGGCTAATTCAGGTGTTGTGGGTCACAAGAAAGGCACATGCACAACATGTGAGGCGGTTCTGAACAATGAGGCATGTGCCCTACAGATGGTGACGGTTTTGTGCAGTTGCTGACATGTGCACAACATAAGAGAATTTTGGCATGTGCACACAAGATGCAAAGAAGTTGGGGCAGTTACTGGCAGAGTCAACCATTAGTTGCTACTGCCTCTGCCATGACTTGCACTTTGGAAACAGTGGCTAAAGGTCTTAGCCATTGTCAGTAGGCTTGTGGGCGAATTTGATGTGCTTTGCAGTTGCTTAGGCGGTGGGACTTGTAACCATCACTTTGAATGCTATATATAGGCATGCCTGGATTTATAGTGCAACCAAGAGAGTTGGAAACGTTTTGTAAGCAATCCCTTGATTGAATTTCCTTTAGGCTTTGTTGAGAAAGAAAAATGTTTGGACAATTGGCCTACATCCCAAAGACAGGTGTTATTCTCACAATTGGCTCATTATCCTCTTGAGACTGATGTAACTCTACATACTCTAAATATGGCCCACCTATTCCAATCAAAATTCAAAACGAATTTCAATACTACAATTTGTCAAGATTTAAGAAGAGTTTAAAATTTTAATTCGAAAATCAAAAAACTAAAAATTACAATTTTTGGTGAATTCATAAATAGGTGAGAGTTGGTTTTTTGTACTTAAAGACCCAAATTTACTTGTAGAACTAAGCATTTGTTACCTCCAGTAAAATTTATTGATGATGTCATTAGTTAGCCCCCTCAAAAATAAAATCATGATTTTGTCAATGTGTTGCAAAAAAACAGGTGGGCTGGTGGTGTGCAGAGTCAAGTAGATATGTTATGTATTGTAGTTGCACAACGCTTTATGGGCATTCTTGAAATCTTGACACTCAAATTAATGATGTCAATTTGACAATTTTTTTTCAAGATTTGATTGAGGGTCATTTTTAGTAATTAATCCCCATCTTAATTGCAAGTAGTCTGTTCGGCATTTGTACTTGTCAACTGGCCCATGTGTGGGATGTAGTACGGTGGACCCTTCTTTTTCTTCGACGTGCGTTTCCCTTCGTTCTTTTTTCTGGTCAGGCGTTTCCATCCGTTCGTTAATACATTTTGTTGTATCCGAAAGCAATTGCCAACCGTGCAGTGAAAAGTCATAGTTATTCATTCAGATTGATAAAAAAAAAAATACATTCACTTCCATCTGTTTTAATTATTTCCGTAGTATATCAGTCACTAGTGGTAAGTCGTATTTTGAAAGAGATGTTGGTGGTCGTTGAATGAGTCTATTTAAAATTGTCGAGTGAATATATTGAGGTTTGTCCTATTTTATATTATAGATTAGTGAGAATTCTATTTATGTTTAATAAATTTCATCCAAACTTATGATCAAGTAATTATTGCAAGCTACTATCTCCTATCAGTCATACAAAGGAAAACAGTTAGATCTATTAATCATGTCAAGTGAGACAAATTGATATTGGGTAGGAGTGCTTAATCGACATTTTGGGTCAGAAGTGCTTACTTCCATCAGTCAAACCGAATATACTTGAAAATAAAAAAATAACGATAAACTGAACCGTTTTACATGACCAACCAATTCAATAACCAACCCTTAGAATCTGCCAATTTATGATTCGATTATTGAGTGGGCTTAAAATCTATTCTCATTCTCGTTCGTCTCCATAGGGTCATCAATCACAGGTGTAAGTTGGATTCCAGTACAGATTAGTTGTTCAAGCACAGGATTCTTGGATTCCCGTAGGCATGCCACTTCCTATGGTAAAAAATTGAACCCACCACATTGAGGAGAAAGAGAATGGAAGCGTTGTTATTAGGTTAGTGGGGAACATGCTGGATTCGTGAAAGCTACGGTAGAAGGAAAAGAAATGCAAGCTCTTAAGGGTTGAATTGTTTAATAAGATAATGTTAGAAAATACGAGGAAGAGAAAATTTTAAAATTTTACATGGGTTTATTTAGCATGAAGTAAAAAAATGATAGGCCAAGCACAAGGGCCCAACTCATGTTATAAGGCTCGGTCCAAATTTACAGCCCAACTCCCAGAGGTTCAGTAAATCTAGTCCACCTATTGATCCGGTCAAGCTCATCAGAAGCTCAAGGAGCTATTACATGAGCAGGGAGCATGGGTCATCCAAGATCCTCTCTTAGCCACCTTGGAGTAAGGGAGTATCCAAGAGCCCCACCCTCGTCGCTTGGAGATAGTCAGTCTTCCCTCATCCTTTGACCAAGTCCTTTGGAGAGCACCATAACTTTCTTGCCCGTAGAGAAGAGGTGAGGTTGTCAAACTATTAAATACTATTAAGTTGCTCCCAATCCATTATGACCGTCAGATTGACTATGCAATTACTATGCAACGACTATAAATTATAAGCTTCCCCAACACTTGGGGGCATCTCACAAAATCAAGCTTATCTCTTCTCTCCATTGTAATTTTCTACTCTCCCAACACACCGGAGTTAATAAAATTCTCGGCGAACTCAACTATTGAAAGTCGACGTAAGTCTTGATTGACGGAACCACTATAAACATTGTCTTATATCTCTACCTATTTTATTGCATTGATATTATTAACTTGATTGTAGTGTGCAAATCAATTTGTGCATCATCAAAAAATAATAGAAAAAATAATTTCTAGGGACCAAGAAACAATAAAACAACGAAATTCCCAACCAAAATTAAAAGAAATATAAATAGAAACTTACGAGACCAAAACGAGAGAGAGAGAGAGAGAAAAAATCTTGACTACAAATTGGCATCAGCCATAACCACAAGATGCCAAATAATACTGCGAGTCCCATTCAAACTTAGTTAGATCGCAACAAAAAGGAGTGCTAGTCTATCCTGGAAACTAAATGAAGACATTTTCTTGATAAAAGAATTGGGCCGGCACCATGGCACTTATTGAAAACTATTTATTTACTAGATAAAAATATTGCCATTATATTAAAAAATAATTTATGATCAGAGATTTTCTGTTGACTTATAGTAGTTATTACTCATAAAAATAATTTAATAAAATAAAATAATTAATAAAAATGTTTACACGTAAAATTGTTAATCGAACCGAACTTTGCGAGCTCGAGTCTGATAACTTGGTTTTCTAAAAGAACCAAAAAAATTATTCAAACTTAACTCGGTTAGAATTCGAGCCGAACTCGAACTCGAATAGCACGATTATTTTACATATAAACAAGTCAAGTCTTTTAGATTTGTTTTTTAAACAAACTTCAAAAATTGTTCAAACTCAGTTTGTTTAAAACATAAATCAAACTCGAGCCAAATTTTATTCACGTCGAACCAAAATAGCTCATCTCGATTAACACTCATATTTACACGAAACATATTTTTGTTAATTAAAAAAATAAAATATTAAAATGACTTTTCAAAAATGAAATGAGTATATTTCTGCGCCTATTTTTTTTTTGGCCACTACTCGTGCACGTTTATTAATTTGGTTTCTCCTCCTCGCGGGTCACGCGAGTTTGGTGAACCGTGAACAACAACACAGAAATAATAAATAACAAATTATTTTCTCAAACGGGACGTCCGCTTCAACCTCCGAAAGATCCACACTTTCTACTCCATAGTCAAATAACACTAAATGTATTATCTTCTCTATCTCATCTGCAAAATAAACCCACATCCACATTCACACTCCCAAGAAGAAACGCAGAATGCATTGAGAACCACAACATACACCCACCCACATAGTTGGAAGTAACCTTTTTTTAAAGGGAAAAAAACATGCAGAAGACCAAGAAAGCTGATCATGAGCAGGAAAAGAACAGAGTGGCTGTAAAGATGGGAGGAGGAGGTATTGCCGGAGGTTTTTTTCTGGTGGGTGGAGTCTTGGCTATTGCCACTCTGGTGTCTGGTTTTGCCATCAGAAAGAGACGGCAAAGATCCACCACCAACAACCAGCTTCCCCGACCCATACCTACCAGTCCACCTAACAAGGTGGAGGAGAATAACAAAGATGAAGTGAGCAAAGGCCTCCATTTACTCGTTCCAGATTCTTCTCCAACTATGCATCACCATCTAAGGTTTGCATCAGCATCGTTATTCAGTCTCTTTATATGTCTTCCAATTTGTTTTCAAGCTATAAATAAATGTGTTTGATGTGATGTTTGATTAATTTCCAATTGCAGCAATGGATCGGCAAAGACGGGTGTTGCCCCGATTGACTCCAAGTCCTTGACCTCCTCTCAAATTTTGATCCTGGTATATTTTAATTCTGATCAAGACTTTTTTTTACCCATCAGAGTGCTCATACAAGTAATTTGATTCAGGATGAGACGCCCAAGCTTGAAATCAATGGTGGGAAACAAGTTTCCATCCATGGTGATGAAGAAATTATCTTCCCTAATGGTCCAAAACAACCAGAAAGCAGTCCCCTGTTGAAGGACTTTGGTACCAATGCTGAAGAATTCTCATTTCCACTGGCTAATAATCCATCGCTTAAACCAGAGAACCTGAAGAAGAATGAATCCAAAGAAGAAATCAAAGTTCTGAAAGAGGAAGAAGAAACTGAAACACTTCATGCTGACCAGACCACAGTAGATGTTGGAACAGAACGAGGAGAAGATGAAACTTATGGCCATGGGGGAGAAACTGTTGAAGGGAACTTTGAAGAAATGAGTGAAACAGCTAGTGCAGATCAGATGGCAGCAGAGCTGCAATTCAGAGAAGACCCGGAAAATCCAAAAAATGTTAATCAAGAAATCGTCTCCTCAGAGAGTTCAGTACCTAAAAGCAGTCTTTTCAAAAATTATGATGGCAAAGTGCAAGAACTTCCATTGCCAGAAGATTACAATTCAAGCCCTTTTGAACCTGAAAATGTGAACAAAAATGACTCCATCGAAGGCCCTCTATCCCAGGAAGCTGTTGAAGTAATGGAAGAAGATGAAGGAATAGCGGCAGGGCATGCTGATCAGGGCGTAGCTAAAGACGACCCACAGATGCAATCCATTGAAGATGAACAAAAAGAGCTAGCTGAGACACATCATGCAGATCAGTTTGCCGTAAAGGATGACAAAGAATTTCCATTCAGTGAAGATCTGGAGACCCTCTCGAATATTGATCAAGGAAATTTCTGCTCGGTTAATTCAATTGCAGAAAGCAGCTTACCTGAAAATTTTGGGGCGGATATGCAAGAATTTTCATTTCCAGTGCTTGAAAGTCCTCTTCCCAGTCCTGAAGATGTCGACAACAATGTCTCTACCAAAGCTTCACTGTTGATGGGAGCATTCGAAGTACTGAGAACGGATGAAGCAATTGAGGCAGCTGGTACTACTCAGACTGGAGTAGAATACAACCCTCCAATGCAATCGGTTGAAAAAGAACAAATTGAAGACTATGGCGATGATGATAGCAGAGGAAATACTGAAGAGAGAGGTGACAATGCATGTGAACAAGAAGAACAAGAAAATGAAGAAAGTTACGACGATGATGATGGGGAGGTTACTGTAAACGAATGTGAAGAGGCAGCTGAGCCACCTTATGCAGATCAACTTGCAGTAAAGGACGATCAACAAATTCAATTGAACCAAGAACAAGAGACACTCTTGAACATTGATCAAGAAAAATTCTGCTCTTACACGTCCGTCCCAGAAAGCAGTTCACCTAAAAATTATGGTGCTAATTTGCAAGAATTTTCATTTCCAGTTCTTGAAAGTCCTCTTCCCATGCGTGAAGATGTCAATGGCAAGGCCCCTAAGGAAGCCCCCCTGTCCTTGCAATCTATCAAACTGAAGGAAGAGGATGAAACAACTGAGGCAGCTAGTACTGCTCAGACTGCCATAGCATACAACCATCCAACGCAACGGGTTGAACAAGAACAAAACGAAGACTATGCCGACTCTGATGGCAGAGGAAATACAGTGGAGAAAAGTGGGGATGCAATTGGAATAGTACATGCAGACATGGTTGCAATAGAAGACAACCCCAAAATAGAATCGGCTGAAGAGGAAGAGAGTAGTGAAGACAGTGATGCAAATGAGCAAGATTATATTGCCGAGGAGAAAATTGATGAGGGCTCGGATGGAACAGGAGCCTCGTCCATGGAATCCAACTCTGAGGCAATTTGGCCACTGGAGTCAATGCAGAAATTGTTGCTGGACAGCAAAGAATTGGAAATCAATAAACAGGCATTGGGAGAGAATATCAAGGCAGATAGAACAGTGAATAAAGATCATATTGGCCATAACCGCGTAGAGAATGGTAATCCCAATGTTAATGGCCACAATATCATTGAAGATGATGGCAAATCGACGAATTTTAGTCACATGTACATGATTCAGCTTGCGAAGAATAATGAAGAATCATTCACATCGAAATGGAGGATTTGGATATGGTCGAGTTTCATGCCACTATGGTTCTTGGCCTACTGGTACTTCGGTTTACCCTTCGTGAAGATCTGTCTTCTTGTCTTGTCAGTGATGCTCTTCAAGGGAATGTACCATCAATTTCAGTAGAGGGGCCCAGAAAAACCACCCAACTTGAAACTTGTAGACCCCAAACCAGAGCATGTTAGAGAAGCTTTTACATCCGGTCAAATAATCTGCGTTACCAAGCCTTACAGGAGGAGACGGGAAGCATACGCGCTTGATTCTCAATTCTCTTTCATTTATGTAGTGAAAAGAAAATAAATATTTTCCTGTAAAAAAATATATATAAATATCAGTTTGCGAACATTCTTGATTAGGCGCGAAAGAGAAAAAAAAAAGATACATGTATAGTGAGCTATGTAACACCTTTAGCATTAATGCGTCGCTCTACTCTTACAAATACCTTTACACATGTACTTGACATATCACTACTGTTAGCCCGAATTTAACTGGACTAGGACCAATGAATTGAGAAAAGGCCCAAACATTCAGGACCCACAAAAGAGCCCAAGTCGCCAAGACCCATGAAACTGGGTTCACTCGTCAAAGAGAGTTGAATAGTAAAATCAGAGTTAAATAGTAAAATCGGAGGTGAATAGTAAATTAGAGGTAAATGGTAAATCGGAGGTGAATAATAAATTGGAGGTGAATAGTAAATCGGAGGTGAACAGTGAAATCGGAGGTGAATAGTGAAGAGAGTCCAAGGAGATCAAGTGGCCAACGCCCAAGCTCCTCCAAAAAAGCGTCGCCCAAGCATCCAAGTGGGGCGTCGCCCATACCTTCTCCAAGCCAAATGGTTACCTTAACTATGCTTACCAAATAGGTCTACTCCTACCAAAATTGTACTTACCAAAATAGGGGAAAACCCCTTCCTCACGTCACCGCCTCACCGCCTTGGTGAGCCTATATAATATAAGCCCCTTCCCACATGGAGGGTGGAAGGACCTTGGCACCACATTCAGACCTCTACACCTTGAAGCTCCTACACACACTACACCTCCCTACACACATTGATATCTCTCTCTCTACCTCAAAGCACTGTAAACTCTCCGGAATACCTTGATACATTAATAAAGATCGCCGGCCACCGCTGCCATTCAAGAAAGTGGACGTAAGTCACCCGGACCGAACTATTATAAATCTTGGTATTGACTCTATATTTATCGTTTTACCATTGATTGCCTATTTACTGCTCTTTAATTATACATTATCATTCTCTTGACTATTGATCTTGCACGAAGACGATTTTGTGCATCATCAGTGTAGCGCCGTCTGTGGGAACGACTAGTTTCCTACTCTTTCAATCCATGACAATCACTACAAGATCAATGTCTCAACAGCCGGGAAACAACAACCCGACTCACTGGGAAGAGACTCAATCTCTCCTCGCACCTTCGGAACCTCCTACTACGGGGACCCCCATCGTTGGACAACAGCAACAGCTCCTCCAAACCATGCAATTGCTGGTGAAACAGAACCAGCAGATCATTCAACTCATGCTTATCCAAGGAGGTGTCACCCCTCAACCTACGGGAGGAGCCCTAACTGGAGAGGAGCAACATTCTATCCCTTTTGGGCGCCAGAAAGCCCCCCACCATGGGGCCTCTCACCAGAATATTTTAGGACCACAACAGGGCGCCCGTCGCTCGACAGTCCCTCCTCAGCGCGTAAGGAGCTCAGGCGTCCCTCCTCCACACATACCTGCGCAGGAGAATGAAGATGGAGAAAGCTAATACGGAGACCACAAAAGTCAGTACCACCGCCCGACTGAGGACATTCCTAACCGATGGGATGAGAAGATTAGAAAGGTGCAAAACCAACTTGGTAATGCCCTCAACACAATCAAGGCCCAAGCGCCCAAGGCAGTGGACTACCTGCTTATGATCCATCGGCGCCCAGATGAAGGGTCTCGCCCTCTCCACCTTGGGCGCCTCCCATGATGTCGCCTATACGAGGGGTCTCGCCCTCTCCTTCATGACGGCCTAGCCCTCTCCACCTTCGGCGTCTCCCATGATGTCACCTAGACGAGGGGTCTCACTTTCTCCGCATTCGGCGCCTCCATGACGGCCTCACCCTCTCTACTTTGGGTGCCGGTCTCGCCCTATCCACCTCGGATGCCTCCCATGATGTGGCCTAGACGATGGGTCTCGCCCTCTCCACCTTGGGCGTCTCCTATGATGTGGCCTAGATAAGTGGTCTCGCCCTCTCCACCTTCAGCGCCTCTATGATGGCCTCGCCCTCTCCACTTTCGGCGTCCCCATGATGGTCTCGCCCTCTTAACCTTGGGCGCCGGTCTCGCCCTCCCCACCTAGGCGTCCCAAATGATGGGTCTCACTCCCTCTCACTGGGCGCCCTAGACGATGGGTCTCACCCCTTCTCATCAGGCGCCCTAGACGATGGGTCTCACCCTCTCTTACCAGGCGCCCAGTTGTTTGAGCTCAACACCAGGCACCAGACGCCTAGCTCCTCCTCAAAGCCCTCCTCGTCTCTATCTTAATAGAATGAGAAGGCACTCCTCATCTCCATCTCACTAGAATGAGTCAATGGAAGGAGTCTCAGGCATCCAACTCATCAACACCCTCCTCATCTCCATCTCTATGGAATGAGCCTCAAGCGTCCAGCTCTTTAGAGCCCTCCTTATCTCCATCTCTATGAAATGAGCCTCAGGTGCCCAGCTCCTCATAGCCCTCCTCATCTCTATCTCAATAGGATGAGAAAGTCTTACTCATCTCCATCTCAATGGAATGAGTCTCCGCCATTACAGCTTACTTCTGAGCTATACACAGCCCTACCAACAGCTCGCTGCATCTACTTGTGCCTGTCACCCGAGCCCTACTTGCTCCGCGGTATCCTCTCGTGTTTGTCGCCCGAGCCCTATCTACTCTTCAACAGACTTGTGTGCCCGCCTTTCCACTATCTAGCCATCGAGTGCCTCCCTGATCTTCAGCCTATTTGTAAACAAGAAGGGCAAAGCAGCAGTCACCAACAAACATTCAAATCCAAAAAATGTAAAGAAAGAAAGTCAAGTACAAAGCCAAACAGGAGTGCGGGACATACTTGGTAAGCCTCTGCTACGACAGTCATCTCCCAAGACTATACGTAGCTCAGCCTACGACTCTGTTCTCACACAGACATTCACCATATCTAGCTTAGCACTCTCTCATTAGTCGCCGAGAAGCTTGGCCTTACCTGCTCCTAAGCAGTCTTATCTCCAGCTTCGCATTCTCTCATGAATCGCCGAGAAGCTCGGCCTTACCTACTCCTAAGCAGCCTTTATCTCCAGCTTCGCACTCTCTTGTGAGTCGCCAAAAAGCTCAGCCCTATCTCTACTCTCAAGCAGCATCAATCTCCAACTTAGTGCCTCCCTCACGAGTCACCAAAAGCCCGGCCTCAAGAGAGGTAGCTCTCTCACGAGCAATCCACAGACTCTGTCTTTGCTCTCGCGCAAACAGCCTACCTCTCAATTCAGGTAATAATGTTAAATAATTTAATATTTTGAATAACATTGTCTTTATCATCTCTAGGCAGACTCTTGAAACGCCTTGACCGAAGCCAAGTTAAAGCATGTCCACTGAGCCATAAAGAGCTACGGTCCCCGTAGAATATCGCACAGGAGTCTCAACTCCTATAGTATTCAAAGGCTAACGCAGAAGTCTCAATCTAAAAAAGGAGTGGGGGCACCACTAGGACCCATCTCCCAAGAAACAACCTGGCAATCAGATTTTTACCAGAAGCACTGGGGGCATCATCCTCTTGAGAAGAAGGAAGACACCATTCTAAAAAGCAAAAAGAATCTCCACCAACTCCCCATCAACAATAGCTCCAGAAATCAGAGACAAGGACAAGAACCAGCATAGCTGAAGGGTATCACAGTCTCCATCTCTAGCAAAAACCCAGGATGACAATTCGTCTCCCATGAATGCCTGATACTTGCCTGCTAGAACGCAGCTCTCCACCACCGTCGGTTTCACTGTATTATACTTAAAACTTGAATTCAGAGAGATAGAAGCATTTTTTAGAAAAAATTGTCGACCAAACCGCCTAGGCGGTTTGTATGTTGTAGATCTCAAAAAAATACTCAAATTTAAAAAATAAAATTTGCCTCAAACAAACTCCCGTGCGCAAAGTTATGGTTGTTCGAAGATTTGCCGGTTGTTCGAAGATTTTTTGATACTCCAGCAGCTCCCATTGATTGCCTCAAGGGCGCCGCCCACCTCAGCCACATGGGCACCGCCCATTGCAGCACACAGGCAGCCTCGCCCATGCCAGCCTGCACCTGCGCCCACAACCCCTTTCTTTCACCAAAAGTCATAGGCTTGGGGCATGGGGGGCAAATGACGAGCCCGAATTTAACTGGGCTAGGCCCAATGAACTGAGAAATAGCCTAAGTCAACAAGACCCATGGAGTTGGGTCCACCCGTCAAAGGGAGTTAAATAGTGAAATCGGAGGTGAATAGGAAATCGAAGATGAATAGTAAATCGAAGGTGAATAGTGAAATCGGAGGTGAACAGTGAAATCGCAGGGGAATAGTGAAGGGAGTCCAAGGAGATCAAGTGGCCAACGCCCAAGCTCCTTTAAGAAGGCGCCACCCAAGCCTCCAAGTGGGGCGTCGCCCATGCCTTCTTCAAGCCAAATGGGCACCGCCCATATGGCTCCAAGTGGGCGCTGCCCATATAGCTCCAAGTGGACGTGGCTTGCCCCTTGGTCCTCTCCTCCTTGCTCTTTCATACTCCAATCCAAGTCCAAGTCCAAGTCCAAGACAAGTCCAAGTCACACCAGCTCAAGATGAAGATCAAGCCCGGCTCAGCTCAGAGTCCTCCGACTGAATAGAGATACGAGGGAAAAAATATCGGGATACGAAGATCTATTCCTACCTTAACTATGCTTACCAAAGAGGTTTACTCCTACCAAAATTGTACTTACCAAAATAGGGGAAGACCCCTTCCTCACGTCACCGCCTCACCGCCTTGGTGAGCCTATATAATGTAAGCCCCTTCCCACATGGAGGGGGGGGAGGACTTTGGCACCACATTCAGACCTCTACACCTTGAAGCTCCAAACATCCAGGACCCACAAAAGAGCCCAAGTCAACAAGACCCATGGAGCTGGGTCCACCCGTCAAAGGGAGTTGAATAGTGAAATCGGAGGTGAATAGGAAATCGAAGATGAATAGTAAATCGAAGGTGAATAGTGAAATCGGAGGTGAATAGTAAATTGAAAGTGAATAGTGAAATCGGAGGTGAATAATGAAATCGGAGGTGAACAGTGAAATCGAAGGTGAATAGTGAAAGGAGTCCAAGGAGATCAAGTGGCCAACGCCCAAACTCCTTTAAGAAGGCGCCACCCAAGCCTCCAAGTGGGGCGTCGCCCATGCCTTCTTCAAGCCAAATGGGCGCTGCCCATATGGCTCCAAGTGGGCGCTGCCCATATAGCTCCAAGTGGGCGTGGCTTGCCCCTTGGTCCTTTCCTCCTTGCTCTTTCATACTCCAATCCAAGTCCAAGTCCAAGTCCAAGACAAGTCCAAGTCACACCAGCTCAAGATGAAGATCAAGCCCGGCTCAGCTCAGAGTCCTCCGACTGAATAGGGATACGAGGGAAAAAATATCGGGATACGAAGATCTATTCCTACCTTAACTATGCTTACCAAAGAGGTTTACTCCTACCAAAATTGTACTTACCAAAATAGGGGAAGACCCCTTCCTCACGTCACCGCCTCACCGCCTTGGTGAGCCTATATAATGTAAGCCCCCTTCCCACATGGAGGGGGGGAGGACTTTGGCACCACATTCAGACCTCTACACCTTGAAGCTCCTACACACACTGCACCTCCCTACACACATTGATCTCTCTCTCTCTACCTCAAAACACTGTAAACTCTTCGGAGTACCTTGATACATTAATAAAGATTGCCGGCCACCGCTGCCATTCAAGAAAGTGGACGTAGGTCACCCGCACCGAACCACTATAAATCTTGGTGTTGACTCTATATTTACCGTTTTACCATTGATTGTCATTGATTGCCTATTTACTGCTCTTTAATTATACATTATTATTCTCTTGACTGTTAATCTTGCACGAAAATAATTTTGTGCATCATCAATTCTCTTCATATATAACATCGAATTTTCGGACTCGCTCCAATTGGCCATTGCTGGTGTATTTAATCACCATTGCTTGACACAACTTTACATTCATTCCTCTGTCACCTGGGCGAGCTACAGAATGACCATATCCAAAAAATGGTCAGCATTCTAGAACAGGCACACAATAGAACAGTTTATACGAAACTATATACATAGAAAAAATATTTCCGAAAAGAGAAAATTCAGCCACCATTGGATCATATTTCAAGCATTTCCAAGCTTCTCCAACATAGTATGTCCTTTGTTATGATGATAAATGGAACCTCATGGACTCATCCTCACAAGAAATACCCTATGTCATATCATCTACAATTTTTTGTCCTGCATACAGAACTTAGAGTACAGGAGAATACTACGGTACATCCAAGGAAATTTTTGGTACCATACCATAAATTCTCTTTTACAATATTAGTAGCTAGTTTATTAAATTTATGAATTATTTACAATAGACAAGATATTTAAATGACAGACAAGACATAAAAAAATGACATATAAGACATAAAGAAAGCCGTCATTATTGACTTTTAGTACAATATTTACAACTTCAATAGATAAATTACTAAATTTGTGGGAATATTTACAACTTCAGTAGTATATTTACCAAATTTGTGGGAATATTTACAATTTCAGTGATATGTTTACAAATTTTGTGAAAATTTTTACAACTTAATGGAAAGATTTTTACAACTTAATGGGGAGATTTGATCGATCATGGACTACTTTTATGTCAATATTTACAACTCCAATGGATTCTTTACGATATTTCTGGGAATATTTACAACTTCAATGAATTCTTTACTACATTTATGGGAATATTTAAAACTTTAATGGATTGTTTACTACATTTGTGGAAATCTTTACAACAAAAAATGGATTCATTACTAGTCAATGATCGATCAAATATAATTTTGATCGATCAAATCCAAATTTTAAAAAATTGAAAAAAAATTCAAATTAACATTAAATTAAAATTCATAAAATTAACATTAAATTAAAATTCATAAAATTAAAATTAAATTTAAAATTCATAAAATTAACATTAAATTAAAAT
>CM042195.1:5867421-5881629 GCA_023539305.1 Ilex asprella | reverse complement strand
TACCAAAAATTCTCTTGGATGTACCATATTATTCTCCTAGACTACAACTCGTCAAAGAAACTTTGAAAGAAATTATGAAGTACCAACTGATGTGCAAACCTAGCAAACCTAACGATTGAACAGACAGGTAAAAAAGGAAGAAGGGTTGACTTCAACTAAAATTATAGGTAATGATGATACCCACAACTTCAACATCGGCAAGTACATGCAAAGGAGAAACGGGATTACCATTGGCCTGCAAACAGAATGTCTTTAGGGGTTCGTTTAGTAGAAAAGATGAAAAATTAGAAGAATAGAAAGAAGGATGAAAAGTTGAAAGGATGAAAAATTAAAAGGAATATGTTTTCCTTCATTATGTTTGGTATGATGGATGAAAATTTAAAGGAATGCATTTTCCTTTATTTGATATTGGATGAAAAATTGAATAGAAAGAAAAAATATATATATCAAATTTACCATTATACCCTTATATCTTATTACATGAATAAGATTAAAGAAAATAAACTAAAATGCATGATTTTTTTTATAAGTATATAATATTTAAACCCTCTAAAGTTTATAAGTATATAATATTTAGACCCTTTTTAAGTTTAAAATATTATACTTAGACAAAAAATACTCCAATCAAAGATGAAATATTAAATATTTTAAATTTTACAACAAAAATTCATGTTCTATAGGATCATTTATTAAAATAAAATTTACTTATAAAGAAATTCTTCATTTAATTATATAAATGTGTACCTAACTAGAAATTATATGTATTTTTTTTATTATGTACATTTAATTATTAAATCTTTGATTGCATATGCAAAAACAAACTTAATAAGTTAAGTTCTAATTATATTATGTGGTAAATACAAAATACTAAAAAATATATAATTAAAAAAATTAGACCTAAACAGTTTGAATTATGGGACTATTGGGAACCAAAAGAAAAAAAGAAAAAAAAAGGGAGGCAAATAAATTTTTAGGCCTCATTCATTAAAAAGGCCAAAGCCACACATGTTTTGGGTAAAAAAAAAAAAAAGAAATTGTTGAACTTACTTTTTATTAAAATCTCACTTTTAGAGAGTGGTGGGTAAAATAGTCCATTCAAAAAAAAAAACCAATCTTCCTTCCATTTCCCACCTATTTTTGGGGGGAGAATTTCTGGTGGGCCCAAGGGAAAACTTTTCCCTCCCATTTTTCATTTCCTCCCATTTTCCCTCCATACCAAACAATGGAAAGACATTCCTTCCTTCCACTTTCCTTTCTCCATTTTTCATCCTCCCTATTTTTCTTCCAACCAAACACAACATAAATGACTTGGAAACATGGGAAAAATACCTTCACAGCCACCATAAAAAAGGGCAGCCCAATGCACGAGCATAGTCAATGACAGTTCCTCCCTTGGGCAGATATTTTGTCAGCACATCATCATAAAACAGATAATGAAGCACAATTATTTATGTTAATGTAATAATAGACTTAGGTCCACTGAGACTCATTAGGGCAAACCCTAACCCTTCCTTTTCCTATATATACTTGTGTATATGACTTGTAATAGTTGTACTTAATCATATACTTCAATATATTGCTCTTCTTTCTCCACTTCTCTCTCCCACATTTCAACCATCTTAACATGGTATCAAGAGCAAGTTCTTTTTGGACCTATTGTTCCTAAAATTTTTCGTAACCCAAAAGCTTCCGTCGCCACCGCCGAGACTTTCGTCGCTACTGTAGGCTTCATTCTAGCTTCGGTATCAACACCCACCACACCTTTTTCTTCGTCTCTACGAGACGAACACAGCGCCACCAAAATCACCACCATCAGTTCATCCACGCGCCTACACGCGCCTCCAACAGCCCGCTGTACCACCACTAGTCTCTGTCTCGATTTTTTCGTGATCTATGACTCAATCAGAGCTCAAAACCCATCATATGATATACCATCCGAATCCTCTCAACGAGAAGATTCCAAAAACATAAAGCCCATCATATTCCAACACCACAAGCGCCCACACGTGCCACCTGAAGGTCCTACCCTCACCGCGCATCAGATCCACGCGCCCCTGCATCCAGCTGCGCCACCTTAGCTCCACCTTAGCGTCCAATCAGCGCCACGTCAGCTCCCAGTCAGCTCCACATCAGCCCAGTCAGCGCCACATCAGCTGTACATTCTGCCACATCACTACTGACTGCCACGTCATCAAGTGGTTCCTAGGGTTTTTTGACGTTCTGAATCCATTTCTGGCCTCCGTTTCAGAATATACCTTTTTCTTTATTTGAGTATTTTCTACACTAGTGCACCTCTCTCTTTGTGCCTATGGCTGAGTCGGATTCACTTATGCCTCGAGTTATTACTACTATTCTGGATGAATCTAATTATGTTGTGTGGGCTCAAGAAATGTCTGGTTTTCTCCGTGGGCGAAAATTATGGCGTTACGTGACTGGAGATATTACTGAACACAAGAAGAAGGTCGACGAAGATAATACAACATATGTTGAGCATCTAGATGAATGGGATAGCAAAAATCATCAGATTCTCACATGGTTTCGGGCCACCATTATCCCAGATATCAAACTTCAATTTGGTACACTTCATACAGCTAAAGAAGCTTGGGATCTTCTCAAGCACCGCTACACCAGGGCAGATATCTCAACTCGGTATCGTCTTTTTTCCACCCTCCATAGCATGCGCCAAGAACCTGGACAAACCGTCAACAGTTTCCTATCTCAGATGACTGCCATCTGGAACCAATTAGCTCTCAGTGAGCCAACTTGGCAATGCACAGAAGACGCTGATGTTCATGGAAAGTATCGAATTGAGACACGCATTATGCAATTTCTGATGGGCTTACGAGGGAATTTGAACTTGTACGAGCTTCATTTCTTCACCGGGGCGCGATACCTTCCCTAAACGACGTTCTCTCTGATCTACTCAGTGAGGAAACACGTCTTACCACTTTACAAGGATCTCATATAGATGTTGCTCTTCCAGCACCAGTTGCTTTTGCCAAATCAGTTGTCAAGACTAATCCATCTCCGAAGCCCTTATATTGCAGGTATTGTCATTCACAAGGACATGAATTGCTCAATTGTCCTTCTCGCCTGTGTAAAGTCTGTAGAGAACCTGGTCACTATCTTGCAGACTGTCCTAAGCTTCTATCAGCAAATCAGTCAAATGGGAACCAATATCGTTCTCGATGCTCTCGTAATCGGTTCTATTCCAAGCCAAAGAATGCTGCTGCTGTAGCCACTAATGCTACACCCACTTCATCTAGCTTTCCACCTGATTGGAATGATATATGCATTGCACTTACCGAGGCTTTGAATAAAACTGGTAATAATGTTGCCATATTAGCGACATCAGGTACATCTCGATGGTACTTTGATTCTGCCTGTTGCAATCACGTGACTTCTGATGCCTCTATATTTTCCTCTAAAACTCGTGATAAGTATGCACCCACCATTCACACTGCCAATGGTTCAAATATGTTGGTCAGCCACACTGGACATGTTGACAGTTCTCATTTGTCTCTCCCTCACACATATTTGGTTCCTAACCTTAAGCTTAACCTTATATCTGTTGGACAATTATGTGATCTTGGACTTGAGTTGCATTTTTCTTCTACTGGTTATCGTGTGCAGGACTCTCAGACAGGAAAACTCCTTGGAACCGGCCGTAAAGTTGGACGCCTCTTTGAGCTCACTCACCTCCAAGTCCCATCTTCACCATCCCCAAATCTATCAGCCGCATCAATTCCAGCATTCTCACCTGTCGAATTGTGGCACTCTCGGTTAGGCCACACTTCATCCAACCGTTTACGTTATCTTATTTCTAGTGGTCAGTTAGGTTCATTTCAGCATGAGTCTTTTCATTGTATTCATTGTCAACTTGCAAAACAATCAGCTTTACCTTTTAATGAGAGTCAGTCCATCTCTCTTGCACCTTTTGATCTAATACATTCTGATGTTTGGGGGCCTTCTCCTCATACATCAATGGTTGGTACTCGCTATTTTGTAATATTTGTGGATGACTATTCTCGTTATACATAGTTGTTTCTTATGAAAAACAGATCTGAACTCTTTGAAATATATTTTGATTTTTCTTCTATGGTTCAAACTCAATTCTCTCGGAATATCAAAGTTTTTCGCTCAGATAATGCAATGGAATATAAAGATCGTGCTTTTCTAAACCTACTTCATAAAAATGGCACGCTTCCCCACCGTTCGTGCCCCAGAACCTCCCAACAAAATGGTCGGGCCGAACGCAAACATAGACATATACTTGACACCGTTCGCGCTCTACTCATCTCATCATCATGCCCTGAACGTTTTTGGGGTGATGCTGCCTTAACCGCACTATACACAATCAATCGTGTCCCTTCCGCTACAATCCAGAATCAGTCACCATTTGAGCACCTCTTCGGTAAGCCTCCTGATTATTCTCAACTTAGAGTATTTGGTTGCACTTGTTTTGTTCTTCTCAAACCACATGAACACAACAAACTGCAACCAAGAGCTCACTTGTGTTGTTTCATTGGATATGGTATTGAACATAAGGGGTATCGTTGCTGGGCTCCTATTTCTAAAACCCTTCGTGTCTTTCGTCATGTCATTTTTTGGGAACATCAAATGTTCTCTTTCCTACGGTCATTTGACATGTCCACCACTACTAACTCCAGATTCTTTACTGATATTTCCTGAGAATCCAGTTTCAGGTACTACTGAGCACATTTCAGAACCACCAGTTGATCCTACTTCTCCAGCCCTAACTCCACCTACAGAACCCTTAGGTGATCTCACCCCTCCGACTCTATCGGTCGTGCTCGAGGATATTCCTAAGTCTGATGAGTCTGCATCGACTCCCTCTGAGAGCCATCCTCCAGAGCACCTCCGCAGATCTACCAAGGTAACTCATCGTCCTTCTCATTTTGTTGATTATCATTGTTTTTCCACTATACTTCATCTGCATGAGCCTCAATCCTATAAGGAGGCTAGTACTGATCCTCTTTGGCAGAAAGCAATGGATGAAGAACTTCAGGCCCTAACCAAAACTCATACCTGGGATATTGTTGATCTACCCCCTGGAAAAACTCCTATTGGGTGCAAGTGGGTGTTTAAGATCAAGATGCTTTCTGATGGCTCTGTTGAACGATATAAAGCCCGCCTTGTTGCCAAGGGATTTGCTCAAGAATATGGCATTGATTATGAAGAGACATTTGCTCCAGTAGTGAGGCTCACATCTATTCGTACACTCCTTGCCGTCGCCGCCATTCGAAGATGGACTCTGTTTCAAATGGATGTCAAAAATGCATTTCTCAATGGTGACCTTCTTGAAGAAGTCTATATGCATACTCCTCTTGGTCTGGACGCACCGCGAACCAAAGTTTGTCGCCTTCGCCGTGCTTTTTATGGCTTAAAACAAGCTCCACGTGCCTGGTTTGCCAAATTCAGCACTACCATTCATCAGTTTGGATTCACTCAAAGTGCTCATGATTCAGCTTTGTTTATTCTCCATACTGACAATGGTATTATCCTTCTTCTACTCTACGTGGATGATATGGTCATCACTGGAGATGATCTACATGGTATTTCTGAACTCAAGAAATTTCTCAATGGCCAATTCGAGATGAAATATCTTGGCGTGCTCACCTACTTTCTTGGTCTTGAAGTTTCATCTGGTTCTGATGGATATTTTCTCTCTCATGCCAAATATGTCTCAGATCTCCTTTCTAAGGCTGGGATCACTGACTCCACCACTCCTCTCGAGCCGAACATCAGACTTACTCCACTTGATGGTTCACCTCTTCAGGATGCTACCCTATATCGCCAACTGGTTGGAAGTCTTGTATATCTTACTGTCACTCGCCCTGATATTGCCTATGCCGTTCATCTGGTCAGCCAGTTCCTGTCCGCTCCTCGGACCACCCATTACTCGGAAGTTTTTCGTATTCTTCGGTATGTTAAGGGTACATTATTTCATGGGCTTCATTTCTCCGCTCAATCTGCTTCAGTCTTACAAGCTTATTCTGATGCCGATTGGGCCGGAGATCCCACCGATAGACGTTCAATCACTGGTTATTATTTTTTTCTGGGCAATTCTCTTATCTCTTGGCGTAGTAAGAAGCAAACCGTAGTTGCTCGCTCCAGTACTGAAGCTGAATATCGTGCCATGGCAAATGCAACTCAAGAACTTCTCTGGCTTCGATGGCTACTAGCTGACATGGGCATCTCTTCTCCTACTGCTACTATCCTACACTGTGACAACAGGAGTGCTATGCAGATTGCTCACAATGATGTTTTTCACGAACGTACCAAACACATCGAGACTGATTGCCACTTCATCCGTCATCACATTCTCCAAAATACAGTGCGCCTACAATCCGTCAGTTCTGCAAATCAGACAGCAGAATTTTCACTAAGGCTCATCCACCTGGACGTTTTCACTCTCTGCTTTCCAAACTCAAGTTCACCTCCCACTTACCGCCTTGAGTTTGAGGGGGGATGTTAATGTAATAATAGACTTAAGCCTACTGAAGCCCATTAGGGCAAACCCTAACCCTTCATTCCCCTATATATACTTGTGTATATAACTTGTAATAGTTGTACTTAATCATTTACTTCAATATATTGTTCTTCCTTCTCCACTTCTCTCTTCCACATTTCAACCATCTTAACAATTTACAAGTAATTTATGCTTTTACCTCTTCCCTTGGCGTAAAGACAGAGACACAGCTACCCAAGAGATCCCTGGTGATGGTGTCTATAAAATCACCGGAGCTCATGGTGTTTATAAGTTCTCTGGAATTCGTTTTCCCGAGAAACTCCTCTTGCCATTCTCTAATAGCATTGAGCCAGGAGCCAGGAGCCAGCCCAATGCACGAGCATAGTCAATGACAGTTCCTTCCCTAGGCAGATATTTAGTCCGTACATCATCATAAAACAGATAATGAAGGCCTTAGCAAACACAATTATTTACAAGTAATTTATTCTTTTACCTCTGCTCCTTGGCGTGAAGACAGAGACACAGCTACCCATGAGATCCCTGGTGATGGTGTCTACAAATTCTCCAGAGTTCATGCTGTCTACAAGTTCTCTGGAGTTCGAGTTCCCAAGAAACTCCTCTTGCCATTCTCTAATAGCATTGAGCCAGCCAATCGACCATAAAGTTAGCAATGATCAGGGAAATTGAAAGAGCTTCTCAGGTGAACTCTAAACATTACCATTATGCAATTGTAATAGATACACAGCCCTTAAGGCAATGTTTGCATGGTTAAGACAGACGTCTTTCCCTTTTGAACTTCTACCATTATGTATCTGCCAACCATACACAACCCACTCAATGCACAGAAATTCTTGCAAACAATCAAAAGAAGAAGTATACCTTATAAATAATTGATCCAACAATTACACTAAACATCAATTTAGATGAGAGGAAGAAAGAGCGAGTATACAGAGCTCGAGGAATAGGGGTCCAGATTCCACGTACAAGCCCAAGAACATGAGAGCAGATCTGCAAGGAACAGCTATGAGAGAAAGCTTAGCCCAGAATAACTTGCGGATAGGGGTGGCAAATGGGTGCGTTGGATTGGTTATGGGTTGGGTTAAATTAGATTGGGTTAAAATAAATTCAATTCATTTTTCACTCACCTAGTAAATGGGCTATAATAAGTTGGATTTATAACGGGTTGGATTAAACCAATTAACTCATAAAGTAATTAAAATTCTTAATAGACACATTAGTACACCAAAGCAAACACACACACATTAGTAGTATTCTAAAATACAAATATACGCACACACTAATACACCAAAACACACACAAATTAATACATTAAAAATATAAACACTAATACACAAAAAATATACACACATATACTAGCATAAAACTAAAACACATTTAATAAAAAAAATACACACATAATGAGTGGTTCGTGGGTCGACCCATGGGCCATGGGCAAATCACGAGGCGTGGATCATCCCATGGATCGTGGGCCATGGGTCAACCCATGGGTCGTTGGTAGTGTATTAGTGTGTGTGTGTTTTTAGTGTACTAGTGTGTGTATGTTTTGGTGCATTAGTGTATATGTGTGTATTTTTTAGTGTAATAGTATGTGTATTTTTTGGTATATTATTAAATTTATTTAATTTTATTAGTTGTGTTATTTAATAAAAAAATAAATATTCAACCCAATGAGTACCTATTTGTAATCCATATTAAACCACTTAATTAAAATGAATCATATTATCCAACTCATTTATTTATGAATGGGTTAGACGGGTTAATGGGTAATGGATTAAAATTGTCACCTTTACTCGTGAATATGATGTTTGTTAAAAGGCATAGTCAGTCAGTAGGAACATTCTTGCTGTGCACTTCTGAGAGGCCTAACTCCAACACATGACTTTGGTTTTACGATCATTCGAAGCTGGTAATCCAGGCAAATAAAAGCATGTCAAGAAAGACATAATTGACCATTCGTGACATAATTAATCAAGTTTGCAATTAATTGTTATCGAGATCAATATCACAACAAACCAGTGCAATTTAGTTGACTTCATTTATGGAACCTTCAGATTTGAGTACAGCTTTATAAATACTGCAAATAGACATGCATACAAACAACATACCAAGTAAATCCTTATTACAGAAGTACACAGGCTATATAAAGTAGTTGCCAATATTTGTCAAAGTGAAGAAACAAGAAGACATCTGTTCAGCAGAGAAGACAATTATCAATGAGAAATATATACACCAACTTAGAAAGACAAGCTATAAAAACAAAGTTCAAATTTCATTTCAAGTTCAGTAGCAACATTTGCTTCACAAATGAGTCCATATGATGTGTACTCCTACATCGTAAGGACAGCGAAAACAGAGTCTGTCTCCCAATCTTTCTTACGTTTAACTATCCACCAACTAAAATTCTCACTTTCACATAAACTTACATTCAACCACACCCTTCTTAGCCATCTCTCTTCCATACACTCTTCTCAACATCTTAAATAACAAAAAAAATTAAAAATTATGAACTAAAAAAACTTTCCCAAAACTTCAAAAATTATCTTTCATGAATATATTTTACATGCACTTCTGTGTCATGATTCTAAATTTGAACTATTTATACACAAGAAATACCTCTAGAATTGTTTTTGACGCATTATCCACCAGTTGAATGCAATAGTTTCTGGAAGGCATCTCATGAATTCATAGACCTCTTTCAACTATGTACTAACACAAATTCCCAGTTTTCACATGAGCTCACACTAAGCCACCCATCTCTATTCCCTCACCCATTTTCTATATTTGAAAAAAAAAAATTATCTCCAAAAAAACTTACAAATGGTTGCAATAAGTATTATGATATTAATGAATAGTATCAAGCGACAATCTGACTTCCAATGCTTCCTCATAAAGATTTGTGTCAGAGTTTCAAACTTTTAGTGCTCGATCATTCAACCCAATAAATGCCATCTATAAAATAACTAACAGTTGGAGAGGTTAGGGTTAAGAGAAGGCATCAATTCTTTTGGCTTCTACATTTCAATTTTTTCTGTTAGAAAATCATAATTAGCTCACCTCTTCAATAGCTCACCAGGTTTAAAGGATTGTTGCATCAGATTAATTTTTATGTCAATCAATATTTCCTCCGTAGGAATGTCTGACATTCTAAATCCTGCTCAGACCAAATCTTTCAACAAACTTTAAATTGACAGCAAAAATTTTCCACTATTTTTTTTTGGCTTTTTGAAGTAGCAATATTTTTTTTATGAATACGAACCAAGTTATAAAAAAATAACAATCCAAAGCAGAAAAGCACGAGGAAGAAAATCAAACGTGACGGTATTATTCTGACCAAATATCCCTATCCAAAGCAACAGATAATAAAGATCTAAGGTAGGCGATATGATTATTTTCTTCCAATTTATCCCAATGTTCTTGATTTCGTACAATGATGGTTTTGGCTAACGGCCAAAAATATATACACCAGCCTCCGGAGAAAGGGAAGCAGTTATTGGTATCACCTACCAAGGCGAAGTTATAGGTCATGAAAACTGCAGATATAAGAAAGTACTTCAAAGATTTCATATGATTCACCTATTTCGCTTTGAAGCTCTAGCATACGTATGCTTCACGATTTATTGAACAGTTCTATCTCTTAAAAGAAACTTCGATGCAAATTTTGAAGTAATAACCACAAATTCATAGGAAAGTCTTACGCAAAATATAAAGATTCTTTCAACGAGCAGAGTACAGGAATGTTTTTTTTTTTCTACTCACAAATGTGATGCGATTTCTTCTTCTACGTAGTCCATAGTCCAGAGGATGATGCACACTGCTAGCAAGAAAGCCAATCAATGTCCTCGGAGCCTTCCATGCACAAGACAGCACGCTACAGTCGTGTCTTTCACTAACGTCCCCTTTCCAGAACATACATACGATCACGCATCTACAGACTGAAAATGATCACAACACGCATTTAGTTAACTGGAATCTTTAATCAAATAACAGAAAACTTGGACGTACCTGAGATTGAAGGAGCATAAGCTATTTATACTTAAGCATCCGAACTAAGCATTGAACCAGAAATAAACAAAAAGAACAGAGCTCAAGAAGAATCAAAGAAACTGAATTCAAAGGATTCGCATTCCGTACAATGGAGAAGCTCTACGCTTGTTTCTGAAACTCTGCCAACGATGAATTGGACGAAGAAGATGAACAGATAATCCAGAGAGAGAAGAGAGGTCGGGGAGGGGCCACTGATTGGATAGGGACAGAGACTCGGAGAGATTCGCGAGGGCCAGACAAAAGCCGCATGACAGATGTCTTCTCATCACTATTTTTATAGGTGAATTTGATTTTATCGTGAGCCTTTTGCCGCTAAAAAAACAAAATTAATTAGATCTATTTATTTAATTTATTAGTTGATGCATACGTGCGTTACACGTGAATCATTGTGAGTATAAATTATTGATGATGCACAAATCGGTGCAAGATTAACAGTCAAGAAAATAGATAGTATCGTAGTAATTAATAGATGATTAGTAGATAAGTAATGAAAGAACAAATAAAAAAATAGCTAAGACAGGAGTTTATAGTGGCTCGGCCGTGACTTACATTCACTTTCAATGGCAACGGTGGCCGGTGTTCTTTATTAATGAACAATGGTACTCTCCTCTGTTAGAAGTTTGTTCCGGGGAGCTACAGTGCTTTTTATGAAAGGGAGAGAGAGCTAAAGAGTAATGTGTATGAGATGAGTGTAGATTTTGGGGGGCGTACTCTAGATGTAAAGAGAACTTACTATTTATAGAATTAGGGTTTTGAGGTGAAGCGGTAGAGTAAGCAAGAGGTTTCCTATTTTGGTAACTTACAAATATAGTAGGGTATTTCCGTGCTTGTGCTCTAATTCCTTCGGAAGAGGGCTTCCAGCTGAATCGGGCTTGAGCTTAGGCTTGATAGATCTTTATATGACTGGGTTCTTCAATTGAGATTGGGCCCTTTTACATAATTTGGACTATTTGGGTTTGACCCATCAATTATTATTTATGATTGATTTAATAATTAAGAAATATATTTTTAATCAAAAGTTTGGAACATACCAAGAAGTATGAAATTATTAGAAAATATTCCATCTCACCCTTGTCTTCCTTCTTACCTGTCCCTATAGTTTTATAGGAAGAGTGGTGGAAGACTAAATAAAACTATTACTATATTGCATGATCAATTCTCCATGGCTTATAATTGAAGGATAATCTCCCATAAAATGATATTATTTAGCCTTTTTTAGATAATTGCCAATGTGTTGGCAAGAACCCCTTCCACATGATTAAAAAAAAGTGTGGGCACATAAAAGATAATCACAATTCTATAATATATACTTTTGTCTAATGTATTCCTAAAAAAATAACTTATAACTCTAAAATAACATCAATATGTTGCAAAGATGTTAGTAAATTATAACAAGATTTAGCATTAGAATTTCAAAAAATTTAGCATTAGATTTTTGCATTGAAAAAGTGTTGAAGATGGTGTAAACGTGGCCTAAGAGTATCCAAATGAAATATTTTTGGGGTTTTACGGTACTAAGCTTTTATATCTATGTGATTTCATATTGTTAATGTTTTTTTTATGTTATGTTTCTTTTTTTTAGAATTAGATTTTATGGACCACAAAACCCAAACACGCACTTATGTAATACCGCTTCTAACAGCTTCAACTTTTGCAACATTTGGTGATGAATATGATATTCCAGCCTAGAGGTCCTAAGTTCAAATCACAAAGAGGGGTCACACGTGAGATAAAAAATTATATTAACACTTATGTTACAATATTCTCTAAAAAGTTAAGCTTTTAGAATAGCTTATGGTCTAACAATGAAAGTGGAGAGCTCAACTCAGAACTTATACAATTACACACACACACACACAGAGGGGAGAGAGTACATTGTAAAGGCTTTGATTCTAAATTATAGTAACACGTCAAATATTAACGTGATCATCAATGACCGTAAATTGGTTCATTTCTTCTTCTGAATCCGAAAAGTAGTTTGAACATAGTCAATATAACAAACTCCTTGGCTCAATTGAGAGCCTCTTAAGCTAAGTTAACATTTAGGGTCCCAACTGTTCCTAATTGTTGAAAAATATTAGAGGTACATCGAAAAAAGGGTAAAACTTGATGTTGGACTACTCACTATGAGTTGATTTAGTTTTTGCTCAACATTAACTTATAAATATACACTTCATTTTCTCTTCATATTGCATATTTTGCTAAAATTGCCTATAAGAAAAAAAATTAGTAATGGTTGGTCTTTATAAGAATTGTGAGTTTAAAAAAATTTCCTATAAAACTGGTAGTCTCTTATAGTACACTTCCTAAGTAACTGCAGTTTCTCTCATGATGTAAATCTATCTAAGCCAACAAATTTTTTCCAAGTAATGTTCTTGCATAATTTTTACTTACCAAATTCTTGGCCTTAACAAAAAATATGATATCATTGAAAGATAGAAAAAACTACAACATCGATGGACAAGAGATCTTCTAAGATACAAACAGTGAAATAGTTAACATAATGACAATTGTGATATCAATACAATACCTATAACTCTAACCGCAATTTAAACAAAGATTAAAATTTTTAGTCCAAGGGTTGGGACCAAACCAAATGACTCTAATTACATCCCAAGTGACAAAATTTTTTATATTAGAATTCAATTATCAGTTTAAAACAATCCTAGTCAAACATCAATTTTATAGGAGAAAGAGAATAAACACTAAATACCCTCACTATCTATGATATTGACTTGCAAATCTACATCCAATTGAAAGTGACACAGTGTTATCTTAAGCATAGAAATTTTACACTCTCTATTTGCTTGAGCATTGTATAACATATAAGATTATCTTAAAGTATCAGGTAATCTATAATGATTTAATCATATAATAATTGGTTATGTAAAACCACCAATTACTACTGCTGTGTAACTTTCGGAAATATTTGTCTGCAACAAAGGGTGATCAAAATCTTCCGTGCACCCAATTTGATTAAAGCACCTCCTTTGCCTGAAAGTGGTGCAAATATCACTTTTAGCTTTTAATTGAAATAAATTCTCCTAATAGCGCACTCCAAATAAACCCATGATTAAATTAATTTGTATAATGAAAATCCCCACAACATAGTAAAAAGCTTGAACAAAAATCAACAAATTGAAACTTACTCAAATAATAAGTAGGAGAGAGATAGAAAAACTAGATGCACTTTTATAAAAAAATATACTAAGAAAAAGCTTTGTCCCATAAACCACAATCATTTCTATAATATATTTCTATTGTGTAACCACATTTTCCAACATAGGGTCCATCATGCATGACATCGTCTTCTCAACACGCAAATATAGAGCTAATGAAGTCCTGTCTCCTAGCTAAAATGAGCTTATGACGACATCTCAGTAAAACTCGATTGAGTTGGTCATGTTTCACGTGTCATCAAAAAATATAAACAATAAATCTTCAACCTTCATAATCTGCTCTCTCTTCCATTCTTAATCGTATGATTTTAATAATTGGTATCCATTGACATTTTAACAAACAATTCGCCATCAAAGCACATAATTCACTTGCATCAAATTACCACAATCCCTAAAATTTAAATTACCTTATTTTCTGAACAAAATTATAATTTGCTTTTACCTAAATAAACTTGATATGACGATTATCCA
>CM042195.1:5849863-5862421 GCA_023539305.1 Ilex asprella | reverse complement strand
AGGAAAGCAATGTACTGTCGACTTCGGGTATGTAGGATAGCCCGCTGAATAGCTGCCAAGCCAAGAGAGGAGGTTAGGAGACTTTAGTCTACGAGATTAGGTCTTGGCGCTTGAATATTCATAACTGAGACATATTAAAAGAGTGACCAGCCTTATTGTGGTGATTAGAAGACACCTTTGAGAATTCGGCACTTATAATAAAATAGATAAATTATGCGGACTCAAACAAGTAGTCAATTTGAGACTGAAATGCAAAAACAAACGAATATTGTAGAAAGGATACAACAAACAATCAATGTTATGTAGACATTTTTTAATGGATCGAGTTTAGTCCACTCCAAAGGAGAATCCAAGTCTAATGAGTTAGATATGGATTGACATGTAAGTCAATAGTTCAAATCATAATCTAAACCTATTAGATCATATTTTCATTGGTTAAGTATGGAATATACTAATATATAGTTTCATTATATGCCTCTATTGGATACATTTATATGAAAGTTGAGTTATTATTATTTGATGGAATCCAATTGAGATTCATCTATGTTTCTAAAATTAAGTTTAACTAAGATATTTACATCAAATTAGATTAATTTTTAAGTCACCAAATTTTTAATTTTCAAAGAATTTGGATATGAACCACGAGAATCAAATGTGTCGGACCATGGATTGGAATCAATTTAGAGCCTTCAAATCAAATTAGATCATTGGTCGAAATCTGATTCACGTTTGACAGGCCTACTTGGAAAGAAAGAAAGAAACAAAGGCAAAAGAAGAAACTCCGGCCACACCATTTTGTGAAAAGAAAATGTATTCATAAAAGGATAAAGCAACTGCAGTATACAAGGGGCAAAAATTAAACCAGAGCTTTGGGTGTATTGGCTCAAAAGGGGAATGCAAACAAAGACAATCACAAAACTAGAGAAAAGTCTCGCAAAGACATAAAAAATCTTAGTCTTATGTTGTATTGAATAGCTGATCATCACATTAACGCACCAAGAAAAGCTGTCCACAAGGTTTGCCATCTTAAGCCTACTTTCTAAATCCATCCCTCCATAGTCTTCGAATACATAGTTACTTTCCAGTGAGCAATCAAAAACTACACTCAGCTGCTGTAGGCAGTGGAAAAAAATGTGATTCACTGTATATATATAGCATTTATGAATTTAAGGGCAGGCTGCTGGGTTCTGTGTGCCGCTGTAAACTGGTTTAACATTTGCACATTGAGACGAGAAAGAAGCCTTCGCTTTCAAGCCAGAGTAGGTGAGATTGATGTCAGCCAATTCAACGCCTTTACAGGGGACTGCTGAACTGCAACTCAAAGCGACTGCAACATTTGAGGCTGAGGTACCCCTTATGTTCGTGAACTGAACATCGCTGATCTGCACGTTCGATTGCTGCCAAGATTAACAAGAAAAAAAACATTGTTATTGTTAATGTGGCAAGTGTTTGAGCCCATGTTTGAATGGTGTCATGCTCGTATTTGGATCGTGTCTGGATACTCATAGAGAAGATTAATAGTATATTGTGATGCATGACAATTGGGGAGAATTAAAGTATCTTACCCCTCCCGTTTTCCCAGAACCGTAATTTTGATCTATGATGATTGGATTCGAGACATTTTCCATGATTATATCATCAAAAATAATGCCACTAGCTAGCAATTTGGGTGACTTGTGATAACTTTTGATTCTTGCACCGTTTGTTGTCCCTTTAATTGTGCAGTTCCTCACAGTAACTCCTTTCACATCGGTCTCGCCTGGGCGCTTTCCAAGACTTCCAATGCTGGAGACGCCATGCAGAGGAGGAGGAGGAAGAAGAAGAGAAACAGAATTAGAAACTAGTTGAGAAAAAAGTAGCATTTCAGCGCGTGAGAATTCCAATACTGTGGGTTTTGGGAGGGAAGAGTCTATATTGATATACCTGATGCCATGTCCTGGGCCACAAGTAACCTGGGTGATGCTAACATTGGTATTGCCCTCACCTATAGAAATGCAATCGTCACCGGTTCCAATGACGGTGTTAGTTACATTGACGTTTTGAGAACGACTAATATGGCAACCATCAGTGTTTGGGCTATCTCCAGGTGCAACTATAGTGAGATTCTCAAGTTTGATGTCACTGCTCTCAAGGACCTTCGTGTGGAAGCCCTTGCCATTGAGCACAGTCAAATCCCTCATACCGCAATTTGTCGCCTGTTGAAATACCACAGACTGGGAAAAAAAAAATTAATAATAATAAATATATCAGTTTGAGTTTTTAGTTGAATTTGCGATTCACTAATACGAAAATAAATGATTATGCACTTACAACTGGGAGAACACCACTGCAATCCATTCCAGCACATGCATACTTCCACGAAGCCTCGCCTTGCGCGTTAATGGTTCCTGAACCCAAAACTTCTACACCATCGACGTGTTCAATTGATATCCAAACGCCACTAGTGAACAGACTGAGATCGGTCTGTGCCAATAGGGTTCCCTGAACTTCAACTGTTAAAGGTTTGGCAGTGCATGGCCCCTGGAAGACAACTTCCCCTGCCAAAAATTGCCCTGTAGGAATAACAAGCTTTGCTGGCCCACTTGATTTGCATGCTGCATTCCATGCACGTATCATCGCCTGCACGTACATTATTTCATGTATAAAAGCTCTTATTCCTGATTCATTGTATAAGAAATTAAGTAAAATTTATGGGTGTTTTAAGACAAGGAAAGTTATGAGAAATGTTATACGATCAATATAGAAACCTTCGTATGACGGTGATCAAATCATGCATTCCGAAAGAAGCTATATACAAATATATAAAGGATCAAACCATGGATCATTGAAAAAAAATTGAGGGAGTCGAGCTATTCTTAATAGTGCATATGGCCGGAAGGAAGGAAACTCACCAGCGCACTCTCGGTCCGGCCATCAGGCTTAGCGCCATAGTTCGTAATATCAAAGACTGTAGCAGCACCACCAGGTGCAACTGCATCATCACCAGCCGCGGCAAGCCCAGCATCACCAGACGTAGCAGCAGCACCACCACCAGCCGCGGCAGGTCCAGCAGCGCCAGGCGTAGCAGCAGCAGGTTCAGCAGCACCGGGTGCGGGTGCAGGTCCAGCGAGGACACGGCGGGCACCAAACGACGCACCTTCAGCCCCCAAAGTAACCAAAGCCAAACCCAAAAGAAGAGCAGCTTTGATCTTAATTCCTTTTGTGGGGGCCATTGTGGTGGTCTTGAAACCCTCCTGCTACAACCGTCTTCAAATCCGAAATATGGATAATGAAAACCTAATGACCTTTTATTGTAAATGCAAATTAAATGATTAGTCTCTAAGCCTCTCAGGCTTTTTATAACCTGTTTTGGGTGGCCATTCTAACTAATCTTTCGTTTTACTAGGACCACCTGTCAATTAGAATGTGATTTCTATCCGTTATTTTTGGTTTCTCTGTGTGATTAGTGACTATCCACGAAACTTGGCAATTTTCAAGCTCCAAGAGAAGCACGAGAGGCTCAGGGCTACTTTGAAGTCGAGGTTTCTGTTTACCCATTCAATATATGTGGAAGCTCTCCAACAGAAGATAGAAAAACACTACCTACGTAATTTGTTGGAGCGATGCTATTGAAACATAATTTGAAGATATAATGAGTTGTCACCAATAAAATGATAATGAATTTATTTAATGTTATAATGAGACTCATCATTAAATATATTTTACTATTATTTTATTGGTGACAACTTATTATTTCTCTCAATTATGTCTCAATAGCATTAGTGAATTTGCTGGGTGTCTGTTGATTTTACTGATAAAATTTGTGGTTATTTTACTAATTAAATTTAACTCCACACCTTCTATCTTCACGGCTATTATTTGTTTTATTATTTCTCCTATCTTTGAAATCTTGTGTTCCAACTTATAGTATTTGTTTTATTATTTTTTCGGTTTTTGAATTCTTGTCTTCCAACTTATGTTATGATATCAATGTTAATTATATGTTATGTAAAACTAATAGGCACCGGCCTAGAATTATTATTTGGACTTCATAGATTCTAAGTGGAATGGCATGGATGAGGGCCCAAAAGATGAAGGATTCATATAACCCTTTTTATTTAGGGAACTTTTAAAACTAGTACATTTTTTAACTCTTATTTGAGAAAAATGTCTCTTTCAATTTTTTTTTTGCATAAAGTCCTTTTTTTATTTTATAAAATATGAAATACCCTTCTAACCATCACGAAAAAAAAAGTCAATACCCCTCCAAGCATCAGTCTCTCATGATTCTTAAATCGATGCCAACAAAATTGTGATCAATATCCCTCAAAACATGGAAGCTGGCGGCTATTCTAAAACATTTTTTCATTCATATATATAGTTCTTATATTAGAACTATCTTGTCACATTTTTTTTATATATTGTCACATTATTTTTGAATATCTTGTCACATTTTTGTTAATATGTTGTCATATTATTTTTGAGTAACTTGTCATATTATTTAATATGTAGTTACATTATTTTTGAGTACCTTGTCACATTGATTTTTATGTTGTTATATTGTTTTAAAAAAGAATTCGATTCATTAAAAAAAAAGATGAAAAAGAGAAGACAAAACCAACATATCCAGTTGAGCAATTTTCGTCGGGTTAGAAGAGAAGACGAAACTCCAAAATAGTGAAAAAGAAGTCAAAATCTCGTTACACCAAAAAAAAATACTATATTTTATGTAAAACAAAAAGTTAATTCGAAGAAAACTGAAATGTTGAAGAAGAAAAACTTTTAGTTCAAAAGAATAATGTCAAATGAATTAATATTAATATTTTAAAATTCAAACGATTGTATATATCACAATGACACTATAAAGAATCTTTTCAAATATTTTCATATTAGTTATACATGTATAAAGACATGGATAATTAAGTAATATTAAAAAAAACAAAAAATGTACTTTCTTTTAATTTTTTATACTTATTTTGAACTTAAATGCTTACATATTAAAATATTAGTAATAACATGTGCTTAAAGGTACTAAGTAACTCAAAAAATCTCAAGCACCGGTCATGCAATATAAATATTTTCAAACAATACTTTATTTTTTATTATTTTCTTTAGTTATACAATTCAAAATCAATTTGAAAACACTATTTTCTAAAAAATTTTGACAAAACTTATCTAAAAACATGACTCCTAAAAAATATCAACATGTTCACAATTTATATATTTAATCATTATACCTAAAAAATATCTTCTTCTTTTTTGGGTAGGAGTCGATATTAAAATGTGTGTTGGCAGGTGTATAGAGAGAGAGTTATATGAGAGATAAGAGTATGTTATATATCTATATCTATATCTATCTATACTACTATAAAAAGTGAGTAAACTTGAAAAACTTTTATTTTTCTATTTTACACTTATTTAATCTATCAAAGTCTTTTTCGTCCTTATGTATTAATGCAAACATAATACAATGAATACACAATAATATACATTCAATATGACCACTGCACATTCCATATCAGTTACAAAGCATTAAAAAAAAAGGCTTGTAACTGATCAACTCCCACATGTCCTTTCCTCTATTAGCTACGTCAAACGTGTTTGCCCAGTCAGAGAAATCGTTTCAATGGAGCCTCTGATGCCGCATCTGATTGACCGTGATCCACAACCGATGCATCTGATCTCAACTTGAAAGATAGGTACCACTATAATATTATTAACATTTTATTTCCTTCCTAATGACGTTGATCTGTTTGAGTAGTTTCTATTGAGTCTATCCATTTTCTCACATGTATCTTGTGGAAGCCAAGTGGTCTGCATGGAAAGTGGAAGTGACAGCTTTACAATCCGTAAGGATTAGAATCGGTTCAGTACAACATATGTTCTTTGATCTCATATATGTTGGTTTGGCAGTATACACTTGTGGTTATGAATTCACAGGAAGTTGCAGGCTGTGGTCTTGGAAACTATGTACAATACACTTTTCTGGTTTGGACTATGTGTGGGTTTAATCGACTGAAATATTGGGCTGTAGACTTGTAGTTACAAGGTATTTATCGCAACCTCCAGGGACTCGATGCAATGATCTTTTACTTTTATATGATTATATACATAAACAACAATCTTCTTCTAGCGATTTGAGTAATGCATTTTAACCCTTTTTAATTAAAAAAAAACTTTATACTTCAAAAATCAATTATTTATGTTTTCCTAATGGTATAAAGTGTGATTATTGAATCATTTTTTTTCTTGGAGGTGTTAATCGTTATGAACACCTTTGTCGGCATTACAAATTTCTCTCTTATGGTCTGCAAGCAGTAGATCTCTAAATACGTGGGTAAAACTCATTTAGTTTTTATTTATATTGTTTGAAAGATTTATCATGTTCCTAATATTCTAATATGACATTGTTTTCCAGTTTATTTTAGCTTGATGTTTTTATTTTTTTTTCCTTGATCCATTTTGGCCTCTCTATTGAGTTATTGTTCGTGGTTGGTGAACCTTATGTTTGATATTATTGCCCAAAAAAAAAAATGAAAGTTTCTATCTCACTCTAATTGTGAATATAAAATTGTGTCGCTCCAGAACAATAATGGGTGGATCGAGGACTGGGGAGGTGTGTTGTATAGTGTATTTTGTCCTCAAGCTATGGTTTGTTGATACAATAGTTTTTTCAGTTGTGTTTTGTCATTCAAGCTGATGGATTTGTTTAGCAATTTTAAGCTATTATCATGGTGGTTATATTTTTTTTCACTGAGTTATTTAAAATTTTTGAAGTATTTTTCTATCTAACCTGAGTTAGTTCATTGACTCCTATATCTCTATTATCTTTGGCCAACATTTTGGTTACTTGAAATAACAACATTTTTTACCAGATTTTTGGCTGGCACTTCTAAGAATATCCAATTGTCATGGAATGAAATTTTTTCAAACTAATGCACTTTACCAATAATATTCACATTTAATATTTGCATTTATATGACTCAATGTTATCGATTTTATTTTAGATTATGTTGTCTATTTAATAGACCAAGGCCATAACAGTTTATATATCTATACTACTTTAAAATAGCAGAATATATGAAAAACTTGTTTTTTTTTCATCTTTACCCTACAAAAATATAATTATTTCATTCATATCCTTCATATTTAATGTCTTACAAACTTTAATACCACAAAACCACTAATGCCAATACTATTCTTTTTAAGTTCTAATAATGACATCAATATTATCTGAAATTATAACTGTTATGGGTTGTTAAGAGTGTTGGGTTATTGTTTTAATGCCAATATGGTTTACTGTTCAGACTGTTGGGATGCTATAACATATTTATATTCATTAAATCACTTGTATCCTTAATCCAATAATAAATATGGTAACCTTTTGTCTTCTATACTAAATATTCTTAATCCAATAAAATTTAATTATAACTTTTTAGAGTTCCAAACTACTATTCCTCTACACAGTTTCGGAGCCTATAGAAGCCAAATAACTTATTTAATGCTGAGTGGTGGTAGAAGAAAGGTGTCATCCAACTTTACTTTCACCTTCGATTCGAAGCTTCCCTCCGTAATGTGATATTGCTACTCCTTTAACTTTTTTTTGAGTTATTTTTGAAATAATTCTATTTTTTTTTTTGTTTTTGAATTTAGCGTTCTAGAGGGAGGTCCATTTCAAAGTCCCTCCTGAGACCAACATTGTCATCACTAACGGTACTAGTATGCACCTTTGTACTTTATATATATTTGTATATATGTACTCAAACAAAATATTACACAGGTGAATGTGTAATGTAGTTTTAATGTTTAGCTGGTGTCATGGATTTGTTAAGAATTGTGATTTTTTGTGCTTTAATTTCGGGGAATTGTGAATTCTTGATCAGTTGTAAATTGATGTGTTTTATGAACAAGGCTAGGATAGGATTATTTGATAGGTGACATTGCGTTAGAAAATTAAATTAGAAAATTAAAAATTGGAATAGGAAAATTAATTAATTAATTTATAAACAGGTGGTGCTTGAATCAAATACTTAGCAAAGTGCAGGTATTTTAGGTTTTACATTTCCAAATGCTCTTTTTGAATTTTTATGTTATTAACTTATTATATATGTATTGCATGCAGATGCACCGTGAGAATTTAACATAGATCAAGTGTTTTCGGTAATTCCATTGTTACACTTTCCAATTATACTGTACAAAGCCTAATTGCATTAGTTCCTATTAAAGTTTTCCCTTGATCTGTTCAATAAACCAAGTGAATTGGAAGTACTTGTATGTAAGTTTAGTAGGGAAATTTGGTTCTCAGAGTAAGAGGAGTTGGTTGGAAAAGTTTTATATCCTTTTTGAATAGTCTTAGTTTCATAGAATTTATTTTATTTATTTTTTGTCACATATACTACATAAAAAATAATACCATAATTTTTAGTAGAAATGATAGTGAGCTAGGAAATGGTCCTAGAAAAGTGTTGCATGGTTACCCGAAGTTGATTCTAAGAAATTGTGCATAATTGGAGATAAACATTTGAAATCTCATAGGCATTATTGGATTGGAAGCAAGGAAGAATGATTGTTCAATGTGGTATGATTTTGCAAAAAAAAAAGAGTTGATAACTTTTGAAGATTCTGAGAGACAAAATACTTCTGGTGGTCCTATTACGCAGTATGTCTCATTCATGACAGTCTTGCCAAGGTAGTTTTTTTTTCACAAAAAAAGTTAAATGGTAAATGTTATATATTTTTTATTTTTATTCTTGGACGTCTAGCATTAACCTTCCATTACGATAGGAACTTTATAATTTTGTATATCTTTCACACTCTTGCTTTTAAATAATATTTATGAATTCATTGTTTTATGCTTTTCCGAATGGTTTATATCAAAGACACTTTTAGATAAAATTTAGTTGGAGTTGTGTTTATTATTACAAAAGTTCTTTAGATGGGTATTATTTGTATACCCACAATATCCAATATACAAGCAATAGTGATATTCTTCCTCCAATTTTTCGACAAGCACATTTAACTTTTGGTATATATATGGTTGATGACCACTTGTGTTTAACAAGATTTGAATAATGAAATTTCTTAGAACAATAATATGCAATATTTGAAACTTGAAATAGTCTATGTGAGGCACATGCTCTAGACTTATGTGTGTCATGTATGGATTGAGTTATGTTTTACAAATATTATAAACTCAATCATATCCTCTCATGTCCTTCAACCTTACCATTGATTTCTTGATTTCCAATCAATATCATGAAAACCATCATGAATAACACATATGAGTATACACTTTGTTTCCCATTAGGATTTATGAGTCATATACTTTATTTCTTAGACAATTTATCGCTTCATATCCATTTCATGTTTATATAAATAGCAAATAGTACAAAAATCACCTTGGAATATACCACTGTCACACTATCCTACAATAAGATGCTACAAAAAGATAGACTTCTCAACAATCTGAAGTTCGTAGATTAAGCAACCATTGGGGCTTGGTCTAACTACTATCGTCGAATATCCCTCCCACTCACCCCGACAACATTTATATAAACACTTTTTTCCTCACTTAGCTTGTGCATGTAGTTGGAAGAAAATTGTATCAACGTCTTTTATCCATTCATCCAAGCAAGAAGATGTCGAAAAATTAACTCCATTGGCAGTAAAAATGAAGTTGATGAAGTTTATTATTTTGACTATGCAATATTTAAGATTTATATAAAATTTTTTTTTTGGTCTAGAGATTTATATAAATTTTAATTGAGGTGATTATGGAGTTTATATATAATGAAAGGTTATTTTTTTATTGATTGCTATATTTTTGTTCCAGAGTCCTCAATCATTGAGGTTCAAATCCATCTTTTATATGAGGAGGTGATTGATTTACTGGTTTTTAGGGTTGGTAAGTATGGTTTTTTTTTTTTTTTTTGAATTGAATTTACGATCCTCCTGGTAAAATAGAATTCCTGGCTTGTCACTGAAATTGAGAATCAAAATTTACAATTTTAATTAACTTTGTCCTCGAATTTCAATTTAAAAACATAAACTCCAATTCAAAGGCATAAATGATTCAGTATTTTTTATTGTTTTCTACCTATTAATTCTAATATTTTTACATACTACTGCATACATATATATATATCCTAAACTATTAGTACTTGTTGGCCACATAAAAGGACAACGAGAACATCATACTCAAGAAACCTTAATAATATTTATAGGTTGTTGTATTTACATGATTATTTGAAATAGTTATAAAAATAAAATTAAAACAAAAATTATAATTTAAAATAATTCACGTGCAAAGCACGTGTGCATGATCTAGTATATATATATATAGAGAGAGATTAGAATTTTAATGGTATGCATTTTTGTTATTATTAAGTACATATAGCCGTCCAAGGCAAACTCTCCAACTCCTATTACTTTATTATTATATGCATTTAGGATAGAGAGAAAATGTGTGTGTGAGTATGAGGTAGATAGAGAGATAAAGTTATATGAGAGATGAGAGTGTGTGTGTTTAAAACGTGTGAAAAATAGGAAAGAGATGTAAACGGAATAAAAATTCAATTAGGATCATATAAATATAGATATAGATAGATAAATATATATATATAGGATGACATACATGGGCAGAGCTACACACAGGCCCTCAAATTTTTTTAAAAAATATGATATATATCTTTATATTTATATATTCTAAAAACTATATACATATTTTTTACTTTTGCTCATCCTTTAATTGTTTTATTTCAATTATTTAGTATTTTTATTATAATAAGGTTTTCTTCATATTACCTTCATTTTGTTATGAATTTTTACAAGTGAAAGTTTTTTCAATTGATCTTCTTTTGACTTTTTTTTTTCTACGAAAAGTTGTATTTTATTTTTATTCAATATTGATTATAGTCTTTATTATGTGTCAATCGATTTTTAATTTGTTTACTATGTTTACCTCTTAAATTTTAGTTTAATAGTTTTAGTATGCTAATATTTTAGAGATAATGTTTAGAACATTTTTTATTAAATAAATTTAATGGATTGTTAGTGAATAACTGATATTTTTTAATTATAAAAATGACAATTAGCTTCACTTTTTAACAATGGTGATAATTAGTCAATTATTTTATACATATACAATATACAATATACATTATTTTTTGTCATTTTAATGTTAAATAGACTTCATGTATCAAATATGATATAATAAATATAAATATATTATATAGTATGATTGATTATGAGGAAAAAATTAGAGTGTATAATTAAAGTGTCCACCTTAAATAAAATTCCTAGCTCCGCTCCATATGACATATGTTAATGAACATATAATTTGTTAGAAATAATCCTTGTTTATTATTAGATATATATAGTTGTCCAAGATAAAGTTAAAGGACAGATGATAGAGTGTGTGTTCAAAACGTGAGGGATAGGAGAGAGTATGAGATAGAGGGAGAAAGAGTTGTATCAGTTAGTATGAGATAGAAAGAGAGTTAGATGAGAGATAAGAGCCTTAGAAAAATTTTGTATGAGAACTGTCAGATCAATAATCATCAAATGATTTGAACAGCAAAAAGTTTAAGACAACATTTTCTAACTATTTTATTATATAGATGAAACTTGTATTCAAATAAGACCTAAAAATGGTACCCACGCCCAATAAATACAAATTTTGATGCGAATTCAATTGGAATTCAAATTCGATTAATGGTAATAAATTGATACTTTTGACTAAATAAATGTGATGTGAATCTAAATTCATCAAATCATACTTCATTGGTTGAAATTTATGTATAGAGAAAATGACAAAATTGGTTGATTATTTGATGACCTTAAGATAAAATTAAAATAAATTTAATTAAACTAAGCTATAGTTTAATAATTTAGATCGACTTAAATTCGATCTGTTGCCTAGCCTTCCAACCCTCCCTCATTGTCCCCACATAATTAGGGATGACAGTGGACTATAAAAAAATGGATATTCGTCAAAACTCGCTCTTTTTAGACCAGAGATGGACTATACATATTGGACGATGGACTATACATATTTGATGATGGACGTATACGGGGATATCTGTATACACCCGTCCAGGAATGAAAGCGGAGATTGACTAAAACTCATCCCCGCCTTGCCTCGTTAAACTTATAATATATTAAGTGAAACATACATTTATTGTAACACCCCAAAATACACCCTGGACGGCATTACATTCTAATAACCATCTGAGCATGAGAGCACTAAGGTAAATCATCAATAAAGAAAACTTCAAACAATGATTCATAACATTTACATGAATATCCCAAAAGAATATGTCATCTTTGGCATTTACATCTCCAAAAGAATATTAAAGTAAGCTTGCAGCGGAATACAAAATAACTAGACTTCACAATTTCCAAAATAACATCCTAGTCTAGTACAAAAGAAAAGGGGTCGCTCTATGCGTCCACCTCGGGATCTACACTCCCATCAATCGGAGTCTCCCACTGTACGGCCTCCTCGGCTCCTACCTCCTCCTCAAGTACATAGTCTGAAAAAGGTTAGCAGTAGGGGGTGAGCACGAAGCTCTGTAGAAA
>CM042195.1:5800631-5833228 GCA_023539305.1 Ilex asprella | reverse complement strand
TGATGCATTTCGTTTATGCTTAGTTCTAACCTTTATTTCTTCATAATGTCTTCCCATTTAATTGTTGTTTCTCTTTCAAGAATGAGTAGCTAAGCTTTTAGTTGGCTAATCCAAAGGAGACCTCCTCTTGGGTATGCCATTTCAACTCTTTTTCTTTCCTTCCCTCAGAGTACGGTGGTTCGGTTTGACTGGGTAGAGGGTGGATGAGATCATGAGTCTTTGATATTCAGTAGACTTGTCACGATTTATGCTTAGATCCTCACTTCATCTCATCCATAGCTTTCCACTAATCAATCGTTCATCTATGCTCTATTGGAGGAAGGATTTGGGTTGAATTGATATTTCCATTGGAGTGACCCCTTGGATTAGCCAACATTTGTCTTCTCACTTCATTTTCGTCACTTCACCAAACAACTTTCAAGCCGCAAGGATTTTACACTTTTTTTTACTCAAAATCACATTTCCCTTGGTTTACGTTCTTCCCCGTGGAAACGACATTAGAATACCACCAAGTAAAATACAACCCACGAAAGTCTCCTTGCGATTAGGAAAATGTGTATTTGGGGATGAAGGTAAATGGTCTGAATATTTGTAAAAAATATAAATATCTTGTTATTAGATGTGTAAAAATAAAGATGTGAGACGAGTAAGGAATGTCCTAAAATATCAACCTGTAGCGTCGGTAGGGACTTGTTCCTGAGGCGCCATAGTTTTTCAAGTTCAATTGGTGCGTCTAGTCTTCCTTCAATTTTCATAGATAAATGAGTATGTTAATAATTTTGAATTTCATTTAATGTTCAAAAAAAAGAAATATTAGTTACTCATTTATCCTTGAAAAATGGTATGTTAATAACTTTGAATTTTATTTAATATTCAAAAAAAAAATTCGGTATCTCATCTCCCATGTTACTTTCATTGCATGATTTTTTGTGCATTTAGGACAATGCATAGTTCACGTTGGGTGGTGAGGTACATCATTTACATGTTCCACCACTTTTTGTATAAAATAAGTTGAAAATGTGAAAATTTAAAAAAAAAATTTAAAAAATATCTAATATTGAACTATATTCCCCTATCCTAATTGTTGTGGGATTTGTGATTAATTGATCTTCATTTTGAACTTTGAATACATGAGCACATTATAGAAGTTTATTCTATTGTTAAGAGTATCACATACTTGTTTACTTTTGAACTCAACCATAAATGCACCATGAACTTGTAATTTTAGTAATTTACGGATTGAGTTCACATTTAGTGCTTGACATGAATAGTGGAGATGAGTAGGAACCCATGTGAGCTTTAGTGACAATCCTTGTTGGAGGGAACTTACATTTACTCAAGGTACAATTGTTCAAATCCCATATTTGTTCAATAATCTCATTATACTTGCTTTGGTTAGGTGCATTTGGGTAGTTAATTGACTTTGTCTTGATATATACAATGTTTCTCTATGCTTATCTAGAGGTGATCTTAGGCCATTTTTTAATATTTTGAGCCTTAGCCTTCTTCTTGAGAAAATATTATCCCTAGTGCCTTGATTGAGTCTTAATTGAATTCAATTCTATGTCATACATTTGACCAAGCCAATGAAAATGATAAATATCTACCTTACCTTTGTTGTTCCTAGTGCTGAGTATGAATAATCATAAAAGAGAAGGAAGTATGGTGTGAGAACTCAAACAAAGGGATGAATGATATTAAAACTCAAGGAGTTTAAAAAAAATGAGAAAGCCAAGAAAAAGAAGAAAAGGGGTGAGAGGAAAAGAAAAGAAAGAAAAAGAAACAAAGAGTGAAGTGATGGTATTAGACTAGAAATCTCATAAAAAGGAAGATCTTTTTAAAATAAAGGTCATTCACTCGGAACAACTCTCTTTGTTATCTTATATCTTTCGTTTCCCATACCTCAATATCACCCTAAGACCTCATTACAACCCGTGAAAGTCCTAAATGATCTAGAGAAGTATGGGAGATGTACATTTTTTATAAAAAAGAGAAGTTGATTTTGCTAACTAGTGCCCTAACATTCATTTCATGAGATTATGCTAAGGTTGTTTCATTTTTTTATGCATGTGCTTCATTTTTAAATTATATGTGAGTATATTTCGTTTGAACACAATATTCTATCTCACATATACACATGGAGAGTATGACAGATAATCATAGTGTGATTCATTTTTTAGAGAAACCCTTGGTGAGTTTTGCATCAAAGCTGAATTTGGATAGCTATGTGAATGTAAATTTCGTTGTGTAAATGTTTAAAATTACATGTTCATTTCACACACACATAAGTTTTGAAAGAAAATGTGTATGTGGATACTCTAGAATAGCATTTAAACCTATGATGTGTCTCATGTGTGATTAGTTCAGATTCAGAGGACAAAACGATTTTAGCATCCCAGTGCTTGTTAAAATGAGGGAATATGCATTAAATATTGGACATAAAAAAAGAAGAAGTTTGTAGGTACCTTCACTGGAAACCTTCAAGAGACAAATTCGTCCACTAGGGATCACCTAGGGGTTTAACGGCTTGTTGCATATGCTAAATGCAATCGTGTTATCTACGAAAGTGATATTTTTTGTTGTTATTTATTACTAGGGATTAGTAATGTTTAAGTTGGGGGTGTGACAAATCCTAATTAATGCATGATTTAATTAAGTTAATAGGTCAATTATGTTAGTTAAACAAAATTAAACTAATCAAAATTGACCTATTAAGGTTAATGTGTGAATTAGGGATAATGCATTAACTGTTATTCGTTTCAGGGTTTTATGCGTCAAAACTACAAACTATCGGAGAGCCAATTGTGAAAAAGCTACAAATTCTAAGATGACAATTATTAAAGTTCTAAACAAAAAGAGATTAAATTAATCCAAATGTCATCTTTTGGAGGTTTGTGAATGACAACTTTTGGAAGCTTGTGAATGACAACTTTTAGAAGCTTGTTAATGACAATTTTTAGAAACTTGTGAATGTCATCCCTTGGGCTTGTGAATGGTATCTTTGGGGTTTGTAAATGTTATCCCTTGGGAGTTGTAAAGGCTTTGCCTATAAATACCACCCCTTTGTAGCTTGTAAAGGATATAAGTTTTTGCTAGAGCTCTTGGTTGTGGACATCCCTTCAAGTTGTTATTGTTTTCTTTGTATGCTTATTAACTTTTCTCTTGTTTGTGGAAAACCCTCCAATTTTATATTACTTTCTTTGTATTATTGCTTTCCTTAATAATATTATCATCTCTTGGTTATGGAATACCCGCCAAGTAGTATTGCTTTCTTTTATTGTGTTATCATCTCTTGGTTGTGGAATATCCGCCAAGTAATTATTGTTTCCTTTTAATTTAAGTTTTGTTTTATTTTACTTCCATTGTTGGAGCTTCTTTCTTCCCTTAGAAGAGTGAAACTCTTCCACTTTTCTAGAGCTTCACCGAAGTCGTGAAGGATATAATGTGATTCACTTATTCTTTGTCGAAGATTGTTTATATTGATGCATTTCGTTTATGCTTAGTTCTAACCTTTATTTCTTCATAATGTCTTCCCATTTAATTGTTGTTTCTCTTTCAAGAATGAGTAGCTAAGCTTTTAGTTGGCTAATCCAAAGGATACCTCCTCTTGGGTATGCCATTTCAACTCTTTTTTTCCTTCCCTCAGAGTACGGTGGTTCAGTTTGACTGGGTAGAGGGTGGATGTGAGATCCTGGTATCCCACATCGGTTAGGGAGAGAAAAGTTACTGGGTTTATAAGTAAGCCCCTCACCTTACATGACATAAGATCTTTTCCCAAGGGTACTGGAAGGAACAAAACCGTGAGGGCCAGTGAGCCTAGAGCGAACAATATTATGTCATGTGGATGATGGGGTGTTACAAAGTGGTATCAGAGCCGACTCTCGCCTGAATCGAGTGTGGGGCCCTACCGTGCTCGTGTGTGGGGGGGAGGTTACTGGTAAGTATGTCTATGCTACATAGGAACGTGCAGCCCAGAGGAGAGTGGATTATGAAATTCTGGTATTCCACATCGGTTAGGGAGAGAAAAGTTGATGGGTTTATAAGTAAGCCCCTCACCTTACATGACATAAGGCCTTTTCCTAGGGGTACTAGGAGGAATAAAACCGTGAGGGTCAGTGGACCCAAAGCGGATAATATTATGTCATGTGGAGGGTGGGGTGTTACAGTGGATGAGATCATGACTCTTTGATATTCTGTAGACTTGTCACGGTTTATGCTTAGATCCTCACTTCATCTTATCTATAGCTTTCCACGAATCAATCATTCATCTATGCTTTATTGGAGGAAGGATTTGAGTTGAATTGATATTCCCATTGGAGTGACCCTTGGATTAGCCAACATTTGTCTTCTCACTTCATTTCCGTCACTTCACCAAACAACTTTCAAACGGCAAGGATTTTACACTTTCTTTTACTTAAAATCACCTTCCCCTCGGTTTACTTCCTTCCCCATGGAAACGACATTGGAATACCACCAAGTAAAATACGACCCAAGAAAAGCTCCTTGCGATTGGGGAGGACTTTTGTTCACACGCATATCACATTTCCACCATTTTTATTTTTTCTATATCTGTGCCCTTTCTTTTGACATCACCACCAAGGGAGTGTGATACTTTCCTCTGCTCACATACCATACATACACATGTTAAAGAGTGATGTTTAGAGGTTAGGAACTGTAAAAAAAATTAACAATCAATTGCCACTAGAGAGATAGGATTAGGTTGATTAAAATTGTTGACCCAAAATTTTACACGAGTCTTACACTTGAGATTAAATTGACTATTAGGATGTATTGTACATCAATAAAACTAAATTGTGAATTGATGTGGAGGATGGATGACGAAAGAGGACATGGATGGGGACGTGGACGTGGGCGTGGTCATGGAGGTCAAACAAACCCACCACCACCACCTCCCAATGCCATAAATGACATTTATCAGTGTTTGAGAGAGCTCACCACTCTGGTACAACACCAGAATGGGAACAACTATAATGGAGGAGCTCATCCTTTAGCTCAAATGCCATGCAACGAGGACGGCAGCCGAAGGATGATAGTTCTTCGAGAATTCCTGAGGCAACACCCGCCTACTTTCCAAGAGAGCTCTAACCCTTTGGATGCAGATAAATGGATCCGCCGAGTGAAGAAGATTTGTGAAGGCATGGGGATTGCCGATGATTTATGGGTTAGCTTAGCTACCTACTTGTTCGAGGGGGAAGCCGACCATTGGTAGAACTCAGTGAAACAAAGGAAGAATATGGATGTTTTCACTTGGGCGGAGTTCGACCAAATTTTTCAAGAAAAATACTTTTTTGAATCAGTTAGGGATAAGATGAGCACTGATTTTCTCGCTCTCCGACAAGGGAGCATAACAGTAGCTGAGTACGAGAGGAGGTTTGACGAGTTGTCTCGCTAAGCTACGGAGTTCATATCTACTGAGGCGAGAAGGGCCAAATGCTTTGAGCAGGGATTGAGGCCTTCTATCCGAGAGAAGCTTGTGGCTCTAAAAATTCGGGACTATGGGGATCTTGTTGACAGAGCTGCACTGGTAGAAAGGGATATGGATGACAGTCAGAGAAGGCAGAACGCCATGAAGGGAAGTCCGATCCAGACAGATGCAAGTAGTAGTGGAGCACAGAGAGCAGCACCCTACTGTCGCCCAGACCTGGCAGGGGGACAGAGACCTCAGATAACTCGAGGAACAGGAGGTGTACTGGGGAGAACATCCACAGACCCCCGTTAGTGTTTCGCATGTGGAAGAGTGGGGCACTTCAGACACAATTGTCCATCGATTTCACCGAGGGACAACCAATCAACAGGACAAGTGGCTGCAAACAAGCCACTACAGTAGCAAAGGCCATTGGGAGCCCTAGCCCCAAGCGGCGCCACTCAGGGGAGAGTATTTGCATTGACCCAACCAGAGGACGATGCCTCAAATGCCGTTGTGGAAGGTATCGTTCTTCTCTATAATTCTTGGGCCTCAATTTTATTTGATTCCGGTGTCACTCATTCTTTTATACGTACTACATATGCTAGTAGTTTGGGATTGGGTTTCGAGAAGCTAGAACATGCATTGAATATTGACTTACCTACGGAAGAACGGTTGGGTACCAGCCGAATCTGCAAGGGTTGTGTGCTTCGTATTGGGGAGCACGAATTGATTGTGAATTTAGTTGCTTTAGATATGAAGGTGTATGACGTTATATTCGGGATGGACTTATTGTCCGCTTTTCGGGCAGTAGTGGATTATTTCTGCAAGCGGATTACATTTCAGTTATCAGGAGGGATAGTCTTCAGTTTTATCAATGACCGAAGTTCCTCCCATCCATTTCCTACTACGGGTAGTAGATTTTTGAAAGCCAAGGCGGGAAGTCAATTGAGTTTCTTGGCTAGCTTGATGGGAGATGATCGGGATAAATCCCATGCGGACGTAGTGTTGATAGTATTGAATTTTCTGGATGTCTTTCCAGATGAATTACCCGGGTTACCACCACACAAGGAAATTGAGTTCAAGATTGATCTCTATCCGGGAACCAAACCTATATCCATTGCTCCCTACCGTATGGCACCTTTGGAGTTGAAGGAGCTAAAGAAGCAGTTGGATCATCTATTGACCATTGAATTTATCCATTTGAGCACTTCACCTTGGGGAGTCTCTGTCCTTTTTGTGAAGAAAGTGGATGATACACTGAGGTTGTGCACAGATTACTGTAGTTTGAATCGGGTGACCTTGAAGAATAAATATCCTTTGCCACAAATCGATGACTTATTTGATCAGTTAAGGGGTTTGAAGTATTACTCCAAGATTGATCTTCGCACAGGATATCACCAACTGCGGATAAAGGAGGAAGATATTCTTAAGACTGTTTTTCTGTACCCGATATGGTCATTTCGAGTATACGGTGATACCGTTTGGATTAACTAATGCTCTAGCAGTCTTCATGGATTTGATGCACAGGGTATTTCAGCCGTACCTTGATCAATTTGTCATTGTGTTTATTAATGACATGTTGATTTACTCACAGACTCAAGAGGAACATGCACGTCATCTCTCTATTGTGCTACAGACATTGAGAGAAAATAAGTTATATGCGAAGATGAGTAAATGCGAGTTTTGGATGAAGGAAGTAAAATTTTTTGGTCATGTTGTGTCCAAGAAAGGGGTAGTTGTTGATCCCGCAAAGATTGAGGCCGTGATGAAATGAGAACCACCGAAGAATGTGACCGAAATACGTAGCTTCTTGGGTTTAGCAGGTTACTATCGGAGGTTTGTGGAAGGGTTCTCCAAGCTAGCAATGCCGATGACTCGCCTTACGAAGAAGGGAGAGAAATTCTTGTGGACTCAAGCGTGTGAACTAGCCTTTTGCACCTTGAAGGAGAAGTTGATGATGACTCCTGTCCTCATTATTCCGAATAGTGGGGAATGATACAATGTTTACACTAATGCTTCACTACGAGGCTTAGGATGTATGCTAATTCAAGGAGGTAAGGTAGTTGCCTATGGCTCAAGACAACTCAAGGTTCATGAACAGAACTATCCCACCCATGACTTAGAGCTTGCCGCTGTGGTCTTTACTCTTAAGTTGTGGAGGTGTTATTTATATGGAGAGAAATTTCAAGTGTTCTCTGACCATAAGAGCCTCAAGTATATATTCACCTAGAGGACTTAAATCTTCGGTAAAGAAGGTAGATTGAGTATCTAGAAGACTACGGTTTCACACTCAACTATCATCCGCGGAAGGCGAACGTAGTAGCAGATGCACTGAGTAGGAATTCTCGGGGTGCAATAAATTGCCTTGTAGTGAATAGGTGGAAGATGATGGATGCCTTGGAGGAATTCGACCTCTGGGTGGATAGACGGAAGGATCGACCATACCTATTTAATCTTTTGCCCAACCAATGCTTCGACAAAGGATCGTAGAGTTACAGCGGTTAGACATCGAGTTGGAAGCTATCCGGGGTAAGTTGGGGAGGAATGAAATTGTTGAGAATTGGGCGATAAATGGTGATGAGTTAAGGTTTTGGAGAAGGCTATTTGTACTCGATGATAACCAAGTAAGGGAAGAAGTGTTGGGCGAGTGTCATCATTCCAAATTTTTCATACATCCTGGTAGTACCAAAATGTATAGGGACATGAAGCGACAATATTGGTGGAAGGGAATGAAGGAGGATGTTGATAGATACGTTTTCAAATGTGTGGTGTATCAACAAGTGAAAATTGAGCATCAAAAGCCCAGAGGATTATTGTAGTCCTTGCCTATTCTCGAGTGAAAATCACATCACCATGGATTTCGTGTCGGGTTTACCACGGACTTCGTGAGGATGTAATGTTGTATGGGTCATCGTGGATAGACTCACCAAGTCCGCTCATTTCTTGAGTATGAAGACTACGGACAACTTAGAGACCTTGAGCAAATTGTATATTCGTGAGATCGTCAGGTTGCATGGAGTTCCATTATCTATTGTATCGGATCGTAATTCTCGTTTTGTGGCGCAGTTTTGGCAAAGTCTTCAAAGAGCTATGGGGACAGAGTTACACTTCAGCACCACATTTCACCCTCAAACCGATGATCAATCCGAGAGAGTAATACAAATTCTAGAAGATATGTTACGGGCTTGCACGTTGGATTTCAAGGGAAGTTTGAGCGATCATTTGTTGTTGGTGGAATTCGCATATAACAACAGTTTTCAAGCAAGTATTGGGATGGCACCGTATGAAGCTGGCGAGAGCAGTTTATTTGAGCCGAAAATTGTTTGGGAGACCACGGAGAAGATTCAACTCATCCGAGAGAGACTACGCACGGCACAAAGTCGACAGAAAAGCTGTGTGGATAGAAGACGAAGACCATTGAAGTTCCAAGAAGGGGACTATGTGTTCCTCAAAGTTTACCCAAGAATGGAGTGTTCCGTTTCAACAAGAAGAGAAAGTTAGCGCCAAGATATACTAGACCCTTTGAAGTGATCAAAGTTGTGGGCAAAGCGGCATATCAGTTGCGGTTACCAGCTCAGTTGTCTGAGGTAAATGATATGTTCCACATGTCTATGTTGAGAAAATTTCAATCGGATGCAACGCCGGTCGTAGACTAGGAAGATATTGAAATTTAAGATGGAGCAACCTATGAAGAACAACCGATGAAGATTCTCGACGCCAAAGAGAAGGTGCTCTGCAACAAAGTCATCTGACTAGTGAAGGTTTTGTGGTAACACCATGGAGTGGAAGAAGTTACTTGAGAACTGAAGCTAGAGATGCAAGAGAAGTACCCACACATATTCGCTACTTGAGATTAGTTTCGAGGACGAAACTTTCTTTAATGGGTGGATTGTAAACCCCCACATGTTATATTAATATGGTAATATAATTGTTTAGTAATTCTTATATATGTACTGATGTAAGAATAAACTATATAGATTGTGACGGTAGGAATAAAAACTAGAGATATAAATTGATTGTGCAGTTTAAGTGTCGAAGGTGGGTAAACTTGGAAATGGTGATTAGATAAGTTTCTAAATTTTTTTAGGTAAAAATAATGCTTTCATTGAATCCGGAAGATCGAAAAACATTGGGAGAGGTAACATGGGGTGTATTGGAAGCTAGGAGGTATTCCGGAGTGAAAATACACTTAGAGAGAATTTGGGTAAAAAGAGATCTTAGACACTGCTTAGTATTTTGGCCATAACTTTTTATTCTTAGATCCAATTGATCTAAAATTTGGACAAAAGATAGTAGACATACAGGGCTACAAAAGTGTGTCTCATGAAATTGTTTCAATTTGACCTCTAAATGGGTCAATACTGCCCTGGAAGTTGAAAGAAAAATCTGTCCGCCAAACCATACTAGTATGCCGTACCGGTACTAGTACCGGTACACCCGTACTAGTACCGGAACTAACAGCCAAACCGTACCGGTACACCCGAAAGAAAAGCCGATATTCTAAACAGTATATATCGGATTTTGGCTTAAACTTAGCACTATAAATACCCCCAAACGTCTCTTTAGCCTCATTACTCCACCCCTAACCTTAGAAACACTTAGAGAGAAAGAAAGGAAGAGAGAAACTCAAGATCAAAGGGGAAAAACACAAGATTTAAGGGTGATTCAAGATTCAAGCCCTAGATTTCAAGAACAAAGGTAGAGGATTTCTTTTCTTTCTATTTCATTGAGATTAGGGTTTATGTATATATGTATGTTTTGCTATAAATGTGATATATATGATATAAAATTATCCGCTCTTAGTCTTTTGGGCAATGAATACATGTTTTATCAAAGTTAGGGTTGATTACCCATTAAATTCCTCTTTTATTTGAAAAATCCTGGATTTTTGGAGAGGGGTGAATTTTCTTCTTAAAGTTTTCTTTTATCATTGACATTGAGACCATAGAATGTTGTGTTGAGTAATAAATGATTTCATTGTGATCTCTTATATTTTTTATAGTTGATTATTGAAATTATGACATGATGAAATTGGAGATTTTTAGAAATATGCTTGTAATGGAGAATATGTTGGTTTCCTTATTGTATGGTTGTTGTGAGGGACTTAAACTGCCATCGAAAGATATCATAGAGTGTTAGAAGTTAGTCTACCCCGGTGGGGGTGAGATGGTTTTCTAACACTTGTAGTGGATTGTCATTTGGTAATGCGACCACTATTGTTCACTAGAGTTCGAACTAGGGGTGATATACCTTTCCTGGGGAGGGATTCGTCACTGCCATTGGAATGGTAGACGCCCTTTTCCAAAGTGCTTGTGATGTGATTGTGATTGGTGAACTAGGTATAATCGTTGGATAGATTCTTGAGAAACAATCAACGTACATGGCATGGGATGAGCCAATATATATCTATATATTTGTATGAGTGCATGGATTGGATTATGTCGGAGCCGGTACATTGGTATGGAACAATGCAATGGCAGACGCCGGTCCAAACCATTTGGCAATGGTTTATTGTTGAAGATACATTTTACTATTTTCATTTGATTATCACTGTTGTATAAACTTGAGATCTGTTTAAATGTCACAGTTTTCTGTCAAAAGTTATATATGTTTTTTTGCTAAATGAGACCGACCTGTTTTACATTTTTCTAAACCTTGTTTGAGTTTGAAAAGATTTTGCTACAGATTTTCGTGCTCATCCTCTACAAATTTTATATTTTCAGATCATGTACTAGATGAGGAGTTGGGAGTCGAGGAGCCCGTACACTGGGAGAATCAGCTAGACGGGGAGGTGGATCCTGAGGTGGACGCTTAGAGCGACACATTTTTTTGTACTAGACTAGGATATTCTTTTGAAACAATGTAAAGTCTAGTTTATATTTTGTTATATTCTGCTGCGCTATATTAATTGATTTTTTTGGGAATGTAAAGTCCAAGATGAGTTTATTCTTTTGGGATGATAGTGTGGGTATGATATATGCTGAATGAAAGTTTACTTTATGATGGATAAATGGACCCAGTGTGGTCAATAGCTATGCATATGTGGACCCAGTGCGGTCAATTATAGTATAATTGTACAAGTTGTGTTTTGGGTAGGGCTCCCCGTGCAAAGGAGATTCTGCCCGAATTTTGTAAAAATATCAATAGTTGATGAATGACATTTTCTTATTTATGGAGTTATTTAGTACTCTCACGTAGCGAATGATGTTTAGAATGTAATATCATCCAAGGAAGTTTTTGAGGCGTTACACGTACCCTTCGAGATCCGCTAGCGGAAAGTGCAAATTCGTCGAGTTGGTTGAGAACGTTAACATTATTCTCCTCTATTTGCTGTAACCAGTCCCCAACCGTTCTTCGATGAGATCGACAAGTTGACGGGCTAAGGGACCGTCGTTATCGCCCCCCTAGACTCAGTTCGGTTTGACGGGTTTTTTTCTCTGGAATGGATGGAGAGTTCTTTGTTGACATTCTCAACACAATCCTCAATTCTTGATACGGAAGGAACAAATGCATCGATATTCCTTTACTGGGGACCTTTTTCTTTCAAACGAGTGTTCACTATAGTCACTGTCTTAAGAAAACTCGATCGTTTCCCACAGACGGTGCAAAACTGTGCACAATAATTTCTGCACAATAAAAGAAATAAACAGATATCTCCTTTGGTGAACACAAGATTTACCTGAAAATCGATGATCCTGAGGCAACGGGAAGTGAGAAAAATCGTAAGGAGTGGTGATGAATTGCTTTTCTAGACCAATAATCTTTGGTCCAATGGTACTTCTTACCTTGTGAAGGTTTTGTCTTATTGAGGTCAATGATTCAAGCCCCCTTCCAAAAAAAATTGCTTCTCTAGTTGTCCCGGTAATTTTGGCGTGTCGAGATGGATTCTGCCACTCAAAAAGAAGGCTAGAAGGGTGCCGACGTGTTTTTTGGCATGATTCCTCCGACGATCAAGTCGGTATGTAAAAGAGGGGAGAGAAAAGCATTGTTCTATTGCTAAATCTGGTTTGCGTACCTTTATTTTGAATTTATGAGAGCTACTTATACCTTCTTGGAGGTGATCATTACTGGCAAGTGGATCCCTTGAAGAAGAAGTCCCCTGTTGGTCCATTTAGAAGGCAGTGGGTGGGACTCAGTCCTTCAACAAAGCACCTTCCATCTTGCATGGAAGAGGCTAAGTTATTAAATGTTGAGGCTCCTAAGCACTTAATGTTCTTCCTTTATGGCTTTCCGAGCATTAACTACGTCCTATCCTTCTGAGGGATTATTTAATGTTTCACTATAATGGTTGCGCACGAATAGGGACAACTTCGTCTATTGGTCGTTGTTTCTGTGCTTTTTGCCACATGTAACATCGTCATTGAGTGTGGGTCTGTCCCTTTTGCCATCCTGACTACTTTGGGAAGAAAAGTCAATGATTATTGACCAAGTTTAACTCCAAGTAACGATAGCCGTCATTCAGATACCTCTGCCTGGGGGTCCTGCAACCGAGATGACGTGTTATGGGAATAGATCTCGGGGGATTCAATCCCACTGAGGACACGTGTCAATCGTAGATAGAGCCGAGGAACATTGATGCCAAGGACACGTGTTACAATCTGAGCACTCTGAGGGGTACATGCTTAGGACACGTGTCATTCACAAGACTCCATAGTGCCTCTTAGTGCCGAGGACACGTGTTGTCATCAGATGGAATCGAGACACTCTTGTGTCGAGGATACATGTTGGCTTCTGCTGTTGTCTTAGAAACGTCCCATTAATGACAATCACATACAAGTTGCCTCACCACCTTGTAGCAACAAATAGGATATGACTACGATATCAAAAATTATCAATAAATAAAAATTAATTATAACCCATTTAGATCAAACAATATCACAATTTCTATAAAATTAATAGTTAAAGTACGAAAATAAGATTCAACATAATATATTGAGAACACAAGAATATGCAGTCCTATGCCACAATAATTCTTCGTAGGTTTGATAATAAGTTATGTCGTGTTAGGTTTTTTTAATGTATTCTTGATCTATTTTTTAATTGTGTATAATTTGAAATCATATCAGGATAAGCTTTGGTTAGCCGGTTCTACTGGTTTTTCATACGAAGGTATAAAATTTAATAGATCTAATAAACCTACCTATATATCATTAAACTTGCTAAAAATAAATAAATTTAAACCCATTAATTTTATACAAAATTCATGTTGTATTTATAAATCATCATCCTCTAGAATTCACACTCAGCTCTTCTCATACAAAGACCAACTTTGCTATGTTGCCTTAACTTTTTGGGAAACTCTGTCGTACCATTTTTTTTTGTATTGGTATCGTCGTTTATTACTTTTTATAAGAAAGTTATAATTTTAAAAAGAGAAGTTACAACGATCATACAATTTTAATATTAATCTCAACTTTTTATGATCGATCATGTCAATTAAAATTATAATTTACACTTTAAAAAAATTATAAGTTTACCTAAAAAATTATAATTTCGATACCAGACAGCACTGTCGCAATACTGTATCCTTTCCGTAACTTTTTAGTGCAAAAAGGAATGATGAGGCACCATTATTTAATAAATTAGTGGATCTAAAAATAAGTCTAAAAATATTTGGTGTAACCACTCAATAATAAAATGATAAGTAGATATGTAAATTCTACATAATTAAATAACTATATATTCATGTCATACAATAACTATGCATGTGAGATTCACTTGCTCACTTATTATCCTATCATTAGATGGTTACACTATGTCGGCGCGATGATTTACACCTAATATTTACTCTAGAAAGTAGAAAGAGAAAACTAGGAAAAAATAATCATTGCAATTGTGATATTACGCCAGCATTATCATGTGATATCATTAACCAATAATATGTAAACAAATAAAAAAATAGACTCATACAAATCAATAACTATTTATCCATATAAGTTAATAATTATCAACTCATCTTCCATGTAAGCCAACCGAACAACGTAAACTTAAAAAATTGATTTAAAAACTCAATTAGATAATACAACTGTTATATTTGTTATTAATTTATTTGTAAATTTTAATATTTGTTGAGACTCAAAACATACTCAATAGAAATAATTTAGGGTTAATTGTACTAAAGGTCCCCAAAATATTGAGTTTGTCTCATTTTAGTTCCCAATATTTCAATTGTATCAATTTAGTCTATAAAGTATTGGATATGTTTCTATATAATTTTTCAAGCAGACAACGTCCATATTGTTAACAATTTTTATTATAAACTTGTCATATAATACTTAAATATGGTCAAAAAATAATTTTAATAGCTCTTAAACAAAATTTGAGTAGCTCTTGACAAAAATTATGTAATAGAGGTAACTTTTGTCTAAAATTTGGGTAGCTAATGATCAAAATTGTGCAATTTGGTTAGCTATTTTGAGTAAAAATTTGGTAAAAAATTATCTAAATTATTATTTTGTCTATATTTAAGTATCACGTGACAAGTTTATGATAACAAATTGTTAGTAATCTGGACGTTGTCTGTTTAAGAGACCATATAGAAACATATTTAAAATTTCAGTGACCAAAATAATACAATTGATATATTAATGACCAAAATAAGACAAATCTTATACTTTAAAAACCTTCAATACAATTAACCCAATAATTATTAAATCTAAGTTTTATTATTATTGATCCATGATAGTGATCAATCTTCTCGAAAACCAGAATGCAAGAAAGATCGGACAAAACAATACCACGGGCCATGGGGCGCCGTATTTTTTCGGTCATCCTATGGGACTAACAAGTGGCATCATACCGGCTACTGTTTACACTTCTTTTTTTTTTTTTTTTAAATTATAATTTAAATTTATATTTTAAACAAAAAAAAATAATTAGATGAATATGTGCAATCAACTTTTTTAAGTGGACCCAAATACAAATTTGGGTCAGAGAGCATTGCTTTTTTTTTTTTTTGTCTTTTTTCTCTGTGCGTGTTTGTTATCCGAACAAGCCGCCACCTTTCTCCTGATTGCTCTATAAACTTGCTTGCTCGCTCTCTCTCTCTCTCTCTCACACGCGTCACATAGTCCAATTACAAAAGGAGTTTCTAAATTCTAATACAGCAACAATCGATCAATCAATGGGCACCCCTAAATTGGAAAGAGCACTGAGCATCAGAGAGACGGTTGAAGATACCCTCTCTGTTCACCGCAACGAGCTCGTCTCTCTCCTCTCCAGGTACATCATCTACTGATCTACACTCATATACACCTATGCATGTAGTTTCTATTCTGTAGAACCACGGAATTTGACTGTTCGGTTACTGATAAATTCGTCTGAAAACATAAAAGATATGTAATCTTTGACATCTTTTACAAGTTTTGCCACTTCAACGTAAAATATGCTTAATTTTTTGGGATCTTTTTGAAGTTTTGCTTTAGTTTCTTGGTAAACGGACGGGAATTTAGGGTTTTCTTTTTTTTCCTTTCGTTAAGTGACTTTTTTTTTCATGTGGTTTGATTATTTGGTTGAAGGTATGTGGCTCAGGGGAAGGGGATACTACAACCCCATAATCTGATCGACGAGCTGGAGAATATCATCGGCCATGACCCTGCAAGGCTAAAGCTCAGTGATTCTCCCTTCAGTGAAATTATCAAGTCCGCCCAGGTTAATCTTGGCATGTTCTTTCTATACTTTTTACTTGTTGGGAAGTCTGGGAAAAATTAATGACATGAAAAGAAAATTTATTATATATATATATATATATTGTTTCACTTTGGATGGGTTTGCAAGAAAGTACATACGTACATCGTCTAAGACTATCGCCAATGGAAACCCAAATTCTTGTCCAATTTAAGTAAAAAACATATTTTAGTATAGACTTCTCCCATGGAGAAACTCAAATTAATTTAAATGGGGACATCCAAATTTAAAAAAAGATAAAATATGACCATGACGTCTTTGAAGGTTCACCACTGTTAAAGATTTGAGGATGAATTTGAGTCTTCCTTAATTTGATAAAAAAATGAGTTTCTTTTGATTTGATATGGGTATAGGTCTAGTATTGACGAAGGTTTTTAGAAGTTTTTTACCTGAATTTAAATTTTAAAAAGGGTAAGGATTGTTGATGCTCTTAATTCACCTTTTTGTGAGGTCGTTGAAGTTTAATCACTTTTCATAGCATCCAAACAGATCATTTGGCTTCCCCTGTTTCATATGTAGCTCTCCTTGATTGGTAGATCATGTTCTAAAGGTCATTCCTTATAGTTTGAATTGATTATTACCTCCGCCAAACAAAAGTCTAAATGATTAAACAGATTTTATGTCTTCTGGTGATGACGCCTGAAATTTGCTCTAGAAAGCGAATTCCGTATGCTTTGTTTTACTGTATGCACTTGTAATTCAGTTTCCTGTGAGCTGATTAAATTAGATGCTTCAAGCCATTGCTAGTGCAACGGTACAAGTTTCGAGCTGACAATTTTGAGGATGTGGTTGGAGTAGGAGATCAGTCATTGTGAATAAATAATGTCAACAATTAGGCTTATACTCGGTCCAACTCTATCCCTTTGAGCATTCCTGATTAATGATTAAGGAATGATGCGAAACTGGTTAATAACTTGATAAAGTAAGTAGGCTGATTCTTTGAAGTCTGAGTAATGGCCTCCTCACACCTTTTTAGTGAGATTAGTTTTCATATTACACCTTTTTAGTGAGATTAGTTTTCATATTACTGTACTTTATTGTTTTGATCACCAATTGTGGTGGAATAAAAAAATTCTGGAAATTCTACATGGGCTGCCTCTACCCTTTTCTTTTCCACCGGAAGCAAAATGGAGACTTATTTTTTTTTATTTTATTGACAGGAAGCCATTGTTCTGCCTCCATTTGTGGCTATAGCAGTTCGACCGAGGCCTGGTGTTTGGGAATATGTACGCGTTAATGTGAATGAACTCTGTGTTGATCAGTTGAGTGTTTCTGAATATCTTCATTTTAAAGAAGAACTTGTAGATGGGTAAGTAAATTATGGTTTTATTACTTTTGTAGTTTTCTTGTTGAGATATTTATAAGAGATTTGTACACCTTAGCTACCGCTGGATGATTATACTTATTTTTGCTTTTAAATATGTCCTAGACTTGATAAAAGTTACGTTCTTGAGCTTGACTTTGAGCCGTTCAATGCAACATTTCCTCGGCCAACCCGTTCTTCATCTATTGGCAATGGGGTTCAGTTCCTCAACCGTCACCTTTCTTCCATCATGTTCCGCAACAAAGATTCTTTGGAGCCATTACTTGATTTCCTACGAGCACACAAACATAAAGGGCAAGTAAGTTCGCTTAGAAAGCACTGCTTGCAGTTGCATACTTCCTCAGGTTATAAGGTAGATAATGTGCGAAACTACAATGTATGTGCTCTTTCATTGTCTATCCCTAAATTTGGTTGTCTTTAATAATCTCCCAAATCTTCATTTTAGAAATGTATTTCTCCCTTTTTTGATAAGTGTGTATAGTAGTATTGGGTGTGATTATACCAGAACACTATTAAGCATGCTTGAGCGAGAGTAGTACTAGGATTGGTGACCCTTGGGTAGTCCTCGTGTTGGACAGATTTTTTTTATAAAAGTATAGCAGTACTCCTTGGTTTGTGTATTATCTGTTTGATATCCACTTGAGAACTACTGTGTAAAAAAATTGGATATTAACTGTCTTTTGTGTGAGACATAGTTATCAAATCGTGTATCGGAAGGCATATCGTTTTTTAAAAATAGTGTATCGTATCGTGTATCATATCGCGTATCGTAAGATACGGTGAAAATTTAAATAAATAATAAAAAAATATATATACCTTTGAAAAAATCATACACTCATAAAAACATAACGTTTTATTAATACTCCACCAACTACTCAAGTAATCAACATAATTCACTAATATTATAATGCAAAGTTCACAACCATAATTTACTAATTCAAACATAGTTTATGAAAATAGGATGTTGGTGATGTCACTGTTTCACAAAATTAAAATTAATCAAGATTCAAAATTTTTATACAAATATGTATATTTTTGTATAAAACGACGTCGTAAAAAAAAAGTGTACGTATACTATTTTCAAGCATGTATATTTTTTGTATATATTTTCACCAAAAGCTTTTGCACGTATCGGGCGTATCGTACCGATACGTATCGTATCGTAAAAACGTATCGTGTATCGGACGATACGATGCAAAAACGATACATAACTACGATCCGTATCGTTTTAGGCCTGTATCGTAACGTATCGTACGATACGTATCGCGTATCGTACGATACTAACAACTATGGTGTGAGATAATACCATAAGGCTGGATGATATAATCTAACTATGTATTACTTTCAGGTGATGATGTTAAATGATAGGATACAGAGGATATCCAGACTTGAGTCTGCCTTGGCTAAAGCAGAGGATTATCTTTCTAAGCTCTCACCAGATACACCGTACTCTGAATTTGAATATGCGTAAGCGCACCCTACTCTTATTTTGAGTATGTGTAAGCTTTTATATACTAGTTAATCTGTTCTTATCTTAATTTCGATGGTGACTATTTAAGTAGTTGACATTTTTTGTGAATAATCACTGGCATGCAGATTGCAAGAAATGGGATTTGAGAGAGGCTGGGGCGATACCGCACAAAAGGCGGAGGAGATGATGCATCTCCTCTCAGACATTCTTCAGGCACCTGATCCATCTACCTTAGAGATGTTTCTTGGTCGAATATCTATGGTATTTAATGTGGTCATTTTGTCTGTACATGGATACTTTGGCCAAGCAAATGTTTTGGGCTTACCTGACACTGGTGGCCAGGTACCGATTGTTTAATCTTCTATGCCAAATTATACAAAAGTGAGAATAGGGCTTTATGTTTATATTTAAACTTTTAGTCGTCCTCTAGCTTCTCTTTTCTTGTTTGTGTTGTATAAGTGGCAATAAGTTTCACTTATTAAAGTGATGCTTGTGATTATGTATGCTGCTAATGGAAATATTGCAAGAAATTTGTTTATTTGTGATACGCAGATTGTATATATACTGGATCAAGTGCGTGCCCTGGAAAAAGAGATGCTTTTAAGGATAAAGCAGCAAGGATTGAATGTCACTCCTAGAATTCTTATTGTAAGTGTATATGTGATATATACTATATGTGTACTCCTGTTGACTCAGTTGTTTAATATAGTGCGCACATGTACCTAAATATATTTCAACTTTCTTTGGTTGTGTAAGGTTACTCGGTTAATACCTGATGCAAAAGGTACAACATGCAACCAGCGGCTGGAAAGAATCAGTGGAACTGAATACGCTCATATTTTGCGCGTTCCTTTTCGAACTGAGAAAGGGATTCTTCGGAAATGGATCTCTAGGTTTGACATATGGCCCTATCTGGAGACGTTTGCAGAGGTGAGATCAGTTTGGCAGTTGAAGTTTTGATTATTCTTTATCCTTTTGGATAGGAATAGAGGTTTTAATTAGCCAAGTCTGTCTGTAATAGTACTTACAAATCAACTTGTTAAGAAGCATAATCTTCTAGAAAGTTGTTGCTAACTTGCTATATGCTGTGATGCATCCTGGAAATTGGGTTGCATTGCCAACTTTTTGGTCCTATAGGGGAAAAACTTTTCACGAATTGGGTGGTGGTTTTATGTTAGTTTTGTTAATGGATTTCTATTGTCATTCTGTGTCTACGTGTTGCTTTAACAATAATTTATCCATGATACAAATCCTGGATCGAAGTAGCATATTATTGTCACAGAAAAGGGTAATTGTTAAAGAATATAACCAACTGATAATGTTTTGACCACTAAGATGTGTTATATGATCCTTCGTGCATGCATTTGTGCTTTCTCTCCCTTTGTGTGCAACCTGCGCACGGGTGTGTCATCACTACCACAGTGTCATTGCCTCGCACAACATCTTAAGTTAGAAATGCTGATTACATCTGGAAACAAGGGAGATCAATCATCACCCTAAAGTTATTTTCTAGTTCAGCAAGGTCGATAATGTTTCTCAACACCAGAGTTTTCACTGCAGCATTTGTACAATGTTAATTTAAACTGCATTGCATCTTTGATTCTGAAACTAATAGTGCACTTTCATCAAATATTGGGAGCAGGCCTTTTTTGTAGAAAAAATGGCATTAACAAAAAAGCACTAATACATCATGACATCTACTCCCCTCCATTCATTTGCAATGATTATACCTCCATAACTGGGAAACTTTTTTCCCCTACAATTATACAAATCAAGGCTATATCAAACATTGGCTATGGCATGCACTAGTCTATTACTTTGGAAGTAAACATGGCTAATTATGACCTCATCGAATCTGGAAAGAACCTTCCTGACATCCTCTATCACCCTCCAAATTCTCCAAGGAACAACGCCATCCTGATGTCCCATGCTTGTAGAAATTAATTTGTTAACAGCTCAACATTCTGCAACAGTAATCTTGACTTTCCCTATTGCCTCGTGGCACCAAATGATGGAACACCTTGGTAGTCATTGAATATATAGCTTGTTGTAGCTTGCTATCTATCATTTCTCACAGATCCGCCAAAATTAAGCTAGCACAACTTATTGTTCAGAAGGTGCCACAATAATTTTTTTCTAATTTGAAGAATCAAAACGATCAACAGGCATACACCATGTTAAAACTCAAATTAGTAATAATCTATGTTTTTGCATTAGATTTTATGCTTGCATGGCGCTTATGTTAGTATTTTTTTTATCAGGATGCAGCCGGTGAAATTGCCGCCGAGTTACAGGGTGTACCGGATCTAATTATAGGAAACTATAGTGATGGGAATCTTGTTGCATCATTATTAGCATATAAGATGGGGGTCACACAGGTTAGGAGTGATATGATTTGCTCATCTTGCAAATGCAAAGTTTGTCAGACTTTTTAAATTATTTTTCCACTAATGGTGTCTGACGCTTGAATATTCCGGTTTTGCAGTGCACCATCGCGCATGCCCTGGAAAAAACAAAATATCCAGATTCTGACATATACTGGGAAAAATTTGAGGACAAATATCACTTCTCATGTCAATTTACTGCTGACATACTAGCCATGAATCATTCAGACTTTATCATCACCAGTACATACCAAGAGATAGCAGGAACGTAAGTGTTCCTTCAGCCATATTGATATTTCTTGCCAACGCAATATGTGCAATGTGAAACTGTAATTTTTTCTTTCCGATAGGTAATAGAGATGTAGGACCATTATTTTATGTTAGTGTAAACAAAAACGGAGGACACGGGATGGCCCAATGGCAACTTGGTCCCTCTCTCATCTACTGTTTAATCGGACGCAGGTTTGATCCTCACATAATGTGCAACAAAACAGAAATATAAAAGAAGACAGATCTTGGAAATGGGTTTTAATAACTTCAGGATTTTATTAATCAGTGTCATTAACTTCGAGAAAAGAAATCATGCATGCTACTGAACTGTAGGAGTTATGTTTGGGGCTTTGTTGAGTATGTGCTCCATGGTTCTAGCACAGTGTTATTCAAAGTATTTACACTTTATAAATTGCCATCATAAGGAACATGAGTGTGGTAAAATTAATCTAACTGAGTCTTACTTGATGAAGTTAGTGCCTGTATTGACAACTTTACAGTGCACAACAAGCTATGTAAGATCTATTTGAGAGTAAAAGATGAAAGATAATACAAGGATTTTATGGCTAAATAAGACCTCCTTTTTTAGGATGAAGATTGCAGCCACCTATGCATTTAACCCGTATTGGAAATTTTAGGGTATTGTTATAATGCTCATGAATTATTTTCCACAACATAGTTCTTATTAATATTGATCGGTCTATGTTTCAACTTGCCTTCTTTATGTTGCTAAAATAGTCTTTCGACATTTGTTATGCCATATGTGGCTTCTCACTTTTGAGTCCTCCCTAATAGACTTCCATTTCCCAATTTCCACATAATATCTTTCTCACTCACTTACATATTTGACAACTCATCTTATTGAGTTATCTCTCTCCCACTCTCTCTTGACATCTAAAAGAACAAGGCTAAATTTATTGGTTGAAATACTTTTAGAAAAGTCTAAAAACTATCTTATTAAAAATGAGCATGTCTTGCACTTGATCCTGGCAAGCTACGTGTTGATGTCACCATGGTTATACGCATTGCTATTTAAACATCACTTAGATACTTTGTGCTGATCAATCTGGATTTGCAGTTTTACTAAAGTAGAAGTTCAACAGTTTACTGCTGGACTTATCTTGATATATTTTTCAGGAAGAATACTGTTGGTCAGTATGAAAGCCATGCAGCTTTCACTTTGCCAGGCCTCTACCGAGTTGTTCATGGCATTGATGTTTTTGATCCCAAGTTCAATATTGTCTCTCCTGGGGCAGATATGGACATTTACTTCCCATATTCTGACAAGGATAAAAGACTTACTGCGCTGCATGGTTCAATTGAAGAGTTATTGTATGATCCTGAGCAGAATGATGTACATATGTGAGTGTTTACTTGATTCTATGTTTTCTTCAAGTTGAATAGTGATTTGTCTGCCCTAAGTTTTTATATTTGCTTATGCCACAGCAATAATTTTAGACCATCATTGTCACCAAAAGTCTACCATATAATTCCAGCACGCCTTAAGTCTTAACGGTGGTGTTAAAGATTATTTGTAATTTATTGTCCTGTATTCTGTTATTTGTCCCATATTACTATTAGCTAGAGATTCATCTGTGTTTTCTGTGGATCTTTATTTTTGTTTTCAGCAGTTAGCTCTGCTCTCTTTAGTATGTCTGCCTAGTACCCCAAATTTGAAGCTAATTTGAAGCTAAACCGGTTCTAAATGTGGTTCTGTTGAGAATCCAAGATGAAGTAGGATGTCTGATGATATTAGTACTGGCAGATAATTATTGATTTCTAAAACAAATCATATATTTGACCTCATGCAGTGGTACATTGAGTGATCAATCGAAGCCCATAATTTTTTCCATGGCGAGACTTGATCGGGTGAAAAACATCACAGGGCTAGTAGAATGCTATGCTAAAAATAGCAAGCTAAGGGAACTGGCAAACCTTGTCATTGTGGCAGGTTACAATGATGTCAAGAAGTCCAATGACAGAGAAGAAATCCAAGAAATTGAGAAGATGCATGGCCTCATTATGAAATACAACTTGCATGGCCAGTTGCGATGGATAGCTGCCCAAACAAATCGAGTGCGTAATGGTGAGCTTTACCGCTATATGGCTGACAAGAGAGGCGCGTTTGTGCAGGTATGCAGTTTGCATTGATTTATTTATCAAATGTCTGATTCAGTAATCATCCTAACACTTTCCCTTTTTATCTTTTTCTTCCCTTCTCTGGTGGTGGGGTTTAAATTTCAGCCTGCATTTTATGAAGCTTTTGGACTAACAGTGGTGGAGGCCATGACTTGTGGTCTTCCGACATTTGCTACTTGCCATGGTGGTCCTATGGAGATTATTGAAGATGGTGTATCAGGATTCCATATTGATCCATATCACCCTGATAAGGCTGCTGAACTTATGGCTGATTTTTTCCAGCGGTGCCAGGAGGATCCCAACTACTGGGAGAAAATCTCCCAAGCAGGGCTTCAAAGGATCCAGGAAAGGTTAGTTGTCTTGATGGAAACAGAAATTCATTAATGTAGTGAGGCTTATGTTTGATCCTTGTAAGTTGTAACATTGTAGGTATACATGGCAAAAATATTCTGAGAGGCTGATGACATTAGCTGGAGTTTATGGTTTCTGGAAGTATGTTTCGAAACTTGAGAGGCGTGAAACTCGAAGATATCTTGAGATGTTCTACATTCTCAAGTTCCGTGATCTGGTGCGCTCTTTGATCCTCCTCTTCTCTGCCACAGATAAGACTATTGAAGTCAAGAAGGCATGAAAAACACATGCTTTCAACTTCAGATAGATCAAGTCTAATCAGAGATATTTGCCAACACCTAACAATTGTGTTAATTTTTTTCTTGTGCTTTCACACAGAAGGCCTTTCTGAAATTTCATTATGCTTGTACTGTTTCAGGTTAAATCTGTTCCTCTGGCAATAGATGCCCAACCAGCGGATAAAGGAGCTCAAGGAAGTAGTCAGTAAGCATGTCACTCTATCCACGATAGTGATCAAATTTAAATAAAGTTCAGTTTGTGTATGCATGGATGCAAAATATCATAGACGCTGTATTAATTAATCAGGCACTTTGTTTGGAGTGTTAACCTTGCACTGCCTGTTTATGTTTGAAGGTTTTTTAGATATCGTGAATGTATCACCTCATAATAGAGGGTCAGTTGAAACGTATTCTGTTCAAAACCCCCAACAAAAAAAGAAGGAAAAATAAAGTAGGTAGAGTTAGCCTATGTTTATTTCTCAGATACTGTCATTGTTTCTTCTCCGGTAGGCTTTCACCCATTGCGGAAAATTCCCTACTGCTGCCTCCCATTCTAGTGTGGCTGATCTTCCTCTCGTAGGTTGCGTTAGAATTCATTGAACTGCATTACTATGATTTCTGTTATTATAAGAAATGGTGCGAGTACTTGAGAAATGTCATCCGGAGAATTCGGGCAGTCAGTTACGTGCGGGCACAGATGTGATGACTTTGGGTGCTTCATCCCCATGAACTCGTCTTCTTTGAGATACTACTGTCAGCCAAAGAAGACGACTGTGCGAGGGAGATTTTATTGATTAAAAGAATAAATTACACTTAGCCGGAGGACATATGTATGTTATCCCTCGATGCAATTTAATTACATAGAGATTATTAAAATGAAAGGCAAAAATGCATGCTTGATACAAGGAATTGAAAAATTAAAATAAAATTAAGCACACTGCCTAATGAAATAATGAGGCAGCTGAAGTGAGCTAAAGGCATCGCTGAGAGAAGCAGCAAGCAGCTGTTGTCTTGAGCTGGGAGTCAGGCTGCTTGAGCTCGGAATAGTCGTCTGTGCTAAGACGATTGAGGTGAGAGCAGCAGCTAAGAGACTCCAGGTGCAGGCTGGACAGTGTGATAAGCTATCAGATGTCAGAAGAAATAAAAAAGCACCAAATCTCCTCCGTAGTCCAGCAGATTTGTAGAAGTAGAGGCCAGAGCGAACCCTGTTTGATTGAAGATGAATCACCAAAAAACCAGACATCCAGGAAACCAAAAGGCCCCTCTGTGACAACTGACGAGACAATAAGAAGACCAAGAGATGGGGAGAATGAGAAAAAGGATCCAGGCCCATTTCCCTGATGATGGAGAAGGAGACCAGAAGACTTGAACCTGAAAAAGCCTAAGAGGAAAATAGAAACAGGCGCCTGCCATCTTCCTCGCTTCTTGATTTTCTTTGCTGCTGAAAATATGTATTAAAATCTGGGCTATATATAGAATGAAATGTTCGAACTGTTTTAAAGTTAGAACGGATGTATGTGTCGCTCCGATCTGCCTTCATGAATTATTTTTGTAAACACCTAATCTTAGAACGTATGGAACGAATCTGGCATTGATCTTGAAGTAGGAGTAGCTTAGTCTGTAGTGGTAGATTTGCAATAGAAGTGTAGGTGGAGGAGCCTCTGTCCATAACTCCTTTGTTACCTAAAGAATCTGCAAATGAGTTTCCTTCCCTGTAAGAGTGTTGGATTTCGAAATTAAATCTCCCCAGGTAAGAAGAGATTAGGCTAGCTAGATTCCATTATTTCCAGGAAGGGACATGATTTTGTTTTATCATATCCACAAGGATCATAGAATCAGATTCTAAGATGACTGGATAAACTTCTAACCCAAATTCAAGCAATAGACACAACCTATCCTGTAATGCTTTAAATTCTGCCTCCATGTTGGTGCATATGTCATAATAATAGGAACCAGCTAGGATCAATTGCCCCAAACTATTTTGTAGAATCACCCCTCCTCCAGACAGACCTAGGTTACCTTTAGAAGCCTCATCAATATTTAGCTTCAAAACTCTTTGTGGAGGCATTTTCCCAGCAAATCCATCTTGCCTGGGTGCTGACTGAACCTGGTGAGAAAACATTAAGAGAGAGAAGAAGGGATTGATTACTTGGTAAGTCCATTACTTTAGGTCTAATGGTATGAGCTTGCATCCGCCAGTGATGCATAATAGAGAGAAAAACTGAATGAGAGTTCTGCCTCTGGTTGTCAAATAATCTTCTACACCTCTCCTTCCATAACTGCCAAAATACAATTAGAGAAAGACTCCTCAGCAATGAATGAAATAGGGACTGCCTCTTGAATAGGGAATAATTGGAAACCCAATAAAGCAGACAACTTCCTCCATAATAATGTGGCATACTGACAGTCAATAAAGAGATGAGAAGGGGATTTTGCTTCACTATAACACAGAACACATCTACTTGGTAAGGAAACACCCACATTTTGAAAAGCTGAATCCATAAGCAAAGAGTCTTTTAAGATTCTCCGCCCTAAAAGTTGGGCACTTGGCGGAGATGGCTGCTTCCAGATTAAAGCAGCTAGGTCATTAGGCTGCCTCTGACTTCTAATCAGACCCCAAGCAGTTTTAATAGAAAAATTCCCCAGCGGAGAAGGCTTTCAGACCAGTTTATCAAAGAGGCAGACATTAGTGGACAAGACCTCCTCTATAAGATAATTGTCCAATTCATATTGAATCTCCTGTAATTCCCAACTCCCATTGTTCAGAACTTGAGATAGCATAGGAAAAACTGTCGGTGCAGTAGAGTTCCTTAAAATGAGTGGACCAGTTCCAATCCAATTATCACACCAAAAATCCACCAAAGAGTCAGAACCCACTATCTTCTGAGTGTTACAAACCACCAATTCAAACCATGGTTGCAGTCTTGAAAAGCACCTAGACGGATAATTCTTTGAGTACCTTAGCAGATGCTGGTTGCTAAGGAACTTAGCAGAAAGAAGGTACCCCACAGCGAAGTTCCATTCATTAAATTCCAAATTTGTGTCAAACGAAAAGAATGTTGCACCTCCTCAAATTTCCCGATGCATAAACCTACCCCCTCCTTAGGCAGTGTGACATTTTTCCAAGAGCACCAATGTCTCTTTCTAACCTCCAGCTTACCAAGCCAAAGAAAAGAAGCCATTGCAATATTTATTTTGGAAATAATCTCCTTGGGAAGATTCAAAGAACTAAGAGATGAATTGGGAGTGAAGACAAAACTGACTTAATTAGACAATTCTCCCCATATTAGAAAGAAGCTTGGCATACCATCCAAATAATCTGACTTTGAAATTTTTGAAGAAGGTTTTCAAAATGACAAAGCTCAACTCTCCCTTTAATAACAGGACATCCTAAATAGGTGAATGGACAAGACTTAGAAGGTATATTTGCAACACGAGACAACATAGATCTTCTTGCTGTAGTGATTCTTGAGGAACAATAAAGAGAACTCTTCTGTTTGTTTACTTTTTTGCCTAGATGATGCTTCATACCTTCCCACAAATTTTAGTAAATTAGTCATAGACCTCTTATTTCCTTTCAAGAAAATAAGTGTATCATCCGCAAATAACATATGACTAAGCATAATAGAGCCTCTTCCAGTGTGAAAGCTTTGAATTAAACCTTGCTGGTATTATTTCTTAAGCCCTCTGCTTAATACTTCTTCAGCAAGAATGAATAAACTTGGAGATAGTGGATCACCTTGTCTCAAGTCTCTAGAACTAGGAAAAAAGTCATGCCTAACACCATTGATAGCAAGAGAAACATTTTGATTTCTTAAGCAGTTAGAAATGATAAGCACAAAATTATCAGAGAACCCAAAGATTTTAAGGGTTTGCTTCAAAAAATCCTACTCTATTCTATCAAAAACCTTCATCATATCAAGTTTAACTATAGCGTTTCCAACTTCCACCTTTCTATCCAGCGCATTTACCATCAATTAAGCTAGAGAAATACTATCCTCAGTATTTCTTCCCTTTACAAAGCCTTGCTGCTCCTTCGAAATGAGTTTAGGCAAAAGAGAACCCAACCTTGAAGACTGTAATTTTGTGAAAATTTTATATAAGAAGTTGCATAAATTGATTGGCCTAAAATCAGAGAAAGTGGAAGGATTCTTTGTTTTAGGAATAAGAGACATTAGGGTGGCATTAACAGATCTAGGGATCTCCCCTCCTTGTAGAAAGAAGTTAACTGACTCCAACAAGTCATTCTTAATAATGCTTCAGGAGCATTGGAAAAATTTACCAGAAAACACATCCGGTCCTAGAACACTAGGGATAAACATAGAAAATATGATCCCCTTCAGTTCTTCTAAGGTAGCAGGAGCAGTAAGCAGTAAGCATTCGATTATCCTTATCAGTGACAAGTGTGGGAATAGAAGAGAAGAGATCCTCCTCTATAACATGTGGCTCTGAAGTGTAAAGTGCAGAAAAAAAATCCTCATCAACTCTAGCAATACCAGATTCCTCCTCCACCCAATTACCTCCAGAATCTTTAATTTTAGATAGTCTATTTCTTACTGATTTCCCCTTAGCAACAGCGTGGTACAGTCTTGTATTTCTCTCCCCCTCCAAGGTCCACTTAACATTCGCTTTTTGCCTCCAAAAGATCTCTATCTTCATGGCATGATCTAGGTCTTTCCTAGCATTCTCCATGGATAATACATTGGCCTCTAAATACATCTGCTCCACTAGAATCTCAGCCTGCAATAGTTGTTGCTCACTCTTCTTGATATTTTTGAAAACGTTACCAAAGGAATCCTTATTCCACCTTCTCAAGTGGAATTTAAGGTACTTTAACCGAAACACATTCTCAATAGGATTTTGAGAGTAAAACCCTACCCATTTCGACTCCACCAGGGAAGAAAATCAGTATGTTTTGTCCACGTGTTCATAAACTTAAAATAAGAGATTCTCTTGGGCACACCATTTTCAGAATTTTTAATGATCAAAGGACAATGATCCAAGTTCCCTCTAGCAGCATTCTCCACCACTATGTTTTGAAATCTCTCACCCCATTCCAAGTTTTGTAAAGCTCTATCTAGTCTCTGCCACATTCTAGTAAGATCTTTATGATTATTGCACCAAGTAAAAGTAGAACCCATATAACCACAATCCAGAAGACCTGCTGAATTAATGAAGGAAATGAATTCATTCATAATAGATAAACTAGGTATTGATCCACCCTTCCTCTCAGAAGATGAAACCATGGTATTGAAGTCACCTGCTACTAACCATGGCATATTTGAGACTGATAAAGAGAATAAATGAACCCATAGAGGTCTCCTGAGTATGCGATCGCACTTAGCATAAACAAATGTAACTAAAAAAGGCAATGTACCAAGGAAAGAAACCTTAACTGTCAAGGCTTGTTCATGAGCTGCATGAATCTCCACCTGTAGCCTATGATCCCACAATACCCAAATATACTTCTCAGCAAGTGGATTAGCTGCAAACGAATTGTACCCCAAGCTATGGCACAAACTCCTCATCTTTAATGGCATGAGTTTTGGTTCCAGCACAGAAACTAAACATACATCGTTGGCGTTAATTAATTTTTTAAGCCTCAATCTAGAGGCTTCTTTATTAGCTCCCCTCACATTCCATGAGATTATATTAATCATAGAGAATTCTTTGGAGAAAGGCATTTCGGCTAGACTTTGATCTAGTAACCAAACCTTGATTGCATCAGGCTGCTTGACTGCATCAGAACCATCTTCTGAGCCATTATACTCGGTCTGTGTCACACCTCCGCCCCGGATCACATAGGGTGGGCGGCGGACCGGCCACCAAGGCCTTAACCAACAACCCTGTGCATAATAAATGCAAAATACAGCGGAAGACAAATAATAAAGTGATCCATTCCACCGATCTAATGAATACCAGAGGAATAAACTAAACATCACCAACATCATTATTAAACTCATTTGAAACAATAATCAAACCATAAGTCTCACTATTCTAAGCATAAGCAACATTATTCCCAAAACAATTGAATATTTGTTTCAAAACTATAAATGACATTTATTCTTAAAGACCTACAATAAAATAAATCTTCAAATTCTCTAATCCCTTGTATATTAGCAGACTTACTCCTCACCTTGATCCTTTCCTGAAAAATGTTATATGTTTGGGTGAGCACAATGGCTCGTGAATAGCAACCACCTCTAATGAGGTTTAAAAATACATCACACAGTTTATTTATGAAAATAAACTTTGATACACACATAAGTACAACAAATTGTACCCCAACCCCCCCCCCCACATAATCATTTAAACCAAATAATTTCATGATCACAAATAATTTTACAAATGAAAAGACATTTATAACTCAAAACACTCACACACACATTCAATCTCAAATACATTTGTCAAATCATGTTTGTTATCACTAGCCTGATAACTGGCTCCGTCTCTTGTTACCACTAGCCTGGTAATTGGCCCCTTCTCTCGTCATCACTAGCCTGATGACTGGCCCCTATGTGCACATCCCTATACCGACCACGCCGGTATATAATCTCGTTACCATTTAGACCTGGTAACCCAGTCCCCATCTTATAAACATGATTTCAACACACACACCAAAATTGTCGTTTTAGTCCCAACACACACAAAATTTCCCTTTCATCAACAAAGCAATGATATAACTCATCCCACAAATTTTCCAAAATTCACATGTATAACAGTTCACAATTGTAAAACATTTAATTGCAAACCTCAAACATCAACGTATATATCATATACATGAAAAATCCACACACGCACCCACACATTGAATATAGAAAATTCTCTCAAAAGAAGTAGTAAACTACTCACCTTGATTCCCAAAATTCAAACCAAAGCACTCTTTCTCAACATCAATGCAATCACCATCTAATCCAAAACAACATGAAATGATCAATCTCTATTTCTAACTTCATCATTTCGCGATTCTATATCTAATTTACGTACTTCCTACCCATTGATATTTACTTAATATATCCTTTACATATAAACATCTTTTCTAATACGAGGGAATAGGGTATGGAAGTATTCTGGGTTGTTTAGAAAAAGTTTCTAAAGTTTTGGGGTCAACTCATAATTTTTGAAACTTTGGGGGTCAAAGTATAATTTCTTTAAAAACGAATTTTCTGTTTTCGGGCCTATAATAAATTTTCCAGAATAGTATTTAAGGTTCTAGGGACCCATTTTTTCAAGAATACAATCTCCATTTAATTTATTAGAGTAACTATTAATTTTTAAATACTTGTTCGAAACTTTTAGGGGTCGTTTCAAAATTTCAAAAATTTCTCAAGACTCGGGGGCTGTTTTGAAATGATCATACTTGTCTCAAACATATTGGGCCAGTTCCATGAATTACCAAGTTTCATGGTAGTCAAAATTAAATTTATAAAAGTAATAGGGGTCAAAACAAAACTACTTAAAACTAAGGGGGAGGTTTCCATAATTTCAAAACTTAAGTCTTTTTCAACCTCACGTCCAGACCAGAAGCTTGTTAGTATTTTTTTTTTTCCTTTCTCTTTTTTTCCCTTTTTTCTCGACATCTTCTCACACAACACAACTCTATTATATTTGTATTCACATATTACAACCCTATAAACCTACCCATATGAATGGTTTGCAAGATTACATCATACTACAAACTTATATATGTATATATATAATGATTAAATACGAAATTAAATCCCAATAGGAAGACTAACCTTGATAATCAATCTTCTACTTTTCTTCCCTCTTCTCTAAATCTATTCCTCCTTTCTCTTCATTTTTCTTTACTTGAAACCCTAGTCTCTCCATCCTTTCTCTTTACTTGAAACTCTAGCCTCTAGTGGTTACAATGAAATGAGAATATCTACATATTAGTAGACATCTAGGGCAACAAGGAAACTTATTTTTTAATCACCACCTTTTTTTTTTTTTTACTGCCTACATCTGGATATATACTAAATAAAAGAAACCCTACAATAACTCTACAATTTCTCATTCATTCATTACATTAACATCCCTTTTCAAAAATAATATCACAAATTGACCTAAACTAAGTTTTATATATATTTAAAAAATTTGGAATATTACAAAAAACGGCAAAACCCAATTGAAGCATAGTCTAAAGGACACTCTATTGGATTCCAAAACAACTTTTTTGGGCTTTAAGAATTAACCATCAGGAAAAGTTATAGCTGAAACTGGGCAAATACATACCTACAATATACTATTTGGGGATATAATT
>CM042195.1:5784056-5795631 GCA_023539305.1 Ilex asprella | reverse complement strand
TGAGTGGGTCCTACCAACTTTTTTCATTGGGACCCACTCATCCAACGGTTCCCATTAATTTGGGACGTACTTTTGGGATACAAATTTGAGATATGTAGCATTACTCTTAATACGAAGTTCAAGAAGTCCAAGAAGAATTAGAGTACATGAAGAGTAATTATTGAGATATTCCCTCTCGAAGATCAAGAAATTTTTTATGATAATTACATTTTGTACACCTGGAGAATTAATGTCTTTGCCCTCAAGTTGCCGCCTTAACCAAGGCCTTATGCATATAAATTATAAGTTATTTCTACACGAATGGACACATTGAGCTCTACATCTACACCTCTCTAAACACACATAGCTTTTCTCCTAGCTATTGTACCTTTTTCGGAGCTTTCTCTCTTACTTTATTCATCAATAAAGACCCCTCACTACCGTTGTCGTTTCTCAGAATGAAGTATGTCTTCCGAATCGAATTATTATATATTTGTGTGTTGACTCAATATTTACACTATTGTCATTGATTTTTTTATTTATTGTCCATTAATTACACATTCGATTGTTGATCTTGTACGAGATTATTTTGTGCATCATTAGTATTCAATAATTGAAAATTGTTTTACTATAAAGCTTACAAGACTTTATATAATATTAGAAACCTTAAACCAACTAGGAAACTAGAATACCAAATAAATTAGAAAATAAAATAAAAATAAAAATAAAAGGACGGTATAAGTGAGTAAAATGAAACAAATGTCCTCCTATGTGAAGAGTTCACATATAAAAATTTTATTTTAATTTTTTTTTTTGTATTATGTTTAAGCGTATGGTGCCATTGGTTTTTTTTTTAATTTTTTTTTAAAAATTATTTTGAAGCGTACGATGTCACCGTTTTTTTTTATATATATAAATTTTTTCCTTGTAAACAGAGTAATTAAATGAAAGATGTTAAAGATAAAATGATATATTTGTTATATAAGATGTGATAGAATAAATGATTATTTGTGAGACTCATTATAATACTTATTGAACAAACAAACAAGGAGAATGATGAGATAAAAATTTTAAATCGGGTATAACATATCATTAGATAGGAGTGGAATGAAAATAATTTCTAATAGCACCTAAATTTAATATTACCAACAAACATGCCCTTATAGTTTTTTTTTTTTAATTCAACGGATAAAACGTTTAAATCAATTTAAATATATTTTAACTAATTTTTTTATTAATTAAATCAAAAATAAATTATTCATACCGAAGCTATATTTATCTCTGTCAAAAAAATCTGGGACTACACAGACAGGCGCTACAAACCCTATTATTAGGGTGCTCTGCTGCACCTGACAAAGTGCACTGTGCAGCTTTTGACCACGTGACATACGGCTCTCCGCGTATCATTTGTGTATCGCTTTTTCCACCACATATCTTCAACGGTCAAATAGTGGGCCCTCCTTACCAACGGTCAAAAAATATGCTAATTCCTTAAATAGTTTATTTAAGACTATTTAATAAACTTATTGAAATTTATGTTTATTTGAGAACATTTAAAGAATTTATTGAAAGAGTAATAATTTGTATTCTAAATGTATATCTTAAATGTGTATATCAAATTAATGAAAATTATTAGATAAATGGATCCAATTAAAAAAGTTAGTGAGACTCACTCACTCCAATTAATTTGAAATGCATATTTAAAATAAAAATTTAAGATATATAGCATTACTCTTATTGAAATTTATGTATCTCAAATGAAAAAAATAGTTGAATGAGTGGTCTTATTAATTTTTAAAATGAGATCTATTAATTCAATAATTCCTTTGATTTGATATGTAAATTTGAATTATAGATTTAAAATACGTGACATTACTTTTATCACAACATGCACATAACGAGTCCCAAAGCAGCCTCTTAGGCTTTACTTTTGTGATATAAATGTAAAATCACACAAACAAAGGCTATGTATAAAGAAAACCTTAATAACAGTGCACAAGGTTCGGGGCTCGAGCCTTCTTAGGTCTCGGCCAATACACCATCCTCTAGAAAATTCAGAACTATAATAACCGAAAAACAAATGTAGATAACACCTAAAAAACTTGGGACACTTGGTTGGTTGTATAGAGTACTACTACGAGTACTAAGGTTTTAGAGTTGGCCAAACGAGTGTGCAAGATAACTTAGTGCTCCAACAAGGGGAGCGTTGATGTATGTTGCTGGTTCTGATTGTTCGTAATCTGACCGTTTATCTGGAAATTGATCGTGTTCATCAGGCCCACCTACAATGGCTCCCACCAGAATGTTGGGGTTGGGGGATTGGGAATTCATGATACTGAACCCAGAAGAGCATTGGATCTTAGCTGGGTGTGCAGCAATGGACGGCAAGGATGATCCCCTGTGGTGGATCCTCTGTGGGTACCTTGCACCATAGCCAACCATGTAGGACATCTTCAGGGGATTATCTCCCAGTAGATAGTCCACCTATATAATCATACATAGTGTAAAGAAAGATTATTATAATCGTGACACGACAGCAAAGGTTATGGTTGTCGTGTGCTAGTGCTACTGCTTCCCCTATCCTTAGGTTTACCTGTTTTTTGGCAATGATTCGGAGTCTCTTGGGGGTAACAACGGTTCCACCGCAGTTAACAACCATATGAGCAGAGGTTAAGTACTTGGCATAGGTCACAAGCAGGAAGGCAGTGGAAGTCACATACTGCATGTTACTGTCATCCATCTTGAACAGAAGCCCTCCTGTCAAAAGTAATCAATCAAACAACGTTGCAAGTCCATATTAGCTTTAAGGGATTGACCTTCATTCCTAGTGAGGTTTATCAATTCTATTTTTCATTTTTTTAAACGGTGAAAAGTGTTTAAATTAATTTATGCACGTCTTGACTAATTTTTCTTTTAATTTAATCAAAGACATTGCACATCTTGACTAATTCTCTTTTTGATTTAATCAAAGACGTGTCATTTACGCCGAAATTAGCGTATTCATGAGAAGTAAAATTACTCATGACCTGACCTCAAAAGATTGTCAAGATTCAAACTCGGACTACCTTAGGATTATATTTATCACTCTTCTTCCAAACTATAATTTTTTTACTTTCAAATTATTATATACTAACTGATATTGACCTTAAAGATTATAATTTTTGGAGTTAAATTATATTGGAGTTAAAAATTATAATTTTTTGGAGTTAAATTTTTGGAGTTAAATTATTATATACTAATTACTTGCAACTTATTTTAAGAGCCAATATTTTTGCAATACATTATTATTATTATTATTTTGGTAAATTTATCCTCATTAAATTTATAAACGTTTATAAGTGTCAGGTTATTATTAGACAAAAAAAAAAGTATGATACCGAAAAATAACTTTTTGATACTATAGTCTAGTCCTAAATTCAATATATAGTATCAAAAAATTATTTTTCGGTACCATACTTTTTTTTTCAACCAATAAAATGTGACACATAAATTTATTTTATTATTTTCAAAATCTATGATTATTTTCAATAAAATGTGACACAAACATTTTTTCCCCGTACAATAGCCCTAACCATATGTGTAATATGGTTAGACTATGGTATCAAAAAAAAATGTTGGACAATATCTCCATTTTTGTTACAATGTGACACAAAAAAAATTTAGTACAAAGATCTACGATTAATAATTATTTTACGGTATTATACCGAGTATTAAGTTTTTGTACCATAACTTGATCCATGTAAAACAGGGTAAAGTTAAGATACCTAGTTCAACTTTGTGATGTACCATAGACTTGTTTTAAACTTAATTATGTAACATATATTAGCAGAGAGGGTGAACAGATGGAGAGAGGACCTGGGGTGTACTGGGCTTGGGAGAAGGGGTTCCCAGGTATGAGAGAACAGATGTAGTTATCTGCATGACCTTTGTAACTATGGAGGGACTGGACCTTTTGTACCAGAAATGCCTGAAAATCCAAGGCAATGTGTTACATTATACTGAAATACATTCAAGTGCACAAAACTACTTGTATCAACAAATAATCTAGATTCTAGAGCAAGAAATGATTGATAATACAGTAATGAAAATGTGACCGTGACCTTGGAGAGAATAATCCTAGCCCCAACATGCTTGTTGTCCCACCCAAATGTATTGTCAGACTCATCAGCTCCAAGGGTTTGCCCATTCACTTGAATGTAGTTTAGATAAGTGGGATTCCTGGTAGCTTTGTGCAACCAAGCAGCACCCCACAACAGCTCATCCTTCCATTATCAAGAACAACAAAAATCAAGTTTTAACTCCAAAGAAAGAAAAAAAAAACAAACTCCCGAGTGTTGTATTCAACACTGCGTGTCCCAAGCCAAGATAAATGAGGAGGGGTTACATTACATAGCCGATAGCCAACGTAAAATTTTGTCGGATCCACTACGATGAGTCCAAATAATAGCCGACCCCAAATGTTTGACACAAAAAATTTGGTTTGGTTTGATTTAGAAAAAAAAAAATCAAAATAATGTGGGAAGTAAAAGAACAAAATATTCTACCTGGTAACCAGAATAAGAACAATAAAAGGGGCAAACAAATTTCTTCAACCCGTTGCTGTAAGAACCTCTGTACTTATCAGCAAACTCAAACACCTAGGGATGGAAAGTTCAAAATAATCAGGATTTTCCTTGTTTAATCCCAATATACTGCATTTATTTGTTGATATTATGGGGTGAAGTTTTATACCCTGATAGCTCTGCTGACTAAGAGCTTGGAGTAAGTGGGGTCACACCTCCTGAAGACTAAAGATGCAGCTGCTAGAGCAGCAGCAGTTTCAGCTGCAACTTCAGAACCTGGGGTGTTTCTGTCTATTTTGAACACACTTCTTGGGGTGTCCATGTCTTCAGGTCTCTCCCAACAAGCATGGTCCCTGTTTGCATCACCCACCTTCACACACACAAAGAGAGAGAGAGAGAGCATTTTGCAACATTAGCTCCTCTGTTTGTGTCCTTAAAAAAATGGGGCGAAATGTTAGATCAGAAAAATGTGGTGGACATTCTGTAAGACAGAGAATGCACAAACCTGGACATAGATGGTGTCTGGTTGGGCAGTGGCTTTGAGAAGATAATCAGTAGCCCAACGAATAGCTTGTTTGGCATTCTGCAACTCACCTCTCATCAACCCACCAAACTCAATCACACTCCATGAGAGCATGGTGGTAGTGAATGCCATGGGAAACCCAAACTTCACATTGTCCCCAGCATCATAGTACCCTCCAACCAAATCAACCTACATTGTCATTTTAACATCAAATAAGCAAAACCCAGCTGAAATCTTCCAAGAAAAACATCAAAAGTTGAACAACTAGAGCATTATTAATGATAGATTTCAGATGATTTACACATACTTTCATGGCAGAGCCATCTGAGAGACCAGAGTCTCTCCTCCAAGTCATCCTCTGGTTAGGAGGGAGTTTCCCAGACCTCTGACCTTCAAAGAAGAGAATAGATTTTGTGAGAGCATCTCTGTAGTTGTGAGACGCAAAGCGAGGATGATGGCGGTGGGGAAGAGGGTTGCGATGAGAAGGGTAGGCATTGCAATGGAGAGAGATAGTGAAGGAAAAGAGAACAAGGATAAGCAAAGAAGAAAGGAAAACTGAGGAAGCCATTTGGGTTGGGTCTGCCCAAAAATGTACAGAAACCCAAAACCAACCAACCAGCCAACAACTAACCTGTAAGCTGCAGAGACAACACAGAGGTCTCTCCTATTTATAAAGCAAAAGCTGCCTCTGTAACGAGTAACGTCCTGCTTGGTTACAAGAATTAATCCCACCTCCCTTTGGTACCTAACTTTGGCTTGCTTTAATTAGTGATTTTCTTTTTGAAGCTAAGTAATTGAATTGAATGATTCAGAGAGTTCGAGAAAATAGTCAATAAAAAAATCAATAATTATTTGTTTGCGTAGATGGCTATCTATGCAATTTCAGGACTTCCCATTTGATAGGAGTAAAACAACATTTTGTAACATTCCAGCTTCATATGATTAATGGGTTATACAGAAAAAGTATTTAAAGTAACAAATAAATAATCCTGAGAAAAGTGGACATTTTTACAATTGATATTTTCGTAATTAACAGTAGCTGGCTATGGTATCCAAAAATTAGCTTCGGTTTGGTACCGAAGAATTATTTTCAACTGTAAAGCTAATCCGACCGATTAAGTATATACAAACTTGATTACAGTACCATTTTTTTCGATATTATATCTCAATTTATTATATTTGTAGGTATTTTTATCACGTTTATGAATACTTGTATCACATTTGCGGTTGTTCTTAAAAATATTTACCACAATAACAAGTAAAAAAATCCACAACAGTGGAAACACTCACAAATATAATAAATTATAAAAGTAGTAATTTTTTTGGGGCAAAAAAAAATAGTAAAAATAGTTACCATAAAGTTTGTATAAGCTCTTACAATACTAGTAAAAAAGTCCCACAAAATGATAATTTTTTAGTTGTAAATTTACTCACAAAAATTGTAAAAACAGTCATTAAAACAGGAAAAGTTACAGTACCAAAATTTTTTCTTCTGTACCATACTCTGTTTATATTGTAACATCAACTAAGCTGAAAACTAATTGGTATGACTCTGTTTCTTCCAAGTTTTTAATAAAGATTTGGTTTTTAACCATTCAAAAAAGGAGTGTACACTTCATTACATGGTGGTCATAGAACTGCATCCCAGTTCTTCGGAACAAGTTTACAGAGAATATCACATGAGAGTTTTCAGATCGAACATAGCGCTGGTAAAATCGGAAGTGCTTTGTCGGATAAAGGAGGTGAACACAGGCATGGGGTTGATCCTTGAATCTTGAGTTCAGTGAGTTCGTCGCAAAAGGGTTAAAAAAGGGACCATGCTTATTGTTTTAAAGCTCTTGAATCGAGAAGTTGGATAGGTCAAGGTAGCTCTGGTGCAGACTCTGCACACTCTTTCTTCCACATGGTAATGGTACCAAGAGAAACCCATCCTCCCAAATCTATCATACACATTCCATCAAGCTCCACCACTATTTTCCTACGCACTCATTTTGGTTCTACTCTCTTTATTGCATTTTGTATGTATATTTTTTCTCAATGGTTTGAGATGTTCGGTCAGTTGACGCGCACATCAACTAATCTCCTCGAAATTAGGATATTCGTAAGAAATAAAATCCTCGTAACCTGACCCAACAGAGTTATCAACATTCACTTGAGTTATCTTGGGAAGTTACATTTTATATGATTTTCACAAGTGGATTTGTCCTATTTTTTATGTCTGACCACAAAATCAATTAGAGTTTTTGAGTGATGTTGGTGATAATTTGAGCTAATTAAATCATCCTAGTAACTCGAGTTCAGATAAAACTCAACTTGATCAACTCGCAAAATGAAATGAGTTTGGCCAAAGTTCTAAAGTCGTTTACTCGATCCGAGTCTAATAATATATGATTCGGCTTCAATATATTAATTTCACCACAAATAAGTTTACTCTAAATAATCTTAGTTTTAAATGGTATCCTCAATCCTTTTTTCTGTCTCATTTTTCAAAGATTGAAACTCCATTTTATGGTTGGTTATATAGATACCTTTTTAGAAAGGGAGGGGGGGGGCTTGTTGGCAAATGGAGACAGGTCCGTGAGTCAAACTGACACAGAAAACACAGAAAAGAGGGAATGAAAAGCAGTGAGAAGAAAGATGGTTGACAGGAGGGGAGGGGGCAACTATGCAGTATTAAAAGGCAAATCCATAGTTTAAGGTGTATATAATAATGAAGGTTTGGATAATAGGGAAATTAAATAACAAGAAAAAGTTTCAGGTGCAAAACTTTTATTTGGTCAGCAAGCGATGGCCCCAGATTATTAGAGCATATAAGCATGTTGGTTGGAGGAATAGACTGCTCTCATTATCATGTGCTCTGCTCATGCCCTGCTCTGCCCACCCACATGGATAAAGCATTCTTTCATATGCATCTACAACTTTTCTTTGTCCCAGTCTCTGTACTCGAGAAATGGTTGGAAGTTTTGATTCTAGAGAGAGAGGGAGGGAAATATTAAAATAATAAGTAAACAAGTTAGCAAATGAGTCCCACAAAAATTCATATCCACTCAACCATGTAATACATAACTAGTGAACTATTTTTATTTATTTAATAGTTTTTTAATTAAATAATTATATTATATCAACATTACTGACATGATATAACAGTTACACTCAATATTTACGAGAGAGAGTGAGACCATGTGTAATGCAAGGGACCAAGGGCTGGAGGGAACCTTTTTGCCGTGGGCTTACCGGCGTAATGTTTCCCCATCGGTACAATAATGGGCCCCATTTTGCCCTGGTAGGTCCAATGAATTGGCCCGTTGAAAGTTATTGCATCAATAATGAGAGAAAAAACATCTTTAATAACACTCTTTATTTTAGAGAATATTTTTCTTTGAATAAAAAACTTTGATAAAATTTTGAAATAAATAGTAAATTTTTTTAGATATCTCAAATCTCTCTCAATTTTGATAATTAACACTCCCAAATAAAGAGTTAAGTAGGAATAGAGTACTTATTAAAGAACTATTAGAGTTGACACAACGACGTGATCATGGGTTATGATTTTTTTGGGTCGGATAGCTCGACCCGGTTTATCCTACTCTTCCACAACCTGTTCCAAAAATGATTCTCTTTCAATTTCTGGATTTAATTTTTAAAGAATAGATCATTTAGGGGGAAAGATTTAACTCTATTGTCAAATCTTTCACAGAGAAGGTGGTGGACAGTCCGGGACCCATCCCTAAATAATAACTAAAGAATTAAGAAGAAGAATATTCTTATCATCATAATATTCCTATCCGGCTCGAATTCAGATTAATCAAATTCAAAATAATTTTTGAATACTGAATAGTCTGACAAAAAAAAAATATTTTTGCTATTTTACGGATGCATTAATTGTGAGAGTTTCTGAAAGGCATGTGAGGGTACTAGTAGTCTCATCATGTCACTCTCTTTCAGTCTCTCTCTCTCTCTTTCAGTTCAGAGAAAGAGAGAGAGTTTACATTCCCGTGATCTCCGGTGGCCGGTGGGTGAAGTGAAGAGCATTGATGAATAGTGTTGTTGAAGGGGGTTGGGGTGTTGGTATCCTATCCAATGATACGTACCATTCAACCATTACTTCTCAGTTCTCAGTGGCCACAACACTACACTCTATCCACTGTCCAGTAGTGACCAACTTAAAAAAGAATGTCTAGTCCTACCCTTGACAGGGACATATGTTTTAGGAGCAAAGCCTAATACTTTTAATTTCTTCTTTTATATGATAATAAAACTAATAAAATACAATTAAAAGTTATAAAGCTCGATGGCCCGGGCCAAATTCAGCCCAAATTATATATGCGGGCTAGGGAGCTTTTGACCAAACCCATGCCCCCTCAAAACATAATTCCCAAAACCAGTCACTTTTAAACTTAATTCCCAAACCCAGTCTTTTTTTAAAAACGTCATTTGTAATGACGCATTCTAACCCAAAAACGTCATTCCAAATGACGATTTGAAACTTAAACTTTTTTCCTAAAAACGTCATTGCTAATGACGTTTTTTAAGTCGTCATTCAGAATGACGTTTTTACACAAGGTTTTTTTAAACGGGCACTAACAGAAGTTAAAATTTACAAAGGGAATGAAAACGTCATTCACAATGACGATTTTAACGTTCAGAATTTCAAGCTGTTCAAATATTATATCACACACTACTGAAATTAATTTCAAATCTCGCAGACACTCTCCTCCGCCTCAACTACTCTTAGCCGGATAACACTCCGACGAGGTCGAACCAGCGGCCACATCCTCCACCACCAGCAACCACAGCGACCAACGCGCTCCAACCAGCGACCAACGAGTTCCACCACCAGCGACCAACGAGCTCCACCACCAGCTTCCAACGAGCTCCACCACCAGCTTCTAACGAGCTCTACCACTAGCGACCACAACCTCCACCACCAGCAACCACAGCCTGCAAGCAGCCACCACCAGCGACTAGCAGCCTCCACCACCAACGACCAGTAGCCTCCACCACCAGCGACTTCCACGAGGTGAGCACTGTCCATTCTCCATATTTGCCCTAACTAATTTTTGCCTAAAATCGAATTTTGTCCTAAAATTGATTTTGCCCAAATTCGATTTTGCCCTAAAATTCGTTTTTGCCCTAAATTGAATTTTGGGTGCAACTGACTGGCAGTGCCTTACAATAATAATCCCTAATCCCTAATCCTATTTTTTTTTTTGGAAGTCTTTGAAGTGAAAATCAGGTTTTGATAGATTTGGCTATTGATGTTTATAAGTGAAAATTGTGCATGCAATGCTGGTGCAATTGATGTTAAGCTGCCTAATTACCAAGAACTCTAAAGTTTGATTGATCAAATTTGGATAATTTGAAGGGTATGTTTGTTGTTGGAGGTGGGAATTTTTTAGTGGATTGTGATTGTTTATGTATGATAGGAAAAGTGTCGGATTAATAATCCAGTTTTCGATAGAACAAAATTTATAATTCACTAAGCATGTTAGTTTTGAAAATGAGGAAGAGAAAAACTCGTGGTCTGTTAGACTTTGAAAGCAGCATATGCTCAATTTGAAAGTAGCTTTGATCAATTGAAATTAGTGGGAAATAATGACATTAAGAGCGGGCTGTGCAACTGTTATGTATATGATTAATTCTCTGGCAAAAAGGGGAGAAAAATATCACTGAAACGTTCACTATATTCTTCTCGTCTAGGCTCAAGCTTTATTTTTGTAGTTTTCCTCTATTCATGCTGAAAAAGATGTCTGTTGTATACACGGTCACACACAATGGAGTTATGATTATCAAAGTGCTCTTCCATTAAATTACTGCTACCTCTGGAGAATCCAAACTCGAATTTTGTCCTAAATTTGATTTTGCAAAAATTTCGATTTTGCCCTAAAATTCGATTTTTCAGTAAATTGAATTTGGCCCTTTTTTGTATATGACGTTCTGAGATTGGAGCTACCATCTTGCCCTAAATTGAATTCAATGGTGTGGAACTTGTTCTTAAATAAAACTAATGTTTTGTTTCCTATGATAAAAAAAATGAAAAGATGAGTGTGAGAGTGTGTGTGTGTGTGTGTGAGAGAGAGAGAGAGAGAGAGATTAAACCATATTTGGAACCTCATATTGAGGTTCCAAATATTCAATCAAGCATTCACAAGGTTGCATCTTTTATTATTTGATGAAATCTATGTATTGATTTTAAATTATTTTATACTATTGAAATTAAACCAATTTGTACTTGGTTGAAGTTATTCTACTTAACCCAAATAAATAGATAAAGTAATAATAGAGACGAATTATAAATGCTTAGATTTTTCAAGAAGCTTACACTGGAATCAATGGGTTCAACTCACCATTAAGGGGTCTTAATCCCCTTAGTTTTTTTGAACAATCTTAATCCCCTTAGTTGGATTAAGGGGTGATCCACAACTTTCTCCTCCCAAAAATTATAAAATTTGGTCAACTTACCAAATATTTTTATCAAACCGATTTTCCAAACAATTTGTCACACCCACCA
>CM042195.1:5758654-5772658 GCA_023539305.1 Ilex asprella | reverse complement strand
TGGTTTTATTTTTAAATTAATTTAATATATATATATATATATTTCCTTTTAAATCTCATATCTAAATTTTGAATTATCTTTAATACACCTTGATTCATGCGTATTTTTTTTTTTGGAAAGTGATTTTATTTTAAATTTGGAATGAGGTGTAACATTGAAAGTGTTAAGTGTAAATTATTATCTTATTAATGAAAAGTGTAAAGTGTTACAAGGTAACATTGAAAGTGTAACACCTTCTCAATTAATGAACATTTAGTGTAAGATGAGACATGTATATTGTGTTTGTGTAATACTTTTGGTAATGTCTCCCCTTACCTTGTGTAAATAGTTTGTTACACTATTATTGTTACACTGTTACACGGTTATTGTTACTTTCAATGTTACCTTATAACACTTTACATTTTTCATTAAATAAGGTGAGACATAAGATAATACTTTACACTTTCAATGTTACACTTTACACTTTTAATGTTACATTTTTCACGTATACACACACACACACATATATATATATATATATATAATTGTTTGTATGCACACACACACACATATATATTAACAAATACACATGAATCAAGGTGCATTAAATATTAAAGTTTGCCTATAAAATTAGGAGATATTTAATGCACTACTTTCCCTAAAATGGATATTTATGTCTTTGTATCTAACTAGTATACATTTTTTCAAAACATTTTTTAATGTGTACTTTTTGTCAAATAAGTCTAATTAGGTGTACCGGCTTCCAAAAATCCCAATAAAAAATGCAAGTCAACAAAGGCCAATCTGACGTCTCAAAAAACCCAGTTTACTAATGACACACTTGAAATCTCCATCTTAAAAAAAGAATCAAGGTACACATCGCAAGCCTTAACCATTTCGTCTGTTACGCCAACATCACAGAACCACACACTCCTGTCACAAAGGGTGACACTTTAATCAGAATTCCCGCAATGGTGCCTCTATCAAAACCCACTCTGGAGCGCCATGAAGGCTATACTCTCCTATAAATTGTAAGTTTCACCTACAAATGGGGGCAACACCCACATTTTAGCACACTGGACTTTGAGCAATAAGATTCTTCGACCACCATTGCTTGTCTCAGTGGAGTGGGACCTCACTTAGACCGAATCCACTCAATCTTTGTGTTTGCTTGTGTTAAACTTTTTTTATTTTATCCATTGATTGATTTTGTATATCATCAAAACTAATGATATGGGTGGGATTCTCACTATCTAATGTTTTTTATGAAACTTAAGTAAATTGTAACAAATCGTGTATAATTGTAATATTTGATATTGTGCCTATTTTGATATCGTAATCCTATTTTTTCAAATATAAATGAATTTCATGCGATCAGAATTCTTCAAGTAATGATAATGTAAATCAACTTTTTTCAAGTGTAACTTTTCTATTAGTATTTTTGGAACATTAGATATACACAAGTCTTGTCCAAAGACACTTGAAAAATTGGCAAGATGAACTTCAATGAGCAATTTGACACACAAATTAGAAAACTTTTTGTCTTTTAGACATAGTCGCAATAGAGAAGAGGGAGAATTCATGGGGAGCCTTAACATCACAAATGGGGTAATTCAATTCTTAAGTTTTAAAAAAGTTCTGTCAAAAGCCACGTGAATCAACACTTTTCTTCGTGTTATCGCGATTTTTTTGAATCACACCTAAACGCGAATGAACAAATTGAACACGTAGGTAATAACCATGTTGATCCAACTTGAAAACATTAGATGGACACCAATTGTGTCAACTTCGTCACTGGAATTTACAGTCGTTTATCTGATGACTATTGAATCAATAAGATTGGAGTTGTAGCTAGAAAACTACACAAAATTGATAAAGTTAATAATTTTTTTCATATTACTATTTTTTGTGAATATGTTACTATTATTTTTATGAGCATGTTATTTTTAATATTGAATGTTACTTTTTTTTGTTCACCATGTTACTATTGTTATTTTTTCAAATATTAATACTCAGTGTTATTATTTTTTATTTTTAAATATTACTATTTTTTTGTGTTTAAATAGTACTATTTTTTGTGTTTAATATATAATTATATATATTTAGAGAGAGAAATAAATAGTCATATTGTATATATGAATATACATAGATATAAGAGAGAGATAATTTTAATGTTAGTCAAGCTCTTAAAATTTAAGAGTTATTAGTTTTCAAATTTGTGTTATTTAAATATGACTACCGAAGGTATTTTTGACAATGGAGATCAAAATGGATTTAATATTATATAATTTTTTTTGATGAATTTATCACTAAATAAGTCTACAAAGGGGGACCAGCCTTCAATTTTTTTTTTTTAAATTGTTGTTTATTTAAGAGTAAATTATGCATATACTCATCAAATTGTGATTCTTGTATCAATTAAGCTCTTGAACTTCTTTTTTTTGTGTCAATTGAGTCCCTAAACTCTCTAACGGTGTCAATTGATCATTTCTCTTTGCTTCGGTTAGATTTTCTAACGAAAGTGGTTAAGTGTGTCACTCACGTGACACAAAAAAGTTAAACATGTGGCCTTCCTGACTCTCATATCAATTAAGCTCCTGAACATTTTTTTGTGTGTCAATTGAGCTCATTAACTCTTTAATTGTCTCAATTGAGTCATTATTTCTTTTTTAATTGAGCCCTTCTGTCTTTTTTAATTGAGATCTTTTGCTTTTTTTTTTTTTTTATTGTGTCATATGATCACGTGAGTGACACATTCTAACGAAAGCAGACTTAAACTCTTAAAAATCTTCTCCAATGCTAGACTTATACACATACTAAATAAAGAGAATTTTTTTTTTAAAACTCAAATCAAGAGGGACTTAAATCCTTACCCTTTTCACCAATAGCGAGATTACACCAACCTTTAAAAATTCAATAGTCATATTTATTTTTCTTTTAAATTTGAGTTTTTCCTCATTTTAAAAAAAGTTTTTTTTCCTTTAAATTTGAGTTTTTCCATTGAAGATGTATATACCAAATCAAGATTTTTACCTTCCTCCCCCCCCCCCCCAAATTTGGGTAAAGGTTTGATTCTCTATTGGAAATGGTCTTAGAGAGTTCAATGACTCAATTAACCCAAAAAAGTTCAAGAACTTAATTAACACAAAAGTCATAATTTGAGAGACATATATATAATTTATTCTTTCTTAAAAGTCTGAACTATATATCTTCTCAAAATAGCATTAATGCTTCCAATGGATCATATACCGTGTCGAATTTTTAAATCATATAAAACATGTCATATCAAAATTTGATCAACTCATATTCGTTGTGTTTATAATTATGTATAGTTAGGTTGATATGGTGATCCGTGGTTAGTTATGTTCAAGTGGACCAATTTTAATGGATGTTCGGTTTATTATCCAAATTCAGTAAAGATAAATTCAAACATGTTATCCCTGTGTTGACTTGCTCTTATAAATAGCCAAATCATTGGGTGGCCAAGCGAATTTCATTCACAAATGAATGGTCATATTCTTCCATGCTTACTCAACCATCTTTAAGAACAAACTATTAATCAACCATTCTATCTTTAAACATTCCTCACACCCAAATAAAACGTCCCAATCCCAAGCCTCACCCTCTTCATTTTAAATCACAAACAACAAACGTTTCATTCAAAGAAGAAGAAGAAGAATGAAGGCCATGTCGAGCTTCTTTGTCCTGTTGCATCTCACCCTCTGCCTCACCCTCCATCCCCACCTCATTGTTGCCCAACAAAACTCCAGTTCCAGTCTCATAACAAAGGCCTGTGAGCGTTCCGCCCACCAAGACTTCTGCCTCAATGTCCTCAACGCAGACCCAAATAGCCAAACAACAGACCTCAAAGGCCTTGCCTTCAATGCACTCAGGTACACAGCCACAAACGTCACAGACACGTCTGTCTTCATCAAGCAATCTCTTTCAAACACAGCCGACTTAGACCCCAACGTGGAACAAGCCCTCTCTGACTGCAACGACGTGTATCTATCGACGGTTGACCTGATCGATGATTCGATTAATGCTTTGGTTTCCAATGCCTATCCTGACGTTGATAACTGGGTGAAAGCCGCAGTTGCTAATATTGATACATGCGAGGCTAGTGTGACGAACATGACCGGCAGTGCTCTGGAGGTGTCTCACAAGAATCGGATTCTTCGCCAGTTGTGCAACACTGCTTTGAGTGTCGTCCATGTTTTGGCTAACAATAATTGAGCTACAATCACTCCATTCTAATGTCTTCCTCTTATTTTCTCCGCCATCTTTTATACCTCGTACTCGTATTGGGTAGTTAAAAACTGTTGTAATCTGTCGATTTTTCAGAGTTAGTGGGTCGAATATCATCCTAAAGAAAACGACTGTGTTGTAGCTACGTTGAAACATTTGTTGTCGTAGGAATCAATTTTCATTTCATGTTCCACCAGAACATTTTGGTTGCAGCGAAAAACGAAGGAAAATAGTGATGTAAAATCAAAATTCCCATATTTCAAATTGTTTTTTGAATAAATAATGTATTTTCAGAGTGTTTTTATTTCCAAACTAACAGAAACAATGCACCAAATCAAGCAAAATTTTGACACCTCGCAAAAAGTCTAGCCTAATAGGAAAATAAGCAAATTATACATGTAATCCTCGAATTATGACTCTTGTATCAATTAAATTTTTTTGTGTCAATTGAGTCCTTAAAATCTCTAGTTGTGTCAATTAAGCTATTTTGTCTACATTTGTTAAACTGTGTCACTCATGTAATTATATGGCTCAACAAAACAGAAGGACTCAATTCACATAATTAGAGAGTTCAGAGGGTTAATTGACCAAAAAAAAAGTTTAAGGACTTAATTGACACATGAGTCATAGTTTAAAAGTCATATGTGTATTTATTTGTGTAAGTGAGTGGCACATTTTGTCACTTTCTGTTAGAAAATTTAACAGAGACAAACAGAATGACTCAATTGACACAATTATGTTTTGTTTGATGGAATGATGAAAAGTAAAAAGGATATATTTTTCATCCTTCAAAAAAGAAAAGTAGGTAGGAATGATACACTTTCCTTCGTTTGTGTTTGATTGGATGGATGAAAAATAAAAATGACTAAATTTTTTTTTTGTGGTGGCTAAAATTAGGGGTGACATATGTGTATTTATTTGTGTAAGTGAGTGGCACATTTTGCCACTTTTTGTTATAAAATTTAACAGAGACAAACAGAATGGCTCAATTGACACAATTATGTTTTGTTTGATTGAATGATGAAAAGTAAGAGGGATGTATTTTTCATCCTTAAAAAAAGGAAAGTAGGTAGGAATGATACACTTTCTTTCTTTTGTGTTTGGTTGGATGGATGAAAAATAAAAATGACTAAATTTTTTTTTGTGCTGACTAAAATTAGGGGTGACATGTGTATTTATTTGTGTAAGTGAGTGGCACATTTTGTTACTTTCTGTTAGAAAATTTAACAGAGACAAATAGAATGGCTCAATTGACACAATTATGTTTTGTTTGATGGAATGATGAAAAATAAGAGAGATATATTTTTCATCCTTCAAAAAAGGAAAGTAGGTAGGAATGATACACTTTCCTTCTTTTGTGTTTGGTTGGATGGATGGAAAATAAAAATGACTAAATTTTATTTTTTTTGGTGCTGGCTAAAATTAAGGGTGACAATTGAATCGTATGGTGTCAGATTCTTATTAAGTCATTATGAGTTTGTGTCGAACATTACTCAAACCTAACTCAACTCATTTAACTAATTGTATCGCGTCGAGTTGGGAGTTAACTTGTTTATTTTCGTGTCGTGTTCGTATTCATATTCGTGTTGACCCACATAAACTTTGAATAAAAAATTTAATCATAATATTCTATTTTCACTTAATTGAATATATGTTAATATTTTTTCTACAACTAAAAATTAACTTAAATAAATATAATAATAATAAAAAATAAAAATATATTTTATATATAATAATTATGTTAGTGCTTAATAAATAGTTATAAATAATTAATATTTTATGTCTATAATACTAGTTAAACATATTAGTTCTGTGTTACCATACAAACAAGAAAATAGATAATAAAATGGTTGATTGTGTCAATTTTGAGTTTGACTAATTAAAGTGAGTATGAGTCTTTTATATTTCTTGTTCGCGTGTTAGGCCAGTTTTAAATTCGTGTCGAGTTATAATCAAATTCGTGTCATAAAATTCGTATCAAATATATCTCAAGTCATGTAATCGTGTTGAGTCGAAAATTTTTACCCTTAGTTAAGATGAAAAAAAAAAATTAATTTAATTTTTTTAATTTTTTTTAATATATATATTTAAATACATATTTTATCATTGTATTTTTCTATGAAATTAATGTATACATAATATATGTATATATTAAAATACATATGGAAAAATAAAATATATCTCAACACAAATAATTAATTTTCCATCTACTTTCCTTCCGATTTTGAAGAGATTTATTTTGGTGAATTGGAAGAAAAGTTAATCCATCAATTTTTTCATCCTTCCTATTTTTCTTTCTCACCAAACATGATGTTTTATTTATTCCTTCAACTTTTCATCCTTCCATTTTTCCATCATACTAAACGGAGTATTAGAGTTTAGGAATTTAGTTGACACCAAAAATAAAGTTTAGGGATTTAATTGACACAAAGATCATAATTTGAGGGTAATATGTGTAATTTACTCTAGGAAAATGCTATGGCATTGCTCACTTGACATTAATTCCTGGTAAACTACCGAATGTGCTTTTAGCAATTCTATAATTGACCAAAATCTTCTGGACCAGTCAAAGTTATCACCTTCAAGGTAAATGAAATGAAGATTTTCGTTCATTTCCTGGCCTAATCAGTAGAATATGAAGATAGATCTGAAAACACATTATTATAAAAAATAATTCACTGAGATCCCAAACAGTCCGTTGAGAATGCTTGAGTTTACATATGCTTGCTTATTGCTTTGCAAAACAATCATTATAAATCAAAGAACAGAGAGCTAAGTGAAAGGTTTTGCTCATATTAAGCCTGGTGTATATGGCACTCCAGTCTGAGGTAACCAAGCATCCCCTAGTAGAAAGCTAGATACAGTGAAATTTGTAGCGTTCATGGCATTAATAATGTGGAAAGCAGGCCATGTCACTCTACCAGAGGTGTTCGATCCAGGCCCCGTGTTGTTAAACTCTGCGTAATATGATGTATTTAGCGCGAAATCTCCAGACCATTCATGCCAACCCAATGGATTGATAAGACTACCCATGAAAGATTGCATATAAACAGTCCTAGAATACTCCTTCCATGGCCTTCCCAGATAAGTCTGGATAGTGATATTGCTTGTAGCCAAATCATCTGCTGCTGTAATAGTACAGTTCTGAATTGAAGTTCCAGTGTTCTGATTCGGGTCAGTTCTACCTTGTGCGGTGATGGCATTGAACTGATTGCTCAATGGCAGCCTTGGATACATGTTACAGTTTTGAAAAACAGCGGCAGCATTGCCAAATATGAAGTCAACAGTGCCGTAGATGTCACATTCTCTGTAGAATTGCCTGAGAGAATGGGTGTAGAGTGTGTCTTGGTACCCTTCAAAGCTGCAACTGTAGAATGTGGATAAGTCAGCCCCGTTTCGTACTGCAACCGCCTGATGCTTGATTGCCCCAGCCGTGTTTCGAAAAGTTATGTTCACAGCAAGAAATCCTTGTCCAACCACAGCTGCAATATTGATATGAAACTTATAAGATGGAGTAAGAAAAAACCTGTCAAAACCCGCGAAATAAGGCTTTCTTCTGGGATTTCTTTTTTGCAAGTTTGTTATCGACTTTCATTTCGCTTTATAAATGAACTTTTGAAAAAGGGAGTTCAAGATTAGAATCTAGGTCATTCGGAAACTAGAAAGTCTCCCGTATCCAGTAAATCTGTGCTAAGATACTGATAAAAACTCAGGGCAACAAACTAATGAGACTTAATACTTTGTTTTGGGGTTTGATTTATGAAAGTTTTTACTTACCAAATGTTGACGAATTGAAGGTTGTCCACCCATCAACAAAATTATGGTCGCCAGTGATCACTGTCCTATTGATTCCATCACCAATCATCATCAAATATTTCTTGTTCTTGTTAATGGAAACATATTCTTGATAAAGACCAGCAGTGATATATATCAAAAAGTAGCCATTGGTGCCATTGGTGTTGTTAGGAGCTGCAGCCACAGCATCATTGATGGTGGTGAAATTCCCCCAACCTTTTTGGCTCACGATCACTATATCGTTCACCAAAATCTGATCCTCTTTTGTTTGAAGAAGCTTTCGTCTACTAACAGTCTCGTAAATAGCTTGGTTCCTGCTAGACATTTTCAATGGCAATCTGCCATTTCTGAAGGCTAGCTGTTTCTGTGTAGGGTGAGAAGGTAGCTTTTTCTTCTTAGAAACCCAACCCTTTGTAAACAGGGCCAAAGAAACACTATACAGCTTTGTGTCATTCGTAAGAGGGGTGTAGAGACCATTCTGAAAACTCCAAGCAGAAGCTGTAACTTGAATGCCATCTAAACAGGTTTGTGTGTTAGTTAAAATGGCACTGAGCAGAGTTTGAACATCGTCAGTGTCAAATGTGGGGAGGCTTGTAGTGGTAGAGTTGACAGTTTTGCTAGAACTTTGAAGAAAATCCATGTTGAGTTCTGCTAGCAATCGACAATCTTCAAGGGCACGGATTGCTGTGATTGTCAAGTTGGAAGAGTGGCGAAGATATTTTTCGATTAATGAGAGAAATTTACGAGCAGATGATAAGGATTTTCTGATGGAAAACTGGCCATAATCGCGGACATTGGCGGAGGAATTGTTGTTTGGGAGCACTGATTTACAAAAGGAGTAATAAGGCGTGGACTTGCAAATGGTGGAGGTTGAGACCGGGGTGGTTGGACTTGGAGGAGGAACAACATCAGCTAAGGAGAGAGAAAACAAGGCTGAAAGCCCAATGAGAATGAGAAATTTTGTGAAAGAAGAGCAGGACAGCTTAGAAGCCATGGTGTTGAGAAGTGATGATCAAAGGTGAAAATGATGAGTATGTATCTGAGGGGTTAGGTTTCATCTATATATATAGATATATAGCAACCCTTAGGGGTGTGTGATGTAGTAGTAAAGTTTGTCTTCTTATTTGATACTTTTCACACTTCTTACGGGTCAATCACTCTTGTTTCTCAGTAGATATGTTTTTAAACTAGTTTGAATTACAGTAATCGACTCAAAAGTTCAAGGGAGTAATCTACACAAACTCCCTTAACTCAAGTTACGATAGTCGATTCAGAGTTCGAGGGAGTAATCGGTATAAACCTCAACATTCTGTAAAAAATATATATATGTATAGCATAAGAAAAGCTTAACAGAGTAACTTTGATTCTTGTTAGATTGGAGAATCTTGAAGAGGATTGTAATCTTGTAAAGTCAAAGCTTGCATGGCTTTCTGCAAAGCGCGTAGATCTCGAATTTCTATTTTATGCATTCTTTGGCCAAAACCATGAGCAGAGGAGACATGTTGCTGCATTTTGTCTTTTTTAATGAATTAAATGGCTAGAATGTACTCAAATAATGAATCCTTAGAGCTGTCAAATGTTTGGTGAAATGTCTTTTGTTTATAATTATCGTACTTGCAAATCGTGTTATGTTTAAATCTATTTAAATTATATCAAATTTATTTATAATTATGTGTAGATTGTTTCATGTCTGGTTTAGTAAAATATTAGTTGACCCGATTAATAGATAGGTCTGAACCCTGAATTTATTTATAATTATATCTTGAATTGTTACATCTAAATGGCTAAATCTATACACCTTAAACTTTGTTTCGATTTCGTGTGGGATGGATTGACTTGCAAAGCACTAATATGTATGCTGTCGGTGCTTGACTTCTCACAAAATTGTTGAGGTAGGGGTTCCCAAGCAACACAAGGGTGGTTGTGATCCTTCATTACTAATACAAATATGACTCTACTCCCAAGGCTTGGAGCATTTATATGAATGGTGTCATGGTCTTCCATACACAATTAATGTACATGAAAATAAACGTTTGATTTTGGGTTCGTTTGGATCTGATTTTTTAAGGTACAAAACAGAGATTTAAAAAATTAAATGAAAAAATCAATTTTTCCTTAAAAATCCTTAGATAAATCTTACTTTTTAGTTTTTTCTTGGTGCTGATAAAAAAACAATCCATTAAATCCAAGTCCAATTGGACAAGGCTTCTTTTCCTCTGAAACAAAAAACAAAAAAAAAATCGAAATTTTAAGTCAATTCTAAGCAGATCCATTGAATTCAAAGTGTAGTATAAACTTTCAACTCTTGTGAAAAAATTTTGGTTGGTTCCATTTCCACTAAAGTTGCACCAGACTTTGCAATATAAATTCTCTGTGTATGTTTATTAGAATTTTAAATAAAGAGGTTGAGTGTAATTCGAAATTGTCTAAAACCCCACCTAAGTTTGGGTTAAAATACATTAAGTACGCCAGAATTGGATTTGGTTTAGTCTCATTTTATAGTCAATGCGCTCACATGTACAGGACAGCCGTTGACCAATAAATGTCTCCAAAGAATAGCTAACATAAACTTGAATATCCTTTAAAAAAAATGACTCGTTAATTAACTTGGTAATGGTGGTGCATATATATATATATATATAAGAAATGGAAGAAATATTAATCCTGCATCCGATAAAATTCTAAAATTTGATCCGACAATCTGCATTAAAGATAAATATTACAAGATAAAATCTGAATTCCATTTGGATAATTGGTCAAAAATCAAATCATCTCTGAGTAAATGGATTCATATTTGAATTATAATCTGATCCATTGACATGAATTCTATAAAAAGAAAAAAAAAACTAAAATAGTGAAATTAGCGGTTTTTTTTTTTTTAAATTTGAAGTAAACTAGGGGAGGGGATTTGAATTCCACGCAGGAACATGGGGTGCAAAGGGTAGGAAGCTTCCCAAATTTTTAAGTTTTCTTCTCACTTGATCAGAAATCAAGGGACTGTATTAACATAAACAAACCCATTAAACTAATAAAATCCATAATATAAAATAAAAGAGTCTTCAATAAATTCATCCGACAATCTCAAATATACTCATTCAATGTCTACTAATATCCCTCTTAAATATTCACTGCACCTTCAGACACAGGTTACCTCTAGTATATAATATAAAATAATTCAAGTTTCAATAAGTCTATTTGACAGTCTCAAATAGACTCATCCAACAGTTAACAACATCAATATCAAACCTATTCACATTAAATTTTATCTTCCTCTCCTCACTTTTCACTCTCTCTTTTTATGGAATCTGCACTCAAGTGCCTTCTGGCATGAATTATCCCTCGTCTTTTTATAAATGAAATCAAATTGAACTGCCACATGGCAAGAGTCCAACTATAATATATAGAATAAATTATACAAATCACATTTAAACTTGACTCTAGTGTTATTTTGGTTCTTGAACTAATTTTTGTATCAATTAAGCTGATAAACTCTAATAATATTAGCAGCCGTTAGATTTTTTGACAAAATGTCTCATGTGCTCATCACATGGACAACAGATTAGGAGTATTTTAGATTATTCGTTCAAAATATCAAATGAAAAACCTTATTTCTTATACCCATCAATTGAAACTTTAAACCTAAACCGCTTTCATATCTATCAAACGAGCAAATCAACAAACTTTTTGAAGAGTCTACATTTATGTAATTTATTTTATGCACCTGACCGAAGAGCTTGTTGATCTGATTTGTTTGATGAGTATGAAAGATGTTTAAGTTTAAGGTTTCAATTGATAGGTATAAGAAATGGGTTCTTCGTCTAATAGGTTTCGAACGAACGGTCTAAAATACGCCTAATTTGTTGTTTATGTTATGAGTACGTGAGACATTCCGTTTAAAAAATTAACAATTATTGACATAAGGACCCAATTACTAAAATTTTAGAATTTAGGGTTCAATTGACAATAAAATTAGTTCAGAGACTTAATTGTTAAAATTTTAGAGTTTAAGGGCTCAATTGACACAAAAATTAGTTCAAATACTTAATTAACATAAATGTCAGGGTTAAGAAAGTCATTTGGAATTGTTTAAGTAAGACTAAGCCTCAAACCATCAAACTATTAAATGACACTATGTTTGAATGCCAGCCTGTGAAGACCGAGTCAGACACAGAGACTGTTTGTATATTTCAAGGAAAAGTTATGGTAACCATGAATTATTGATATTAATATGGTACTAAAAATTATAATTTTTTAAAATAATATTATTTTTTTAAAATTATAAATGTATGATCAATCTTAAAGCATTGCAATTGATCATGGAAATTATAATTTTTAAAAGGGTCAAATTATAACCTATAAAAGAGAAATTGCAATCGCTCAAAGAAATTCTATGATTCATTACGATATTCATGATCGATCGTAAACTTCTTTCAATCAATTGTAGTTTTACCTTTCAAATGTATAATCGTACTATTAAAAATAAAGCAATGTTATGTGTATCAAAATTTATATTTAATCACTTAAAGTCGTTGGATTAGTAAGTCTCATCACTGATGACACGATTTTGGCATTGTGCTGTGAAAATTTTTAATTAACATGATGACACAACTCGAACTCGGCACAAATTTTATGACATGAACTTGATTAACTCGAATACGACACAATTAGTTAAATGAGTTGAGTTAGGTGTGACTAATGTTCGACACAAACCCGTAATGACTCAATACGATGCGACTCGATTGTCACCCCTAATCTTAACCAACACAAAAAAAAAAAAAATTCATCATTTTTATTTTCCATCAATCCAACCAAACATAAAGGAAGGAAAGTGTATCATTCCTACTTTCCTTCCTTGAAGGATAGAAAGTGTATCCTTCTTACTTTTCATCCTTCTTACCAAACGAAACATTAGTTTTCAGCCAAAGTAGTAGGTTTGTCACTTGTCCATCGTAGTAGGTTTGTCATTTGTGTGAGGTGAAACAGGTTTGTGTCCAGTCTTAACAAGTTTATGTTCAGTCTTAGTTTGTTTTCAATCTTAACGGGTTTGTGTATTTTTTTTTATTGATTTCATTCATACTAAATTTATTTATTAATCGTATCGTATCGTATCGAGTTTACTCGTTTACAAAACGGGTGACTTTAAGCATATTTAAATTTTCTAATTTCGTGTCGTGTTAATGAATCGTATCATATTTTGACACTCCTGTCAAATAGTTATTTATGAAATTAATAGTAATTGATTAATCATTACATATCAAAAATGAAAATTTTCCAATCTAATTGTGCGTTTATCTATCGTATACAAAACGTTCCAAGTCGCCTGTAATATGTGAACAAAGACAAACGACATGGAGCCCAGATCGGGTTCTATGAATCATCGTCGGTCATAAGAAGCTGCAAAGTCTAAAGTCCTTACGCCTAACTTTAAATTACCTACCACACTTTTTTGCCTTGGTTTTGAATCTTTTGAAGTATGCTTGTTAGATATCTATCGACAATACTTGTCCCGTTTAGATTGGGTTAGACTATTCTTATTTAACGGCTGACATATATAAAAATATCCCTATAAATTCGTATGAAAATGGACTACAACTTATCTCCGTCCCGCACGTTAAACCCATAATATATATATTAAATTTTATTTCCTATATATTTTTCTCCCAAAATCATCACTTTACTCATTTCTATCACATTTTATTATTTAATATTTCATTAATTTATAATTTACTATAATTTTTATTTCAAATATTATTCATACACGATAATATACAAATGTCGAAAAAAATTATCAAATTACATATTTTAAGAAAATAATGGGTAATAATAACTTTTGAATGATATAATCAAATAAATGAATGAAAGAAAAATTATTATTTTATATAGTGAGATCGATTTTTTAGAACTCAAATTTTATGTTCTGTCGTGCTTTCAGACACAGATTATGACTAATATACATATATATATATATATATCTGTCTCTTA
>CM042195.1:5724641-5742211 GCA_023539305.1 Ilex asprella | reverse complement strand
TTTTTTTTTTGAGTTTGGTAAGATGAAACAAATATATTTTTATTTTTTATTAAAAAAATATAAATACATATTTTATTATTATATCTATATATAAAATTAATGTATGCATAATATGTAATTAATAAATATGATATATCAAAAGATATATAGACAAATAACATATATTTCAGTATACATAATTAACTTTCTATTCACTTTTCCTTTCAATTTTAGAGAGATTGATTTTAGTGAGTTGGAAAAAAATTAATTCATCAACTTTTCCATCATTTCTATTTTCTTTCCTTACCATGTTTTATCTATCCCTCCAACTTTCAATCTTTCCAACTTTTCATCATTTCATTTTTTTATCGTACTGAACAAAATATTAAAGTTATGAATTAGTAGTAATATGAACTTTGCTCAAACTATCGTTCAATTTTTCATCATAAATTGAAGTACGTTAATTGCAAGTGTTTCGATCATGGGATTATGTATAAATTCACATATTGTTGACACCTCATATGAGTTGTACATAATAGACTTAATATCTATTTGATTAACGAAACCTTATTTTTGATACATAAACTAATGTCAAATTGATCACATACTAATAGGGGTGCAACTCGAATGGGTTGAGAGGGTTAGACAGTCAACCCTAGCCCAACCCTAGGTATATAATATTCAACCCTAACCCTATCTCGAGTTGAGAAACTCAACCCGAGCACTGTCTGAGTTTAATTCGGACGGGTTCAGGTTGAATTCGGGTTCACTGCAAGAGAGACAGAGAGAAGGGGGAATAATTACAAATTCATAAAACAATTCATATATTTCATTTATAACAGTGCATGATTATTGATCATCTGCTTTCCCACCAAAAAACTAGTGATCTCAAAGCACAATCTAGAAAACATAAAAATTAGACCCATAAAAACCTTAAACTTATAATATCATATTATCACCATTAATCATGCATAACAGAGTAGCAAGCAACAAGACACATAGGAAGATGGAGTAAAATTAAAAAAGAAAGTGCTAATGCTTAAAATTTGTCGAGTTCGGGTTGAATTCGGGTCCTCGATGCCTCAACCTGAGTCCGGCCCAAAATGAATTCGGATTGGAGTTTTTTGATCCAAGCCCAACCCAAGTATTAAAAATCCTAGCCCAAGCCCTAATTTTTTCGGGTTTGGGCTCGAGTTGAAATCGGGTTGCCTAACCCAAGTAGCACTGCTACATACTAAGATTTGAAGTGATAAACACACTTCATCTTCATGCCCAAAGCACACTTACAACTCTTGTGTTTTAATTTATGACAAAAAATTGAAGAACAATCTAGATGAAGTTCACATTACTACCAATTCATAACATGAAGAATGTAAATTGAGAATTAAATATCTTTCAAAGTATAAAGTGAAATTAACCCTATATAATATTTCAATTCCATCTATTATTGTCGTCAATACTACTGAAATTACAAGACCTTGGGAAAAAATATTAACTTTGACAGATAATAGTGTTCTTCAATATGTGTTCGACCAAGAACTAAGTTGGTTGGTCAACTATACTAGTCTAGTGAGATAAAAATCTTTCTATCTAGACGTATGAGAAAAATATTCATTTCAATGATCACATGATGTTTTTATCGTCACGCCGACAAGGACGGATCAATTAGTGGGCTAAGGTGGGCTGAAGCCCAGAGTAAAAAAAAAAATTTACCACTAAGTACCAGCCCACCCCAACCCCCAAAAAAATCCCATCCAACCCAACTAAACCAACCCAGCCCACCTGCAAGGCTTCCCCAAAATCAGTCGGTCTCCCTCTCTCTCAATCACTTCCCCAAAAATGATGCCGACAATATCTTCTCTCAGGCAGTCAATCACTTCCCCCAAAATCATGTCAGTCTCTTTTGTTAAGGAGATCAAGTGGGGTAGGGCAAAACATGATCCTGGTGACAAGGATGATGGAAGAAAGATGCACCCTCTGACCCTAGGAGTAATGTACCTATCGCTGCGAGAAATAGCCGAGATTGATGAGGAACTCATGGGTCCTCTTGGGTTCAGCGTCGAACAATTGATGGTCAGTTTTTTTAATTTTCTCATTCAAGCTTTTTTCAAATTTCAGTCTGCTATTTAATTGTCAAGTTCTGCTAATGATAATATTAATTGGAGTCAAGTGAATTGATTGTAGAAATAATTTCCATAACCATCGATAATGTGAAACCAGAGAGAACCTTTTAGCGAGGAGAAAAATGGTGGGCTGCTTCGATAGGCAGAGCAAGTTTCAGAATGAAGATACACTGCTTTGATAGGCAATTCTTTACTTCTTTAACTCCTCTGGTTCCTGTAAAACTTCCATTTATGGTATACTTTACCAAGTGAAGTGAAAAGTAAATCCCCGCTAGATCAATATTTAGAATTTCTATCACCATGTGAGAAAGAAACTGGTTTTACCATGCGTGGAGAGGAGCTAAGGAAACGAGCCCTACTAGCAGGTGCTTTGGTTCGCACCACCATTTCAAGATGTACGACCATTCCTCATAGTGTCATTTTGTCACAATTCTTATGTATTTTCTTTACTTATTTGTTTTGGTCAAAAGTTTTAACTCCAACATCCATTGAACATGTTCCTCATGGATTGCAAATCTGATAGTTCTAAGCAAGCATTGGTTTTGTCCAAGATTTAGAATTTTATATTTATCAAAAAAAGAGTGAATTGACTTGCTAGAAATGTTGTTTGGGTGTTTGTGTTTGTAGGAGTTGATTGGGTTGAGCGTTGTTTCCACAATTGCCGAGGTAAGTGTTTGGATTGATTTTTACGTAAATTTTTCGTTGTTTTCTTCTATTCTGTGATGCGGGATACATATGATAATCTAGTAACTTGGTGGGACTGATGCTATGTCTGGTAGCAGTAGCAATAAATTTGAGTCTTTGGAATTAGAATGAGGGGATAATTAGTTCAAGAACTAAACTAATCAGCCCCTAAGTTCCATTTTTTCTGGGCTTGAATTCATGATCCCAAACACTCGAGATTTTTTTAATATGGTATTTGAGTTTAGTTGTTGTTTACTACATGCCATTTCATATTGCAATTGTGAACATTTGTTTGAAATACACTCATTAGACATATATCATAGCTAGGTTATGAAATGGTGCCAGAATGCTGGTGAAAACAAAAAAGGACAAAGCATGATGTTGGTCCATCTGCAATGTTGTAGATTATATTGTTGCATTGTGGTTGATGATTGTCTTGATGTCTAATACTGTAGTTTGGATCTAATTTTAGGTGCAAGGTTATAACGCGATAAAATGATTATTGTTTAAGGAGTGCTAGATTGTTATAATGTTTAGTGTAGTGTTGGGTCCTTCAATCTTGTTGATTTGTTTCTCTGATTTATTTTTCTAATTTTCAGCCCTTCCCTACTTTATTAGAATGGAAAATCAAGAACGAAAAAGAGCAAAAATAATTTTTTTCATTCTTTAAAAAGAAAAGTGGAGAAGAAACATCAAATTCTACTCTTGAACCTTTGAGTCTAGTAGAAACATCAGCAAGTGTTGATGTTCTTATGATTCCTATGGCTGTTGAACCTCAAGGTCCTCAACCTCAAACAAAAGTTCCAAGGATTCCTTTTGACGAGAATGAACTTGAACGAGATCCCGCATTGTGTATTCTGATATGGAAACATCCTGCTTATAATCAAGATGAAGTTAAACGTGTTTATATAAAGTGGAGACCAAATCAACCTATCTTGGCTGAATATCCAAGGACTAAAACTGGAGTTCAAAATTGAAGATTTCAGGAAAGTTGGTACAAAAAATTTCCATGGGTAGAATATGCTATTTCAAAAGATGTGGCATTTTTCTTTCCATGCTTTGTTTTCAAGGTCGTGAACCTCTACATTCTCCATTTACCGTTGATGGTTTTAGTAGCTGGAAGAGAGTGAATAATGGGGTCAAATGTATTTTCTTGTCACATATGGGAGGTTCTGCTTCCACACACAATAATGTTGTGAGAAATGTTGAGGCGTTAAAGAATATATCAGTGCACATTGATAAAGTTATGAATGTTCAAAGTTCAGAAGAAATAAAGAGAAATTGATTGCATCTTAAGGCTATCATTGATAGTGTTCAATGACTTACTTTATAGGGATGTGCCTTGAGAGGTCGTGATGAATCTGTCATGTCAAAGAATCGTGGTAATCTCATTGAGATGATTAGTTTGATGGCAAAGTTGAATGTTGAGATAAATGATGTTGTCTTATAGAAAGCTCCAGGAAATGCAAAGATCCAAAAAGATATTTTGCATTTTCTAGCTACTAAAGTAAGAGAAAAAATCTGTGAAGAAGTTGGAAATGCCAAGTTTTGTATTTTAGTTGATGAAGCAAAGGATGCATCAAATAAAGAAAAAATTACAATTGTTCTGAGATTTATTGATGTTCGGGGTTTTTTGCATGAGAGATATTTTGAGATTATGCATGTTAAAGATACCATTTCTTTAACTCTTAAGAAGAAAATATCAAAAGTTCTTACTTGACACAATTTGCACATTCAAAATTTACGAGGTCAGGGATATGATGGTGCTAGCAACATGCGTGGTGCATTTAATGGATTGCAAGTTTTGTTCTGCAATGATTGTGAGTATGCATACTATGTTTATTGCTTTGCTCATCGTTTACAACTTGCATTAGTTGTAACTGCTGAAGATGAGATTTCAATATGACAATTCTTTTTCAAATTAACATACATTGTCAATCTTATTAGTGCTTCTCCTAAGCGTCATACAGAACTATGATCTGCCTAAGCTACTGAAATTGAAAGAGGGATAGCTAGTGGTAAACGAGAGATTGGTAAAGAGGCTAATCTGATGGGTATTTTGCATTGAGCTGGTACTACTCGTTGGAACTCACATTTTGAATCCATTTGTGGTCTGATAGATATGTATGATGCTATCATTAGTGTGTTTGAACGTATGGTTAGCGAAGGACCTTCAAATACAATTTGTGGGGAAGTTGGTGGTTCTTTAATGACAATGAAGTCCTTCGATTTCATATTCATATTGCATCTTATGCACAAGATTATGGGGATTACGGATATGCTTTGTCGGGCATTGCAGCATAAGTCATTAGATATTTTGAATGTAATGAATTTAATCTCATCGACAAAATCATTGCTTCAAACCTTGCGAGCAAAAGATTTTGATTATTTCCTTGACCATGTGAAATCAGTTTGCATGAAATTTGATGTCGATATATCTGATATGAGCACTCAGTACAAAAGGGCAAGACGTTCATGTCAACAGAATGATAATATTACAGTTGATCATTACTATCACATGGACATATTTAATGTTATGATTGATCATCAGTTAGAAGAGTTACATAGTACATTCAATGAAGAGACAATGGAATTGTTTATGCTCAGCTCTACTTTAGATCCTCAGGACAACTTTAAATCTTTCAATCTTGATCGCATTTGTTTACTTGCTGAGAAATTTTATGCAGCTGGTTTTGATAGACAAGACATGCATTATTTGAAATGTCAACTGAATCATAATCAATTTGATGTGGTTTGTCATGAGATGTATCAAAATATGTTTACAATTTCAGAATTATATCGTGGTTTAGTATAAACAAGTAAGGCAGAGTCCTACAATTTGATTGATAGGTTAATTCATCTTATTTTAACTCTTCATGTTCCTACGGCAACTTCAGAAAAAATATTTTTAGCAATGAAACATGTCAAAAGTACTATTCGTAATAAGATGGAAGATGAGTATTTGATTGATTCGTTAGTTGTCTACATTGAAAGAGAAATAACGGAAGTAATCGATACAGATTCAATAATAGATGCCTTTTGTTCTAGGAATAATTGAAGAGTTCAATTTCATTAATAACTGTTTATGAGTTTACATTTGTATTTTGTTAGTCGTATGATTGCTTAGCTTAGCCTGAGATAAACAAAAATTCTGGCTCCACCCTGGCATGCTTACCTTTCAATAAAAACATGAGAATTTAAAAAAGTGAAGATCACATATTTTAATAACCATCTCTCTATATTATTTGATAACTACCCCATATTTTTTCAAAAAGTGATAACTATGCCATGTTAAAAAATTAAAATTTATTTTATTTATTTTGTTGTATTTTTATTGAATGATGATACTAGATAACATTAATAACGATGAGTCACCGTTGCATTGAATATTTATTTTGTACTAAATGTAGGCTAATCCCCAATTCAAAAGGGCAAAAATTGAAAAAAGATGTATGCCAAAATTGATTACTGTCCATTAGGGCCGTTTGATATAGCGAAAGTATTTAGACTTAATTTGTTGACTTAATTTATTATAATTATTGAATTAACTGTGGAATCCATCAAACGTTAAAACTTAGTATTAATTCAACAGTTACAATAAAATCACATTATTAGGTAAAAAAAATTAGTTCCCAATAACATTACTTGATCTGATAGTGGTTTTAGTGTTATTTTAGAAACAAGTAGGATACGTCTAAAAATTGGAAATACGGTATGGTGTGTCATCGTAATTTTCCCTTCTTCACTTTTCTTGGATAACTTTTTGACTCAAATCGATCGAACTCGTTGACGGCGACCTCCACCGATTCCGTTAAACTTCTGGCATCTTTGAGATTTTCACTTGTTTCACTTACTTTGGATACTTTGTTGGAATCTATGATCAATGTGCAACTATTTTAAAACATATATACCAAAATACAACACTTTTAAACTTATTTATCAAAATACAACAATTTTTAAAAGTGGATGTAACAATCCCGTTTTTATTAAAAAATGGATTTCCCAATTCCGCTTTTTTATAAAAAAAAAAAGTGGGAAGTGTAAAAAGCGTGGTTACTAACCACGCTTTTTATACTTTTTCGCAAGCTGAGAGATCGATATTGAGAGAGAGTGGTGGTGTTCTTATTTGTAGCTTCTCTCTTCCCAGAAGAAAAAGGCTTACTGAAAGCTCTAATGGGACTTGCAAAAGCCCATCCCCAACTTTTACTCATTCCATGAGCAAGATGTCCTGACCTTGAAGACACACACACTATAGGTGTTTTCCCACACACATTCTCCTCAGTGGAAGATGACAGCCAGTAAGACGAAGATGATGGAGAAGACGAAGATGATGGGATCATAAAGCCACTGAAAATGCCACCACATTTGACTCTCTCTTTGATACAGTCTTGCCAACCACCTGTTCGACCATGGTTCACAGAGGACACCTTCGGTTTGTTTTCCCTTTGTGATTCGACTCGTCGGAGATTGCAGTCTCAAAACCCAGTTGAGATTCGCTCGAAGAAGTCCTCGGAGAAGCTCCGGCTTCCACACCCAACAAATCTAGATCTGAAAACCTTCCGATCAAACGAAGCCCCATTAGGACTCTCGTTCCCATGGCGCTCATTGTTGCCGGTGATGCTTCGGTCTTTCTGTTTGTGGAATGCTTTGACAGGTAAAGAATGACCAAAACCGTCGCCGGTGAGGACTAGAGTCTTCAGATTCATCAGCTTCCATGAAATGAACACCATGTCTAGGGGTAGTGGTAGATTTGCTTCTCTTGAAAACAATGTTGTAAATGAATTGAAGATGGGATTGAAGTAGGAATGAAATATAGAGAGGGGTAGTGGTAGATTTGCTTCTCTTGAAGATGCTCTCAAAGAGATCTCCCTGAACGAAATACATTTTTGTGTGAAAAAGTATAAAAGCGTGGTTAGCAATCATGCTTTTTACACTACCCACTTTTTTTTTTTAATAAAAAAGCGGGATTGGTAAATCCCTTTTTTTAATAAAAACGGGGTTGGTAAATCCGTTTTTTAATAAAAGCGGGATTGGTACATCCGCTTTTAAAAAGTGCTGTAGTTTGGTAAATAAGTTTAAAAATGTTGTATTTTGGCATATATGTTCTAAAACAGCTGTACATTGGTAATAGATTCTACTTTGTTGGATTCGATCTCTCTCTCTCTCTCTTAGTTGATTTTTTTGTTATTTGCAGGACTAATATAAAGTAAAGAGTATAAAGAGCGCAGAAATATGGCGATCTTCTTAGCCTCTCGTCGACTATCCTCAGGTGGATCAACAATGTCTTTAGTTGCAAATTCACTGGGTTACGCTTCTTGTTGGAGATCATTTTCGACATCTTTCAGAGAGGAAAAAGATACATTCAGACCCATTCTTTTTCCCTCCGACAAGTTCCTGCTTCCTCTCTTTCTCTCTAAATTTATTTTATTGTTTCTTTTATGAGTTTATTGTGCTTTTCACTCAATTGTAACATCAACATGATCTTCTTTGCTGTTCTATTATCTCTCTTATTTTTTCTCTTTCTTTGTTGAAAGTCCCTCTTTCTTTAAATTTCTTTTGCTGATTCGTGTATGAGTTTATTGTGTTTTATGCTCAATTGCAATATCAGTATGCTCGTCTTTGCTATTTTGTAATCTTTCTAGTTTTGTATGGTCCCAGTTTGGAAAAATGTGGCGGTTTTAAATTTTATAAATTGCTGGTGTTGGCATGGCGAGTATGGTCTTGATGGGACACTTCTGGAAAAATAGTGGATTGCCAACACGTGTACTCGGGAACCAAGGTATGCCCCTGTCCTAGTGATGTCACGTGTTCTTGGCACCGAGGTTATTCTCCCCCCGATAAATAACCTCCTCAGCACCGAAGGCCTCCACAATCCCCCTGCTTGGCATGATACTCACTCGGCGCCAAGGAACCTCCCTATCTTTTGGTCAACATGTACCCATCGGCATCGCAGAAACCTCCCTCCCCGAGGCAGAGCACGTGTTCTTTGCTCCAGAAGTACGTACAAATATTCTGGTCTTGCAACATGACTTTTGCCCATGGAAAAGTTACTGATTGACAAATGACCAATCTCAACTAGACAAGGAATCATGAGGGCACTCTGCACAATGAGGTTAGGAGGGCAAGGTGAGCTAAGCACTCAACCAAGAGGAGTTCTGGACGTGGTATGAAGTACAAAGGGGAGGGTAAATCTACAAGAAAATCCCTGCTAACATACGACAAAATCAAACAAGCATTTAATGAATCCTCAGGTGAATGGACGTCTATAATGGCTAGGAAAACTGATAAGAAGGAACATTAAATACTCCAAGGACCGAGTATTTAATACCGCATCATTGAGGAAAGGACATTAACTACTCGGGGGCCCGAGCAATCAATGATGGGGTCTTTTCCATGCAAAATAGGGAGCACATTGCCCCATATCTGGACACTACCTACTATCTAGACTCTCAGTAATGATGAGCCCCTTGAGGGTATAAATAGTCCTAAAAAAAACAATGCAAAGATACGCAAAATCATCTGTCAAGAGTCATGCAATATCTTTTTCTTCACTTCTCTCAAAGAACTGAATTGACCGTCGGAGGAGAATTGCCGAAAAACACTCCGGCACCCTTCTAACCTATTTTTTGTGTTCCAGGTACCACTTCTAGGTCGCTGGAATTGACGTGAAAGCTCAAAAATAATTCATCACCATTCCTTAGACCTCTTTTGGCCCTCTCAACTCGTTCATTGCTACGGGATCGACCACTTGGAAGCTATGAAAATGCAATAACAAAAGCATGGTATTTATAGGGTGAGAGAGCATGACACTTTGAGTAAATATATCGAGTGTATGAGGTTTTTATCTTAACAAATCAAAATATAAAAATTTTAACTCATGGCCTTCACCTCAATTTTCAATGCCAAACAGCGCAATCAACAATAATAGTGTTAAGAAGATTGGATCGTCGGATCTTGGGCTTGAAAACCCGTCAACATTTGATTGTGAGATCTTGGGCCTAGATTTGCCAAGGAGATGTAGGATCAGAGATTAAAAGCCCAGTAGATTCAATCTGATGGCCCAAGGTCACCAAACAAGAACTCGAATAGGGCCAAGTTTGCTGAGTTTATGGATTCAACCTTGTAAGAACGAGAGAACACAATCACACACAAAGAGGAAGCACAAAATTTAGAGTGGTTCGGCAGAATTCTGCCTACGTCCATTATCCGGCTGCCCTTTTCTTATTTCTCTCTTGTGGATCTCGCTACATAAACCAGAGATATATACAGTTGGTATATAGACCAATTATGGATGGAACCTTAATTATAGTTAATCATCAATCAATAAAATGGAGCTAATTTAGCAACGGTACAGGCTAATTAGGAAAGGTATATAGATTGCGTGAGTATTATATGATGCCGAGATCTTCTCGGTCAACAAATCTAATGCCAAATTATGCGAAACATCATGATACTTGTTTGATGATACAATTTATGAATTATAGTTGTGAAATTTTATCTCAGGACGTAAAATTATTGACTCTATGATTAAACCGTTGAAAACTTATCGTGATATTTCACATTTGTGCTTTTTGCTAAGTGCCAAATTTAAAATAGAGATGAGTTCGAATTTAAAACCGAGATGAGTTTATGAATTTAAAACATCACGAGTTCGAATTTTCACAACCTTTTAAGATAAGGCCATAAGGGATTTATCTCTCATAAATACTCTAGTTCCGGTGTGGATGATTTACGTTTGACCATACCGAATAGGATATTAATTGAGATGCACGTAAACTGACCCAAACACTCTTATCCGTTGAATTAAAAAAAAAAACATGTCAAATGTAACGCAGACATGGAGTATAGTACACAACGATACTTTTAGAGAAACAAACCTTCGGGGAAAACGGTTTGCTTCATGCTACCAACACCACCACATCCTTGGACAAAGTCGACACTTATGATGGACGACTGAGGCAGGAGCTTATGGACGAGGATGTAAGAATCCAGGACCAAAGCCTTGAACATCCTTTGCGGGAGCAACCACAAATTTGTACTCCTTTGTGGTAGTGATCACATCTATTACTGCCTAGATTGTCAGTTACTAAAAAAATAAATGGAGTAAATGCTATACGAAATGGATTAGGAAATGGATGAAGTCGTGATCCATTGTAAGCTATGGAAATTTATAAGAACTTAACATTTGGAAGTTATGAAAATGCAAGGACACATGCTTGGTATTTATAGGGTAAGAGAGTGGCAATTTGAAAAAATATATCTAAGTATACGAGATTTTTATTGTAGCAGATCGAACTATATAAATTAAAAAATCATGGCATTTGTCTCAAATTTTCAATGGATAATGTTATACTTACCAAAAGTTTTACCATAAAGTAATTTACCAAATGAGTTGGCAACTTCATATCCGATCAAAAAAACATTTTGATCAACATTCTGGTGGGTCCAAGAATGATCTGCAACTGTCAACTCATTTTATAAAAGCACTTTTTGATAAAAATTTTGGTATGCATAACATTTCCCATTTTAAATGCCAAACAAATGCTAGTGCCAAGTTAGAGGATGTCGTCAAAGTTGGATGTTAGTGGGATCTTTACTTTGGTGCACTTTGAGAAAAATATGTCTTAGTGTACAAGATTTCTGTCATAATAGATTGAAATATGTAAATTAAAACATCATGGGCTTTGCCTCCATTTTCCTTCAGCACTGATTGAACCACATCACAATTCACAGACTTAACCATTGAAGCACTCCCGTTTAAGAGAGAGAAATTTTTTTAATGTTAATCAAACTCTTAACCTATTATAAATAGATATGAGAGAAAAAAGATTTTAATGTTAGTCAAACTCTTTAGGAGTTTTTAATTTTTAGTTTTATTTCATTTTCAAAAGGAAGGAATAATATGGTAAAATTGTCAAAAAATGGACTTCATAACAAATAAATTTTTTTAACGGACTTAAATCCAAATAAGTCCATATAAGAGGACCCGGTCTCTGAAAACTTCACAAGATTGAAAGCCTAGAAGGCCTTCCCAAGCAGCCCAATGAATTCAATCTGATGGCCCAAACTCACCAAACAAGAGCTCGAAGAGGGCCAAGTTTGCTGAGTTGTTGTTGGTGGCGAGTCCGATGCCCTGCGAATACTGAGCATCATTGGATTTACTTTCGCCTTTTTTTTTTTGGTCATTCAAAAAATAAACTTGCAAAAAATATACTTACAACAAAAAATAAGCAACTGGAAATAGCCAATGCCCACACGAACATCCTGCTGGATCAATTGCAGCACATGAAAAGGAGGATTCAAAAACCAGTCAACATGAAGACTCCCACAATTGATTAGATGAGCAACCATGTGAGCTAAGTGATTAGCAGATCTGTTGACAAAAAGAAAATTAACAACAACAAACTGGAAAGACATACTCCAGACATCACGTTGAAGTGGTTCAACCTCCCTTAATGACTTTGTCGGCCCCAACACCAAAGAATCAACAAGAGCTTTGGAGTTATTTTCAAAAATAACAAACCTCCAGCCTTCAGTCAGTGCCAAAAAACACGCTTTCTAGATTGCCCAGGCTTCCGCCTTGGAAGCCTACCTACTGCTAGATTGCTTCCAGGATAATTTTTCTTATCATATTAATTTGCTTCTAACATCATATCAATAATAATAAGTCCATATAAGAGGAAAACTTACAAACGCGTATACAAAAAAATTGTAGACGTGGAATACACAAATATTCTATGGTAAGAAAAAAAAGAGAAATAAAAGCATGAAAAAGGAGGATGAAATTGAAATTAAAATTAAAATTGAAATTGAGGTCTTCAAATGCGCTGTCCAATTTTTTCTTTCTTTTCACTCATTTTTCTACCCAAAAAATAAACAAACTAAATTTCTCAGCAGAGATGATATCTTTTCTTTAATTCTCACATTCATTTCCCTCTAATTTTCCACCAAAATGAAACAAAGTGAATTTTTTTTCTTCACTCTTATTTTCTTCCATTTTATTTCCATTCATCTTGATAATGCACAAATTGGGTTTGCACACCACCTGTCTAGTATTCACTAATAAATACAATAAATAAGTGGAGAAAGCAAGATAATGTTTATAGTGGTTCAATTAACGTAACATACATCCACTTTGAATAGCTAGGGTCACCGAGTAGTTAAGTATGAAAGGAGAGCAGATAGTTACACGCTTTGTGAGAGAGAAAAGAGTTATGCTCGATTGAGTGTGATATGCCCCCCAAGTATTGACGGAACTTACAATTTATAGTCGTCTACTTAACAGATTTAGACGATATATTAGTAACTAAGTGGTTGATCTATTGGAACTAACGAACTCTTCTCAATGGGCGAGGCAGTTACGATGCTTTCCATGAAATTCAGTCAAAAGATGAGGTGAATGTTGACTCTTTTTAAGACAGCGAGGATGAAGTCCTTGGATGACCCTGCATATTCTCTTGACGATGTAACTCCTCGAATTTGATGAACTTGACCGAGTATGGATCCTTTTTAGGCTAAATACTGAATCTTTATAACTCTTTAACTTAAGTTGGCCCTTGGGCTAACCCATCACATCTTATTTTTAACCATACCGAACAGCTTATAGATGAGTTTGATAACTCAACCTTTTCATGGCCTGAGTTGATTAATCTTAAAATTGTGCTCTCAAATTTTTATAGTATAATAGACCTAAAAATTTAATTTAATTTGTTGACATAATGATGTGACTTCATCAAAATTATTGAACCAATACCAAGTTGCAATGTTTGATGGACCCTACAATCAATCCAAATGTCATAGTAAATTAAATCAATAAATTAGGTCCAATAATATTGTCAATTTTTATATCAATTTCGTATTAAACTCATAAATCGAGTAAACCTTATCAACATATGCCAAGGATATTCTATTCTTCCAAAAAGGTGTCGGTATTGTTACGCCGCGGCAATAGTCGGTCATCTTGGTCCTCTTCTATGGATAGACTCTTGGGACATTTTGGTTACAATTAAACACTCATGTTTGACATGTCAAGCGGCACAATTTTGACCATATTAGAGTGGACGGTGTGTGCATCAAGTTGTGATAAATTTATCCCTCTTAAATGTAGTAGTCTCGACGTGAATGACTTGTTCTTGATCGGATTGAAAATATAATTAGTTGATGTGCATATAAATTGATTCGGACAATATTAATCGTGAAATTAAAAAAAAAAAACTTATCTTTTAAAAGCAAACCAGGGTGAGTAAACAGTCTCTCTCAGGGATTAAAATACTTATTCCCCCCCTTTCTCTCCCCTTTCCCCTATTGTTTTTTATGGAGTGGAGTGACTTTTAGCACACCACATGACCCCACCATTAGCGAACTAAATCATGGGTTCCTTTACTTTTATCCTTATCTTTTTATTTTATTCGGAAACTAAGGGATGGTCTCAACTGAATATCAGTGGAAAGTTACAAATGGAAAAAACTGTAAAAGTTAAGGCCTTATCCATCCAAGACTAGTAGTTTTGTCTTTAAATATCCCAACTTTAAGTCAGGATAAGGGCTATCGCACTCACGAAACAAGCAAAAATCAGTATAATACCAAAAATATTTAATTATTAGATAATAGCAGCACATAATAATAATAATAACATAAGATCATTGTTACATTCAATATTTTCTCAAAAGTTGAGACCGGTTTTGATTTTAAAGACAATCGTTCTATAATTGATGTAACATAAAGTTCAAAATATTAACCCAAACGTTGTAAAACAATTAGTCAAGTAATGGGTATATGACATCTAAAGAGAGATTAAGTATAGAGACACAAACCTTATCACTTATATTAAACAAATGAATAAATTAATAAGAACTTGACCAAGGATGGGAGTACTTACCTCAACCCTCTTGCATAAAAATTCTCAAAGAGAGGTGGGTGAAATGACAATTGACAAGAAATGGAAATTGATGATGGAAAATTTTCACCTAACATTAAGAGGAAATATCTTTCTATTTGGGATCTTCTTGTTAAACTGGCACATCTTCTGCCAGAGAGTCTAAAGAAGAAAATAAACTTATAGAGAAGGAAATCGATACTGTATTACAAATTATAATATAAAAAAATGAATTATAATTTTTGAGAATTTAAATTAAAATTTAAGAAGTTATGATTAATCTTAAAATATTGTTATCGATCATAAAAAAAATAACCGTTAAAGATTAAATTACATCTTATAAACGATAAGTTACACCTAATTGTGGATCATGAAATATTGTGGTAAATCAAAAATGGTTGTTACTTCTCCTTTGTAAAGTATGACTTAGACTTTCAACTTGTGGGTGAATTGTTCTAAAGCTCAGCAGCACTCCATTACAGAATGGGCTATCCTTATCTACAAGCTAACTGTTCGATAAGGTATGTTGCTATGCCGTGGTCCAAATGCAATTAAATATGTTCGAGATAAAGTGTTTTTTTTTTTTGGATTGTATTATTGGTCTTCAACCAGATGATGAACAGCTTCACCTCAGTAACCTTACTGAGGCTTGTTTGGATAGATTTTTGAGAAGGATTTGAATCAATTTCTCCAAACTTAAACTCTTCTTTACAAAGATGAGATTCAACATTAAATTTAATCCATATCCATGTTTAACATGCCCACGGATATATCACTATTATGATAATATATTTATATGTAAATAATTATTGTGTTCTTTCACCAATCTAATACAAACTCATGTTTATATACGTAAGGGATATGATTATCTTTTTGTATCTTGAATCTGTTAACACTCATCCAAACTCCCCCCCCCAATGGGTTTAAGGTCCGGGCCAATAGCGAGTTGGGTTTGATAATTCAGATTTCAAATTTTTGGCCAAATCGTCATTTGAATTATTTTTCTCTCACCCATCTTCCAAAACCCGCAATCTCACTTTCCAACAGCCCCTAAAAGTTCAAGCTTTAGTGATGCTAAGATCTAGAGAACTGATGGCTGCAGACCTTGAATTCTAAGATTCAAAATTTATCCTCTTCCACTCTTTTTTTTTTCAATATACTTTTGTATGGACTTGATGTAATGAAAAAATTATATTGTTATGACATGAAGATTACCGATTTGAATCACGAAAACAGTTTTTTTATTTACAGAGATAAAACTGCATATATCTAACACTCCACATACCTTGTAATACGCGAGAGTCTCGTGTACTGAATACATTTTTTTTATTTTCTGAGATTAAAAGTGCACAAAAAGTTATTATGAGATTAAATCAACAAGAGCAACAGTGATGCTGATTTATATCTTACATCAAGGAACTCACCCTTGACCTAACAAGGTCAATTTTTATTCTTCTGCCCAGCTCATGTGGGTCAGGAAAACAAAAAAAAAAAAACAAGATTTACCCAAAAAAGGGTAAAAGAAAAAACCACTCTTAGTTAGTAACTCAGACTTTAAGCACACACCTCAGACTTTAAGCACACACCTCAGACTTTAAGCACAGACACCTCAGACTTTAAGCACAGACATTAGGATTGGCAATGAGGTATTCTTCCACGACCTTGTACATTTCGATAGGCGAAGCCTTGTCTTTTCCTGCCTTAATTTCCTCTTCTTTAATCTCAACACCAGGCTTGGCGTGATAATGGCTTGAGGTCTTGCACACACACCCTGTGCCTGATGGCTCAAACTTCACCTCATAGACAACTTTTTCTAGGACGTCACCCAGGATATCACCCTCGATTAAGGTGTACTTGCAGTGGAAGTGGCTTTCATCAAGTTCATCAATCCTATGCTTCAAGCACTTCAAGTGACTCCCTAAAATACCACAATAATAAGTAATTATTATCATTCTCTTCTTATATCTTTCCAATAAAGAACCAAGTACAAATAACATAACACAATGCATAAAATCTACCAACTCTTCTAAGTTTATGCGTAAATCTTCTTGTATTCATGTTAAATAAGTCAATTTTAAGTCAGATTCATCTATTCTTCTTTGTTCATAAGTCATAACAAAGAATCGGTCCAACCCCATGTTTTTGACTCGCATAATTAGTTAGCATATTCATAACTGATGCCACTACTATTTTTTTTTTAAAACTGTTAAATAATCATCTACCCTAAAAATTTAACCAATTGAAAAGAATGTAACTTAAATAGTTATACTTTAACGTACTCTCTCTCACGTGCAGGTTAGATTTTATACCTAACACGTGAATTTTTTTTTAATAATTCAGACGGTGACAAAATTCAAACATAGGACTTCCTATTCTGACACAATATATATGTTAAACAACAATTCACTCCACGTATTTATACTTCGAGACAAACAGTGGTATTTGTAGAGCAACAAACCTTCTGGGAAGATGGTTTGCTTGATGCTGCCAACACCACCATCTCCCTTGATAAATTCGATGCTCTTGACCGACTGAGGCACGAGCTTAGGCATTAAGATGTGGGAATCAATGACCAAAGCCTTGAACATCCTTGCGGAAGAGACGGTAGATTTGTACTCCTCGGTGGTAGTGATGACACCCATTCTTGCCTAAGATTGGAGAAACTAAAAACACAAGGAAATGATAAAAACAGGATCACTTGGAGTAACAAGAGATGAAGTACTGGAAGCTATGGAAATGCATAGCACACTTGGTTGGTATTTATAAAGTGGGAGCAGGGCACTTTGAGGAGGTGGTCTGTAATTCAAAGGGTTCTTCAGACTTTGTATCATAAAAGATTTTAAGTTTTTTTATTTTATATTCTTAAAAATTAAATTTTTTATATTGTACCCTCAATATATCACAAATTT
>CM042195.1:5696906-5724541 GCA_023539305.1 Ilex asprella | reverse complement strand
ACAGAGTTTGCCTGCAGTTGTGCCAACCCGATATGTTTATGTGCTCAAGTATATCAGCAGTACACAAAGTGCTGCTCTTTATATGGGGCAGAGGTTTTGTCCCTTGAACATTACATACTTATAACAAGAACTTATGACCCCAGAACTAAAAGAGTTCACATTGAACGAAGGACTACGAATATGAAACTGTATTTCACTGAGTCCTTTGGATCTTTCATCCTTCAGCTTATCAGAGTCCTTCCAGTTTGAGTTTCAGCAACTGCATTAATCTCATAGTTGTTGTCACCAACAGGGAGTTGGTTGGGTGTACAGCCTTACCCTTAGGCTCTATCAAAAGGCAAAATGCAAATTCCAAAAGCTACAAAACGATATTTTTTGCTCTTTCTCCTTCAAATTGATGCAACTTAAATTTCACTCCAAATGCTATATAGGTTATGAAATAGATCTGACAAGCATGCTACCACATACATTCAACATAAACAAACTTCAACCATGATGACTTAGACTACGATCAATGCTAAACACCCTCATGGCATTCAACATGACAGACAGGAGATCAGCTAGATAAAGAGGCTATGGCTATGAAATTCATTCTAACAACAACAAATTTCTATCAGCGAAAATGACCCTCACAACTGCGTTATTTTTTAAATATAAAGAATGCTATCAGATATATTTCACCAAGATGCAAAGTATTTACAAAACCGGCATCAAGTTCTTTCCCCTTATGTCAATAATCTAACAACTGCAAAAATTATACTTGAATTCTTGCTGTGTCAAGGAATGACCATTGCATCAAAGATTGAACCAGAAACATAGCAGTTGCAGACAACACCTAAAATCGGGTGAGCCATTAATAATTATTGCGAATATGCATATATGTCAAAGAGAATGTATACTTATTCATTCTAACATAATAAAAAAAATACGAAACATTATCGAGCTCAATCTATAAAAGAACATATAAATGATCACTGCAAATAAAATAGACAATACAAACACTAATGAACCTGGAATTGAAAACAATCTCATCATTCAAATCCAAATACCACCTTTGAGTGTGAATCTAGTCTCACACTAAGTTGAAGATGTTGAACACCATCTGGGTGGTATAAATACTTTGAATTTAAACTATATATAAGTCAGGCAATTATAAGCAAAACAATTCTGAAAAAAAAAAAACTTTCCAATAAAATAGCCAAGACCAACCACAGTTACCCCCAAATTGAAAAACAAACCCATCATCCAAATCGAATATCACCTTTAAAAATTCAATCTTATCCTAAACGGAAGAGACGAAAGGGTTTTTTCTAATCTTCCTCAATTGTCCATAGCCATTACCATTGCAATCCAATCCACACCCACACTGCGGACAAACCTCGAAATTATCAAGGGGGAAGTTCGCAGAAGCAATGCCCACCGAGAACTCAAGCTCATCACCACTCCTCACAACCTCGACGATGTTAAGCCACAGAAAAAAAACCTTCACGCTGATACCATCCAAATTTGTGAGCTTGTCTTTGGTTATATGCCCACTAATGGTTGATTTGTATTTGAGTTGGTACGAGCCTTCCAGAGAGAAACTGCAAGATCCGTTCAAATAAGCATTGAACTTGCCGGTGGATTTGTCGAGATCGTAGCCTTTAGCGCCTTTTGGGAGTATACCCACAGGGAAATTGTAGGATTGAAGGGCTTCGTAGGGTGTGAGGGGGGTGTCGCCATCATCTGCGGTGGCGATTGTGACGGAGAGGAAGAGGAGAGAGAGAATGAGAATGGTAATTGGGGACATTGTTCCAGATTCCGGTGTGAATGATCTGTGATCTTTTTTCCTGAGAGTTAATTTGGGCTTTAGCATGAGAATTTTGTCATTAATAGAAGATTTCGTGGACGACTGTCCTGACAAGGATGAAACAGCGGATGCAATTACGTACGTATACGGGATTTGTTATTAGTTTGACTGCCAGCAAAATGTTGGGTAAATTACACTTTATCCCATTGAATTATTATATTTATTTTACCTTATACTCTCAACTATAACATTTTTTATATTATACCCTAAAATATTAATTTTATTTCATATCAAATGCGCATGTGAGTGATCTGTACTATTAATAAACTACTTCCTATTGCACATGTACAAATCAAAAATCAAAAATCAAAAAAAAATATTCATCAATTATTTTGTTCTTTTTAAACTCTAAATTTTCTTTTTTCTAGCTTATCTTTTTTTTTTTAACCAAAAAAGGTAAAATAAAGTGGTATTAAACACTTGGAGGGAAGTTCTTTAGGGTTTTCTTTCCTCATTTGACATATTTTTAAGTTTTTTGTAATTAATTTGAGTTATATGAAATAAAATTAATATTTTAAGTTATAATATGAAAAATTTTATAGGTAAGAGCATAAAATAAAATAAAAATAATAATTTAAGGGGGTAAAGTGTAGTTTACTCTTCGGCCGCCAGCAAAATGTTGCTAGAAATCTGTGGGAAAGTCGGTCCAAATCTCAAAACGACAGCGTCTGATTGAAGACAAAAAATTCAATACCACCGTAATTAATGACATGATATTAATAACCAATAATAAAATTTTAAATGAGTAAAGTGAATCGCACTTGAATAATTATTGGTTACATGTGAGAAGAGGGGGTAATTATTTGTTTATAATATAAAATAAGATAGATTTCAATAAGTCAATTGACGGTCTTAAATAGACTTATCCAATAATCATCAATATCTCTCTCAAAATCATTCACATTGCACCGTACTTATAAAAATGCATTACCCCTAGTTTGCTTATATGGACTAATAGTTATTGACTTGTATGATATTCACTTCCTTATTTGTTTTCATTATTAATTGATAATATCATGTGATAATACTGATATAATATCACAGTTACGATGAGTATTTTTTCCTAATTGAGGATGCGCGAGCTTGTGTGCAAGGGCAATGGTATTGCTAATAAATTGATGGGCCTAAAAGAAAAAAATAATAAAAAATGAAGAAAAAAAATGAGAAAAAATATATTTTTATGCAGATATATTGTTAGTATTAAAAACTTGTAAGAATTTTTTTTAAAAAAATCATTCTGTTGTTTGAAAGAAAAGAAAATTACAAAGAAATTTTTTTAATTAACTAAATTATCCTTAATTATATTAAATTCATCTAAAGATGAAAAAATATGTATTATAGTTAATATTTTTTAAATGTGACTGTCAACTTAATTCTGGGACAAAAATAAGCTTAAACCCTAATTTTTAGGTCAAGTTTTATGATTAATTTAACTAATACCAAGATTTTTCAAAATTAATAACCAATTGAATATTCTAAGGAAAGTAAGGGTAAAATGGGAGCTTACATTATAAATCAAAATTTTCTTGTTTTTCCTTGTATTTTTTGCCAAAAAAAAAAAGTTAATTAGTTGTGAAAAAATCTAAGTATAAAAGAAAATTATTTTTTTCATCATTTTTTATTTCATTCTAATCAAACACATGTATTTTTTTAAAAAAAAATTATTTTTTACCACCATTATCTTGCTAAACAAACAAACTTAATGAAATTTTGATTCAAATTTAATTTTTACATTTTCGGGTTTCGGGTGACAATATGAAGCCATTACTTATGACATTGAAAAAAATGTTGAAAAAAATGAAAAATAATATTGTTGTTTCATGGGTTTGGGGATTTCATATATTTATCCTTGTGTGTGTGTGTGTGTGTGTGTTAAAGGATGAAATTGATAATCCAATTGGTTCTGCGACGCTTGTTTGCTGAAGTTTGTGTAATGTCCAAACTTCTGAACTATGAGATTACCTGATCACACCTTATAGATCAAATTAAAAAAAGTGCACAAATTCAGATGATACGTGGAATAGGTCTAAATAGTATTAGAAATTCCAATACATTGTTTAAATGGTAATACAGAGTTTTAAATTTAGACCTTTTGAATTCAAATTTTAACAATTCATTGGGAGGCCAGATCATAATATGAAAAATTTATCTCTTATGAATACTATAATTCCGATATGGATGACTTGTCTTTGACCAGACCAAAGATGACATTAGTCGTGATAAACATAGACTGACCCCAACATTCTCTCTAGTGGAATCATGTCCATCTCTACCTTATAATAGGCATATCTATATATTTATATCTATACTACTAATAAAAGTACACTACTAAGAATTTTTTTTGATTAACTACTTCAATCCTAAAATAATATATAAAGACAGTACTAACCTTATTTAATTTAAAACTCATATTAATAAGATTTAATTGATGTTAAACTTTTAATTGGACAACTTTACTCTCACAATACTTACATTATTAATATAAAACTTCATTAATATTATACATATCCAATCATTTCATGTTCTTTCTTTTAAAAGATAGAAAATAATTGTTAAAATAATTAAATTTACTTTTATTTATGTCTATGCACTAGAGTTTTATTTAATATAAAATTTATTTTAATATAATTTAAATAAGATTATCAAACCCTGACTTTTCATTTTCTTCTCTTTTATGTTTTAGTTTTAATAAATCCTATTTAGTTATGTTTATTGACAATATTAGAAGCTATTTTATTTGTATCGATTAACAATACTATAAATATGTTTAGTATCACATTAAATTATTTATCACAACTTAAATTTTTTAAAATTTTCTCAATCAATTGTTTATAATTAAATGACCACCATAATTTAAAATAGTTCACTTTCGTATCTTTCATAATTTAATAAGTGTCTGCAATATTTTTAAATTATATATACCCACATGCTATAAAATATATTTATACCATTAATATGATGTTGCAAATAAATTTTTTCTAAATAATTAACTTAATGTGAAAATGTATAAACTTTAAGGGTAGAGGTTTAGGAGAAGGTAATTCATCAAAACTTAAGAAAAAATAAAACAATAAAAACTAATATTGAATCTGTAGTATTATGTCCATTACAAATTACACAAATTATATTATAGGAATATCCAAAATGTTAGATTTATAAGTAAGTATTTGATATTATCTTTATTTAATTATTTCATAAAACAAAACCATAACTCAAAAAATCCACGTACAAGGCACATGTGCACAATCTAGTTCATCTAAACGTTGTTTCAAACTTTATTTCAATTCAACAGTATCTATAATTTTTTTTTCTCCTTTATTTTCCCTTTGTGTGTCTATTCACATTATTAGGCCATGTGTATTGATCAGATTTGTCACACTCTCATGCACCCCACCCACCTATATTAAGTAATTTTCTTATTTTTCACAATGATGTTCTATTAAACCATAACATCAAGACATCATCATTCCCTCTTGTGGGCATTATAAATTCCACTAAAAAATAATTCCATTATGCAAAATGCAACCATAAATTGCAACCATAAAACCATGATACAGCAAGCCCTACTCAACATTCCATCTTCTAAACGAGTGGCGTTAACCCAACCCAATTTTTTTTGTCGCCTATTTTTTGCAGTCGACAGATTTTTTGTTTGTTTGAACTTTCTGCTTCTGGAAGTCCTTAGAAAAAATGGATCATGGTTGGCACGAATGCTTTCGAGCTGAATTGAGCTGGAGGTCATCGGGCTTTAACTTTGTTGAGCTTTACCGCATTCCCACTCCTTTTGCAATCCAATCCCAGAACTACGGCTCTAAAGAATCGTACAGTGGATGTGTTGAGTTTGAAAGTCTCTTCTCCTGCCGCCGTTGGAATTGTGCACAAATTTATCATTACTTGAACTATGCATCAGTATTAGTCCTCGGATCTTCTAAGTATACTCAGCATATAACCATGCCTTTCTTGACTGTTCAATTCATTTTGATAAGTACTCCTATGTTGCGTTCAATTCATTCCAAATGCAACAATAATGCATGTTTAGCCTTTGTTCTACACAGTAGCTAACTCGTTTTTTTTTTTGTTTCCAACACAAACAATAAAAAGACAATTAAAGAAAATATAGAACAAAACGTGACAAAAAAAATATAGAAGTCAGGAAGAAAAAATAGATGGATGATTAAAGAAAATAAACTAGAACGACAAACTGTGATCCTCAAGGTCATCAAAAAGTTTCAAGTTTTTCTTGAGAGGGACTATCCAAAACAGACGGGTGGATTAGGTTAACTAGTGCAACAGAATGTCACCTGCAAGGTATTATCTCGCCCATCTCAAGACACACGCAAGCTTTTGATCAAAAGAATAGCAATGCAATTTTTCCATTGAATACCCAACATGTCATATACAAAAAAACAGAAAATCCGTTGACATGGCAAAGAATTGAATACAATAACATCAAAACATTATTATGAAAACCATACACACAAAAGGAAATTAGCACACTCATGATACAATCAGACAACATAAAATTTGCATCTAACCATTAGAGATCTTGCCAATTACAATCACATAATTAACAGAGGTCAAGAGAATAGTACCTGTGATTAGGCATGTATACAGAGTTCGGAATGAAATCAATTCACATCCCTGAGTCTTTTTATCAATGAATCCAGAGATTTCTTTTTAGGATTTTGCTTGGATCCCCTGGATCCAAAGGTGCCAAAGAGCCGATCTGAAGGATCCCTCAACTTCTCTGAAATGATCACTACTTTCCTGTAGTCCAGAGCATTATAACTTCTTTCCCTGATTACTGGATTCAGAAAATTCTCTGGATGATTGCTTAAAAGTAAATTAATTAGTTGCCTTGCCTCAGCAAGTGCTGTTTTCAATTCATTTGCATCTGCTTCAGATAAAAGAGAAGCTTGATTCTCTGCAAAGGATTCCAACAACCGAATATCTATATCAACACCCATGATAGCATTCACAGTAAACCTTTTAACTGATTCCCCATTTAAAGCCCCAACAATCAACTCCGATATGTGAGAAAGAACATCCTGCAAAACTCTTTTAAGAACTTGAACCGGTAATATTTGCTGAGCAGTTGAAACCAAAGTTTCCAGAAAAATAATCACCTCATTCACATACTCATTCCCACCCTGTGGAGCCTCATCAGCCATCCAGTTCACGTTCTCAAGCAACATCATAAACCCATCAACCTTTTGTTTAAGCAAACCAGCGAGCATCTCTTCAGCCACATCCCGGGCTGTGGTAAGTGGAAACTGCCTCCTACCCCTCTCAGCCATTCTTAATGGAATTCCAGAAAGCTGTGCAGCATGACGAAAGAAGAAATCACAAGCACGCTCAAACACGGCCATATTTGCTGCCATTTGCATTGCCTGAGTGACACCATGAATTGATGAATTAATAAGCTTCAACAGAGTCCCATCCAAGACCTCAGTCAAAAGCCTGTCCAAGTACTTCTTCACAACGTCATAGAAATCAAGCTGGCCACCATACGACATGAAACTCACTGAATCCTCAATGAATGACCTAACAATTCGACAACAATCCGGCACAGTAGAAGAAAACGGAGCAATGTATGGAAATGCCGGTGTAATATTTGAAGTTTGTATCTGAAACGAGAGCACATTCATCGAATATTCATACTCTTTCTTCATATACATCTGCTCAAACTTATCAGCAGCAAGAGCCTCAGAAATTTGTTTTCGACAATCGGACAATAATAGCTCATGATATTTATCTCTGTGCTTACTCAATACATCAAGCAAAGCATCGACAGGGTACCCATATTGACGCAATGTCACTCCAAGCAAACTCACATAGTCTTTTATCAACAACAAATGATTTGCGGTTTGCATTCTAGAAAACTGATCCTCCAACACAGAACACATTTTACTCATAGCAGTATCCCACAAATTTTCCACTTCCATTTTCGAAATCAGACTTCCACCAGTTCTCAAAACTCGATCTTCAACAATGAAAAAACCGGCGATTTGAGCGAAAAATGTCTGATGAGATTCAAGAAAAGGAGTCATCGAGGATACCTGGAAGTCCGAAGTCAATTGAAGCTTCCGATTCTCGAAGTAGTACTGTTTGAACCGATCTTCAAGCCCCAGCGTCTGGTGTATATGATAAGCCCTATACAACGGCGTCAAATCAAACCCCAACGTTCCACTCCCACCGTTAACATACCCATCCTTACCGTCATCTCCGATCCCGTTAAGTGCGTCATCTTCTTCTTCTTCCAAAGCATAAATACAATCTCTGAGACTGAGTCGGCTCTGTTCTTCGGCTTGTCTTTGCTTGATTCGCAGCTCTTCTTCTCTCTGCCTCCCCGCCGAGGCTTGTCCGATCGCCAGTTGCCCTAAATTCCTGCTCACTATTCGGATCTCCACAAGCCAATCCCCAAATTCCTTGTTAATTCTCCGTTCGATGTGAGATCGAATCGCCGGAATCTGTTTGTCCAGCATTCTCCGAAGCGTAGACGAAGGCGTTTTGCTCTCAAAGCCTATCTCAATTGAGTCAACGCACTTCAAAGCCATGTAAAAGTTATTCTGAGAGAGATGGAAATTAGCTCGAGAGCAGAGTTCCATTAGTTGGATACAAGTGCGAAGTGAATCGATCGCGAGCGTAATGTTTTGGCATTTGTTTCGAGCCTCTACGAAGGAATCCAGGGAGGTCAGGAGAGGAACAGCCACAGCTTGGAGTTGAGTGTTTGAATTGGAGAGAGACGATTTGAGGGACTCGACATCGGAGAGGAGGGAGCGGAGGTCGTCGACGGCCATGATGAAGTCCTGGTAGTGAGCTTTACATACCTCCTCGATTTCGGACTCTTTGGATCTGGAGAAGTGGCGGAGGTGGTTGAGGAGAGTCTCCGGATGACCGGCGGCAAAGGCTTTGCGGACGAATGGGCCTAAGTCCTCGCCGTTGCAGATAGCGGAAGAGAGAAGGAGCTGGTCTAACTTGTCGGCGGAATCGCCGTTCTCGGTGGCGGGCGCCACCTTCCGTCGGGTCTTCGAGGAGTTCATTGTCGGCTTTGAGGTTTCTTAACAGTGAATTAACTGTAACCGCTAGGGTAACGGAATCGCTATGAACGGAAGCGATATAGGGGAGAGAGAGAGAGATTGTGGAGTCGAAGTTTGTGGGCGATCTTGGCGGAATTGCGTCTGAGCTCTCTGATGATTCAGCCGTGAACGCATTACGGAGACATTTCAAAGGGTAGTTTCGGGGTAGGAATTATTCTCAATATCAGATCAGACCAAAAAAAAATTGAAAAATAATTGTACTCTCAAGATCAAGTCCAAAGCCCCCTATTGTACAATTCTGAAAATAATTAAATAAATATATTTTTTTTTATCAATAATAAGATTTTATTGATATAAAATTGATGACACCAAAAATAATTTCAAGGTTGAGTTCAGATTTCTATAGCAGGTCGGGAGGTCAGGCAAAGAAGATGAAGAGCTCAGGTGACCAGAGTCCAACCTCACACCAACAACAAACCAGCTGGAATGACATAGGGACAGCCGGATAGACAACAAGCACCCCCAAAATAAAGGGAGTGAGAATGGAAAGCTAGAGTTAAGGCATAAACCTGTCAACCAACCAAGATCTCCTCTCAAAAATCAAGGGAGATCCTAGGAATACAAGACAAAGATTTCGGTGAAGATCCCTTAGAACTAGGAATCAGTCTATATATGCTGGACAGTGCCCCCATTAAAGGGGGACGAGAGAGAGAGGCCAAAGAAGCATTATTCTGTAATTCGACTCGAGAGATCGATAAAGAAAAGGAGCAAGAGCCTCCATTATTGAGTGGACTAGCCATGCTCTGCAGTTGGTGAACCACTATATTTCTACTGCGTTAATTCTTGATTCCACCTCTACCTCAACCACAGTTCACGCGAGCCTAGCAGCTCTGTACAACGTAGGATCATCCCATTCACGTCCTCTGCTCATTCACGTGATTTTACACTATCAAAAATAAAAATAATAGAATTTAATGGATGTTTAGTGGAAAAAATAATACTTATTAATAATTTTTCTTTTTAATAAATAGCTCTAATGAGTTACTTCTTAAATTAACATAGAAAGGATTTTACTATTTTTTTCTTTGTATGTATCTTTTTTTTTGTACTTTTTTTTTTTTTAATCTTTATGAGATCCTACATCTTTTTTTTAAGGGTATCTCACTTAAGTTTATGTCATATTGTAATCAATTTTTCTTGAATTCAATTTCAATAAATTGTTCGATCGAAATTTGAATATTTTTCCATTCACTCCAAGTGTTAAATTGAGACAGTTGAAAGTGACGAAGGTTTATCACGTGCAAGTCATGTGATTACACAACACATTAAAAAAATCAAAATAACTTTAATATTTTTTCTTGAGTACAAAAACTCTTCACTATTCTACTAACCGTCACAATTTAACATTTTTTCTCTTTGCGTCGAACTTTTAACTCTCCCTCCACCCAAAATCAGTGAAAATCTTCTCACAATCGATAACTCTTCCTGATGAAACCCATCTATCTCTATCTATCTCTCTCTTACATGCACACAAACGTCACAACAAAAACATCGTCACAAAAAAAGTTGCTACCCGTTACACTCACCTAGTGAAACCATTGCCATCAAATCCACCTACTAACAAAAACACACACACTCATCATAGATAACAAATTGAAAAGCTCAAAGTGGCATTTCATGTATAGATGTACATATTTTTGGGTTGCAAAACTGAGATTAACACACAAAGTGGGTTGACAGTAGTGGCAGTTCTAAGGTGGTAGGGGATTGGGGGTGATAGTTCGACGGTGCGACAATTATGGAAGAATACTAACATAAGAACATTAATGATATGAAAATTAGAATGATAAACAAGGGATTTGAAAAGATTGTGTTGGTTTTGGATTGTGTGTGCTAGGTTAGGTGTCGTTGGGTTTGGCTAGTGCTAGATTGTGCATTTGTTGGGTTTGATTGGTCTGGAAGGAAGTGAAACAATGGTGTCCGTATTGGATTATGCGTGTGTATTTGTTAGGTTGTGTGTTGCTGACTTCGATTGGTGCAAGACATAAGTGACGTAGAGAAGTTCATTTATATCATCATGTGTTTGGAATTGAGGGGCATTTGAGAATAAAATTTCAGAAACCTATCATAGGTAATGTTGTCTATTCAAAAAACTTGAAACCACGTGTTTTACACGTGACTAATTTTTTGTTATTATTGATTGTCCAAATTTAACAGCGGAGTGAATTGAAAAAAATTATTTAAACTTTCAGGGGGACAATTTGGTGAAATTAAAATCAAGACCAGTTAGAATGGCAGACGGGATAGACCAAAACCCAATGACGATGTTACACGTGGCAAATAACACAGAAGTAAGGGTCGATAGACAAAGATGCCCTCACTCGTGCGCAACTATTACAGTCAAGCATTGAATAAACCCTTAGAAAGATGATACGTAGTTAATGCTCAAAAAGCTTAAGAGAAACAACATTAAGTGCTCGGGAGCTCGATCATTTAATGCCAGAACCTCTTCCATGAAAAATGGAAGGTGCTCTGACCAAGGACTGAGCACCGCTCACTACCCTCCCTCCAAAGGGACCAATGAAGGGCTTCTTCTTATAAACTGAAAGCAAAGGTACGAAAAATAGATTCGAATAATAGAACAGTGTTTTTCCCTTCCATCTCTCACGTACTGACTTGATCGTCAGAGGGGTCATGCCAAAAAATACTTTGCCACCCTTCTAACCTTCTATTTTGAGTGGTAGAATTCATTGAGACACATCGAAATCGCGTGGATAACTGAAAAAGTAATTTATCACCACTTCTTATGATCTTTCTCACTTCCTTTTGCCTCGAGATCATCAGCTTTCAAGTAAATCTCGTGTTCACTAATGGAGAGATTTTTCCATTTCTTTTATTGTACGAAAATCATTGTGCACAGTTTGACGTCGTCTGTGAGAAAAAATCGATTTTTCTTGAGATAGTGACTATGGTGCACACTCATTTAAAATGAAAGAGTTCTCAACAAAGGAATATCGATGCATTAGCTCCTTCCATATTAAGAATGGAGGATCGTGTTGAAAGTGTCAACAAAGAACTCTCCATCCATTCTAGAGAAAAAACTAGTCAAACCGAATTGAGTTTTGGGGGCGATAAAGACTGTCCCTTAGCTTGTTAACTCGTCGATCTTATCGAGGAACTACTGGGAGACCGATTACGGCAGATAGAGAAAATAACGTGAACGTCCTTAACTGACTAGATGAGTTTGTGTTTTTTGTTGGAGGATCTCGAACATTACAACTATCCAAAGGGGCCTCTATCAGGGAAGTGGCACCCGACGACTTGAGGAACCACCTTAGTGGCGGAGCGTGGTGCTCCAAGACTTTGAAGCGCCCAAGGGCCGATGGATAGGACCCGGAGGTCCAAGCCAATAAGACAAAGCCTTTGGCTTGGAACAACCTCCGTCGGAGATTGTCCGGGCGAAGGGGCGCAAACGAGTCTGAGGAAGGCTCGACCCTCTCTGCGAAAAACGAAAGAGATGGGTGGCATGCTGCCCGACGCCGATGGGACGAAGGAAGGAACCATGAGGATGAGAAAGACCTCAAAGCTAAGTTGAATTCTATGAGGAAGGACAAGTCCACCCCCGACAACGACATGGAACACAAAAAAAAAACATCAATCAACACAACAAACAACAATCAATTACAACAAAACATATAATGTGACATTAAAACTGTGGCATCGAATTTTTTAAATAAAATACCTTGATTGCCATATTTGTTAGTTGTCAAAAGGATGCTATTTGTATACCTGCCTTTCAGAAATGTTCCATTAATGAATAGTAGAAGACGACAATAATTAAAGTCATCGATATAAGCCTTAAATGAAATGAATAATCTTTGAAATCGGTTAGTCTCCTCATCACAATCTAAAATAATGTGACTACCAGGATTGTTTGTAATTGTAGCATCGACATACCACCGTATCTGCTGGTACGACAAGGAGTGATTCCCAAAAACCTTTTCTCAACTCCCACACATGCTTGGTCATATGAAATTATAAGACCATAATCAGATAGAAATTCACTAACAACTTCAGTCGAACTAGTAACAGATTTTTCACGAACGTGATTAGCAATTAAATTAGAACTCATCCTCTAGTTATCTGTTATACATAGGACGTCCTCACATGTGTGTTCATTGTGTAATTTCCTTATATAAAAAAAACTATTCACCTTTTGAACAGTTGTATTGGCCTTCCATTCACAGCCTGTGGAATCACACTCAACCGCAACCTTAATTTTATAGTTCTTAACATAGTTAAATTTGAAACCACACTTAACTGAGTATTTGGCAAGAGTAGTACAAAATTGCAACACACCACCTTCAAACTTTTGGCCTAACGTGTTGTATTTCATTAATACATCTAGAAGTTAGAAGAACTTTCTCGTTATAGTGACTATAATAAGACAACAAATCTTCATTCGAATCAAAATCATCATCCTGATTATGTACGTCTTCAAGTAAATTATTGTGAACATTAATGTGTGACTCATCATTAAGGAGATATATCCTCACAACAACATGGTTGACGTTAAGAGAATGTCACATTTCAAACATATTCTTCATGTTTTCATCATTTTTCAAAATACAATTTGGGTGGTCAAGAATTGAATATGACAAACCTACTGGCAAATTCTATAACAACTCTCATGTATTGTACACTCGACTTACAACTTTTTCAAACAGTGAAGACCTAGAAATACAGATCACTGACGACTCGTTACCAAATCGACATAAAAACAAAATCGTATTTTCGATCGAAATTCCTGGCAAAAGTAAATTTCAAAAAATCATACCAATATAACAAAGAGATACAATGAAACTATGCAACAACACCCCCAACAAGAAACACACTCCCAAAATTGCAACTCATATATACATTCATAAACAGAACCCATGCCAAAAAAAAAACACCAAAACACCCTATTGTATTAAAGGTGAAAACAACGATTCCTCATTACCATTTAAAAAAATTCAACTAAAAAATATGATAAAAAATATAAAAAACAATCGAGGACATACCTGATGTTTTTTATCTCTTACATCAACACAGATACTTTGAGATATCCCTACACCAACAATCGTATGAATATTTTGCTATTGTCTTTTCTAATTGAATAACATGAAAATCAAGCAGGAATCGATTATGGGTACTGAAGGGGTTAAACCCCGTTATTACACGCGTTACAGCATTAAATGTGCGCACGTGATGCTAACAAGACAAGGCACATGACCAAAATTCTGAAGAGTCATTTACTAAGCCTTTCATCCGACCCGAGCTCGTCAATGGTTATTAAACCTAGGACTAGCTCGGTTCTCCTTGTTACCAAGCTCATAAATCGATAAGCAGAACAAGGTAAAAGCTCGGTTTGTACCAAACCGAGGTGATTGATCAGTAACAGAAGAGCTCGGTTTGTACCAAACCAAGAAGATCAACATGTTTGGCAAGTGTTGGATATGTTCGGCCTTCATTGTTCGAGCTGATTCAAACGATAGACAGATGTATAAATAACCGCCTAAAATCTAGGCAATCAGATAAACGAAATCGACGAAATCAAATATATCGAGAAAGATTGTAGGAGAAGTATCAGTAACTTTCCAAACTGAAACACTGAAAGAAAGGAAGTTGTGCCACCTTGCATCTAAATTTATGGAAACCCTAGGGGTTAAGGACCTATAAAAGGAACAGGAAACCAAGGAGAAAGGTATGCTGAATCCTCCTTGTCTTCTAGATATTCTTACAATTCCATTACTGATTTAAGCATCGGAGTGCCTTCGATCAAAGCACTTCGATCTTGGGCAATTTGTTCGTTTTACAGAGAGGAGATTGGGAGATAAGGCATAGCGTTCTGTATTTCAGAAGATCATAAATCGAGTGTTGGAGGTATTATTTTTTGCCTCTACATTTTGGCGCCGTCTGTGGAAAATTAAAGAATTTCTTATTCTTACGAACAAAAAAGCTACGATGTCGAGACTCAGAAGTACAATTGGATCACCTATAGGCAGCCTTGCTTTAGGGTGCTCGGATCCTGCACCCCCTCTAGGTGATGGCAACATGAGGTTGTGTGCAAGCGCAAGCCCACCAAGACTCCATGAGGATGACAAGTTATCTTCGGCAAGCTTCAGGCCTTTCGGAAACAAAGGCCAAAATATCGAATGTCATGGTGAATCCGTTCGTGCCGATGATGAAAATCATTCACTAACAAAGTTGGTCCAATCACTCAAGGATCGACTTGATGCTCACGACAGTCTGTTCAAGAAGTCTTACGCTCGGGAGAAAGATTTGGAAAGAGAAAACAAGGAATTAAAAGCCAAGGTTAGAGAGATGACACTGAAGAACACAAGGCATAAACAGGAAAGAGAAGTTCGGCACGACAATTTGGAAAGGAAACCGAGCCGAGCCAGAACTACCGACGAAGATGAACCCCATTGGAAGAAACTCCGGATCCAGGAGGACGAATGGAAGCAGTACATTGACGACGAACTCAATAGCCGTTTAAGGAAGTCAGATCAAAGGTCGGCTCGGGACCTAGCCAGAAGAGCTACAGGAGAGTATTGGATTTATCCCCATTCGTAGCGTGGATAAAGAAGGGCCGAATTCCGAGTAAGTTCACCGTCCCAAATTTCAAACTATACGATGGCAAAACCGACCCAACTTCACATATCAGACACTATAGACAACTCATAACGATTCACAGAAAGAATGAGCCCCTACTCTGTATTATCTTCCCCAGTAGCCTCGGGGAGTCGACCATGAAGTGGTTTGACAGCCTACTGAGAGGAACAATTGATGGTTGGGCCAGACTAGCCGAACAGTTCACAGCTCAGTTCATTACGAGCAGTAAACAGCCTGAAGATGTCGGGGAGCTATTAACACTCAGAAAAAGGAATAACAAAAGCTTGCGCGAGTATGCTCATCGTTATTGGGAAACTATGAATGAAGTCGAGGCGTGCAGTCAAGAGATTGCAGTTGCATCATTCAAAATAGGTTTGCCGAAGGAGAATCCACTGTACCAGTCACTAACTAGAAGACCGGCCACAGATTTGGAAGAACTTATGCCAAGTATCGAAAAATACGCCAAGGTCGATGACGACTTAACGAGGGAAGTAGTGAGAGAGCCGTCAAACAAAAGGCAGTTCGGCAGAGAAAACCAGTCGGAGCCTAATATAGAAGGAATAAGGAGGAATGACAAGGATGATTACCCCCCGAAAACACCCTTCCTGGGGGTAAAAACTTTGTTCAAAGAACCGATACATAAGATACTGAGCTAGATCAGAAACAAGCCCTTCTTCAAATGGCCAAACAAGCTGATGGGAGACCCCTCTAAAAGGAACCCAAACTTTAGGTGCTCATACCACCGAGATGTAGGCCACATGACCGAGAACTGTAGAACTCTGAAGCAACACTTGGAAGAATTGGTGAAGGCTGGGCACCTCTCGGAGTTCATTGAGCACGGACAGGAGAACGAAGGAGGATCCGAACCAAATGGTGACGACAACATACCAGCTGGGGTAATTGATGTGATCCATGCTGCCACCAACCCAAATATGTCAACCAATGATTTGGCTCGGGCTTATATTCAGAAAGCAACTAAGGAAAGAGAGGTTTATGAGTTAAGGTTGACCCCGGAGATTACAAGCAAAAGAGTCAGGGAGGAAGAATCCCCAGAAGCCATATATTTTACCGAGCGAGATTTGGATGAAGTACACCAGCCGCATAACGATGCTCTGGTGGTGACACTTCGAATTGCCAATTTCGATGTTAAAAGAGTCTTGATCGATCCCGAGAGTTTGTCGGAAATCATGTACATTGATCTATTCGAAAAGCTCGAGCTAAGGAAAACAGACCTCAAGCCCTCGAACATTCTGCTTGTTGGCTTTAGTGGTAAAACGGTCCTGCCCAAGGGGAGGATCACACTGCCTATAAAGACAGGTCGAGTTTGTGTTATGACCGAGTTCCTGGTAGTGGATACGATATCGGCATACAATGCAATCATGGGACGGTCTTGGTTACATGAGATGAACGCGGTCCTGTCGACGTATCATTAGATGTTGAGATTTCCTTCAGCTGAAGGAGTAGTGAGCATTCGGGGGGACCAGTTCAGCTCGAGGACTTGTCTTTTGGCCTCGGTAAAAGCAAAAGATAAGTACCAGATGGATAACTCGGCCGAAGAACTGGAAAAATAGCAATCAATCGTTGACAGCTCGGGGAAACTTTATTGCCCAACTATCGACAGAAGACCTGAAGTACCTTCAGGCGAAGAGGAAGGAGTCCCAAACCGAACTATCGAGGACCTGTCTAAAGTACCTTTGGACAAGGATGGAGACGCGGTCAAATATTTCATGATAGGAACAGCCCTTATTCCCCGAACAAAAGACTGATCTCATTGCCCTGCTTCGGGAGTATGCCGATGTATTTGCATGGAGCACTATTAACATGCTCGGTGTACCTCCGGAGGTCGCATGTCATCATCTAAACATCGATCTGAGTTTCAAGCCCGTCAGGCAAAAGTTAAGGAGGTCAGCCCCGCAACATCGGGAGGCGGTAAAGGAGGAGGTATCGCGGTTGTTGGAATCCAAAGCAATTAGAGAGGTTAAATATTCGACCTGGCTGTCAAATACCGTAGTAGTGAAAAAGAAAAGCGGGAAGTGGAGAGTATGTGTAGACTTCACCGACCTGAACAAGGCCTGCCCGAAAGATAGTTTCCCACTGCCGAAGATAGATCAGCTGGTGGACGCAACAGCCGGGCACGAGCAGATGAGCTTCTTAGACGCATTCAGGGGATATCATCAGATCCCCCTAGCCCAAGAGGACCAAGAGAAGACAACCTTCATAACACCGGATGGGACGTACTGCTACAAAGTTATGCCGTTCGGATTAAAGAATGCTGGGGCAACATATCAGAGGTTAGTAAACAAAATGTTTTTGCATATGATTGACAATACTATTGAAGTTTATATCGATGACATGGTAGTTAAAAGTCGGAAGATCGCTTCTCACTGTGTCGACCTCAAGGCCACATTCGAGGTTCTGCGAAAATATAATATGAAGTTAAATGCCTCTAAATGCGCCTTTGGAGTCGGCTCGGGAAAGTTTTTGGGGTTTTTGGTTACACATCGAGGGATAGAGGTGAACCCCGAATAGGTGAAAGCAATTACCGAACTGCAGTCACCTCAGACCATCAAAGAAGTCCAGAGGTTGACAGGAATGGCAGCAGTACTCGGAAGGTTCATATCCCGAGCATCGGATAAGTGTAGACCTTTCTTCCAGTCCATCAAGAGGATGAAGGAAACGCCTTGGAGCCAGGAGAGCGAAAAAGCGTTTGCTGATCTGAAATCATATCTGGCGTCCCCTCTATTTTGTCAACTCCCTCGTCCGAAGAGAGACTTTATCTGTACTTAGCCATATCCGAGCATACCGTTAGTGGGGCGCTAATGAGAAGTGCTGAGGGACAATTGAAACCTGTTTACTATGTAAACAAGATACTTCTGGACGCGGAATCCAGATACACCCCTCTAGAGAAGTTAGCTCTAGCCCTTATTAGTTCAACACAGAAACTTAGACATTATTTTCAGGCTCACCAAATCACAGTGCTGACTGACAAGCCGTTGAGGACATTATTTCTCAAAGCCGACCTATCCGGCCGAGTAGCCAAATAGGCCGTTGAACTTGGGGAGTTTGACGTCCACTTTGCACTCTGAAATGCGATTAAGGGCCAGGTAGTTGCCGACTTTATTGCTGAATTTCAGCCGCACAACGTGTTGAGAGAAGGCCTTAACGATAAAAGAGGTGGCCTCAACGGCGAATGGACCCTTTCGGTGGATGGGGCCTCAAATAAAAAAGGTGCCGGAATAGGAATAGTTCTTGTAAGTCCCGAAGGATGTACACTGGAGAGAGCAATCAGGCTCGGCTTCAATGCGTCCAACAATGAAGCAGAATACGAGGCCATGATAGCTGGAGTAAGGTTGGCAGTTGAGTTAGGGGCAAGAAAGCTCCAAGTATTCTCTGATTCACAGTTAATTGTAAACCAGATAATAGGGGAGTACGCGACTAAGGATGAAAGGATGATAGCATATCAAGCCATCGCAGAAAAGGAACTGAGCAAGATTCCCGAGTATTCAGTCCAACAAGTTTCGAGAGCAAAGAACACACACGCCGACGCCTTAGCATCACTAGCCTCCGCAATTGAGCAGGACTCTGAAAGATCTGTCACTGTAGAATTTCAAGCCGAACCAAGCATTCTGCCGATCAGAACGGATGAAGTATTGTGCTGTATCCTCGAGCCAAGTTGGATGGACCCAATAGTAAGTTTTTTGAGAAATGGTGATTTGCCCGAGGATAAAAGGGAAGCTCACAAATTACGTTTGAAAGCAGTCAGATTCTGGCTATCTTCGAAAGACGAACTCTACCAGTGCTCGTTTGGAGGCCCCTACTTGAAATGTGTACACCCCAGTGTAGTTCCTGACTTCTTTTCTGAAATACACGAAGGAAGCTGTGGAACCCACACTGGAGGAAGGTCCCTTGCCCACCGAGCTGTTTCGCAAGGATATTGGTGGCCCTATATGCAGAAGGACGCCCAACAGTTTGCTCGGCGCTGTGAGAAGTGTACAAAATTTGCAACAATCCCGAGAAAGCCATCCTGTGAACTCCTTCCCTTGACTAGCCCATGACCCTTCGCACAGTGGGGGCTAGATATCGTCGGACCCCTACCTCGAGCACTCGGTAACAAGAAGTACCTTCTTGTTGTCACTGATTATTTCACAAAATGGGTTGAAGCCGAGCCGTTGGCAAATATCAAAGATACTGATACTCGAAAGTTTGTTTGGAAGAACATCATCACGAGGTTCGGCATTTCACATACTCTTATTTCTGATAATGGTACGCAGTTTAACAGTGGCCCGTTCAGAACCTTCTGCCAGCAATGCAGAATTCGAAACCACTATTCTACACCCTCTTACCCACAAAGTAATGGTCAAGCAGAGATCACGAACAATACAATCTTGGATGGAATTAAAAAGAGATTGGAGGACGCTAAAGGCAGATGGGTGGAAAAACTTCCAAGTGTTTTATGGACGTACCGAACAATACCACGAATGTCCACAGGAGAAACACCTTTCGCATTAACTTACGGCTTGGAGGCCGTCATACCATTAGAGGTCGGCCCACCCACCCTGAGGACCGAACTGGCGAAAAACAATACCAATCATGCCATCCTCTCTCGAGATCTGGACCTAGCCGAAGAAAAGAGAGAACAAGCTGCTATAAGAATGGCCTCGTATCGTCACCAGATGTCCCTAACTTACAACAAGCGTGTGAAGCCGCGATCTTTCGAAAGAGGGGACCTGGTCCTAAGGCGTGTATTGGGATCAAACAAGAATCCGATCCATGGAAAGCTCGGAGCAAACTGGGAAGGTCCCTATAGAGTAGCCAGAGTCGGGAGTCGGGGGCAGCGGATATTATGAGCTCGAAACCATCGACTCTCGGGCAGTACCTCGCCCTTGGAATGTTGCAAACCTCAGGAAATTCTACTTCTAGGGGTCATTTTTAGTTTTTACGTAGAGCTCCGTAGTACCTTCGAAAATCTAAAAGATCCCTTGGATTATCTATGTATGTACTCCCACATTGTCAATCAAAATTCAAGAGGTTCATAATTGTGGTTCCCCCACTTGTTAAACGTCCTACTGCTAAGGCAGAGAGACAAAAATCCTGATAGAAGCCAAGAGCTTAAATCAGGCGCAACCATCCGATCTAACCCAACACCTTCGGCTAGGCACAACGGTGCAAGCCATTTAGGGATGAGTTAGAGTTCATTAAAATTGGTGGGTCGGTGCGTAGTAGAAACACTTAGTCCACAAAAGGGCTAAAATAAACCTACCGAACTGAGCAGAGCTCCCTACTCGTTATCAACCTGTGTGAAGAGACTGAATATAGGGCGGAATCTCAGCGTTGGAACATCATACATGAAAGCACTGAAATTTCTCAAGTACTGAAATTTCTCTAGAATGATTATAAAGCCGAACTCCCCAAAGTGGGGCCTAGAAGACTTATACCCATAAACGATGAGATTGAGTAAAGTTTACGAACCGAGCTCACAAATAAGAGTATTGTTTTCTTGCAAGGCACAAGGATAGATCATAATAAAGACAAAATGATCTTCATTCAAAGCGATCTTCATTCAATGCAAAGTTTTATAAAGCATCACACCCAAAAAGAAGTTATCGCATCAGTTACATCAAATTGCATCAGTTACATAAAAAAAAGGATAAAAAGATAAAAAAGAGTTGTTCTCAGGGTGCAGGTGGCTGAGAGGAACTGGGTAAAGAGTTCCTTGCGTAAAGATCTGAAGATAGGGGCACCCCAGCCACAGCTAAGGCAGCTTGCCAACCCTTGCTGAAAAAAGCTTCTTGGATCTTGGGGAGTTGCATCTCCAAGTCTTCCTTTGCCTTCTCCAGACCTTCATTGTAGGCAACATCTTCCCTTTCCTTGGCCTCGGACTTATACTGTTCGAACTCTTCAAGAAGGTTCGAGTATTCAAGCTGGGATTGGGTAAGCTCCATATTTGCTTCATGCTCAGACTCTTTCAATTGCCCGACCTAGGAAGAAAGCTTCGTGGTCTCTTCGGAAAGGCTTTGGTTTTGAGCCTGAAGAACCTTCACTTCTTCACAAAGCTTGGCGTACTCCTCATCAGCACTTTCTTTTTTCGCCAGAGCAGAGGCTCGGGCATGAATGACGTCCTTCATCGCCTTATCTTTTCGGGCAATCCGAGCTCTGACCTCGTGAACTTTTTGCAAACCCTTGTGAAAAATGGGATCAACTTAGAAAAATTATCTGGAAGACTTGGAAGAAAGCAAAAAAGGAGGTAACTTACCAGGACCATATGTTGGATTGCTTGACGAGAAACTTCGTCATCAGTCAAAACCTCGTTCATCGCCAGATCTCGGGGAAGTATCACTCCCCTAGCCACGCCAACTGCCACATTGAAGTCTTCTATGGCAGAATCCTTCGCCTGTAATCTCTCTCCCTTTCGCCCGGAGAACTGGTCGAGAAGGAGTGGCGGAGGGATACAGGGAAGAGCTCGGTCCAGACTCTGAAACCCTTCGCCTTTTCGTGGATAGATCTTCAGCAAGCTCAAAAATGGAATCATCTTTAAGCACTAAAGGCTCATTTGAAGGGGGATCGAACTAGAAATAAATTGAAGTGTCCAAATATTCTGGCTCACATGGTTGTTCGTCATTCAACACATTGGCTCCGGTTTCAACCGTTCCAGCAGGAACTTCGGCCGAAGGCTCTTCATCAACAGGAATAGGGTGATCGGGCGTTATCTCCGACGACTCCGCAGCCTGGCTTGGGTCAACAATCGCTAAGAAATCCAGGAAATTTTTCACTGTCCTCCGACCTGAAGCCACCAAGGAAGCCCTCTTCTTTCCTCGGGGCGTCTTCTCCCGAACCTCCTGGATGACATTCCGATCTGCAGCCAAAGTAGCATTGGGACGGCTCAGAACAGCAATAAAAGACGAATAGCCTGGAGTATACCCGAGCAATGTATGGGCGGCTCGATAGAACAAAGATTCATTAAAATTCCACACTTTCTGAAGTTGGTCCAGCTTAACCGAAGATTCTGGGACTTTGCCCTTAACCGTTTCACCTATGAAAGAAGAATATACAAATTAAAAAGTGTAGAAAAGAGAGGTAATTAGACGACAACGCATCAAATACCTAGTGTGCCTTCTTTATACGGACAGCGATAGGATGGAACAGCACCAGCAACATACTCCCAATTTTTCGAAACAAAAACAATGTTTTTTTCGTGGCCTTTGTTGGAGTCTGGAAGATGTGTGATCAAATAGCGGTCCTTCCTCCTCACTGACAGATAGTAACTGTCTCCAACAGCCTTGAGAATATAGCAGTGGAGTATCTCCCATAAACCTAACTCAGGTTCAAAATCTTGTTTAGAGAGCAAACACCCATTACGATTCGGAAGAAATTCAGGCAGCATTGCAGGGGACAAAGTTTAGCAGCAGACAACACCCAAATTAGAAGCAGGTCAAGAGGAAAATCGCACTCCTCCTTCAGTAATTGCGCGAGTTGGGATGGGGATGGACTCTCTGGTACCTATCAGAGGTGCATCTTTCCCAGCAACCCTAACATCAACGTCATCAGGGATGTTGTATTTGATTTTAAAGGTAGGGACCTCTGAAGGGGTGAGGGGAGCCATTGACGAAAAAAAAAGGGACAGAATGCAGAGGAGAGTGGGCTTGCAGAAGACAAAAATGCTTGAAGAACAGAAAAACGCTCTATAAGGAGGGCGAAGTTCAAAAAACTAAATATATTTCTGAATCTGCCGCCAAAATGAGATGGATATCACGAAGTGCGAGGCAATAATGATTAGAAAGGTAAGAAAACGGCTGACAGACAGGCAAACGTCTGACAGACGCTTTCTGCGGGCAAATGAAGGGGTTAAACCCCGTTATTACACGCGTTACAGCATTAAATGTGCGCACGTGATGCTGACAAGACAAGGCACATGATCAAAATTCTGAAGAGTCATCTACTAAGCCTTTCATCCGACCCGAGCTCGTCAATGGTTTATTAAACCCAGGACTAGCTCGGTTCTCCTTGTTACCAAGCTCATAAATTGATAAGTAGAACAAGGTAAAAGCTTGGTTTGTACCAAACCGAGGTGATTGATCAGTAACAGAAGAGCTCGGTTTGTACCAAACCAAGAAGATCAACATGTTTGGCAAGTGTTGGATATGTTCGGCCTTCATTGTCTGAGCTGATTCAAACGATAGACAGATGTATAAATAACCGCCTAAAATCTAGGCAATCAGATAAACGAAATCGACGAAATCAAATATATCGAGAAAGATTGTAGGAGAAGTATCAGTAATTTTCCAAACTGAAACACTGAAAGAAAGGAAGTTGTGCCACCTTGCATCTAAATTTATTGAAACCTTAAGGGGTTAAGGACCTATAAAAGGAACAGGAAGCCAAGGAGAAAGGTATGCTGAATCCTCCTTGTCTTCTAGCTATTCCTACAATTCCATTACTGATTTAAGCATCGGAGTGCCTTCGATCGAAGCACTTCGATCTTGGACAGTTTGTTCGTTTTACAGAGAGGAGATTGGGAGATAAGGCATAGCGTCCTGTATTTCAGAAGATCATAAATCAAGTGTTGGAGGTATTATTTTTTGCCTCTACAGGTACTGATAAAAAAAGACTTATTCACAGAAGATATATATTAAAAAAAATTCTTACAAATAAGTAATGAATAGTATACATTTTCACAAATTTTCCCTTTTTTGAACAGAATGTAGGGCCTAGCTCGATGGGCAGCCCATTGAAGACATGGTTCTCCGGCCACTCAACAGCCCACCGTAGAAGTTGACCCGATACGACCCGTTCCAACACCATGCTTTGCCCTAACGAAATAAAGCAGGGGTACAAAAACCCTAGCCTGCCCCTCTCTCTCTCTCTCTCCCTCTCTGGTGTCAGCGCGCGGCGTGGAGCAGCAGCAGCAATGGTACTTTCGCCGATGAACCCTACCACGCCTTCACCATTTCTTTCTCTAGCTCTCATTCGATCTTAAACTGTTGTTTGGTAATTTTCATATGATAGGGTATCGATCTGGTCGCCGGAGGTAAGGTCAAGAAGACGAAACGAACTGCTCCCAAATCTGATGATATTTACCTCAAGCTCCTTGTCAAGGTCTTTCCCACCTCCATTTCTTTCTCTTCCCACATCTATTTACATCTGTTTTTTGTTTGTTTGTTTGTATGTTTAGTCGTCTGTATACTCGGCAGTGATTTAAAGATTGTGATGTTTGTTTGTGTGATCAGTTGTACCGGTTTCTCGTTCGGAGAACTGGAGGAAGCAAGTTCAATGCTGTGATATTGAAGCGGCTCTTCATGAGCAAGATCAACAAGCCGGCACTCTCTCTCTCCCGCTTGATTCGTTTCATGCAGGCAAAGGTAACCTGTTCTCTCTGTGAATGTGTGTGTGTATATATATACACACACATAATTTATTTGTTTAGAAAAGAGAACAGCAGAAAATAGTACCAGAGGAATGCAGCAATATCTCTATTGTGTGGTGTTTTCAATTTTTAAAGAATTGGAGAATCTCATCGAAAGCAAACTTGAGCAGTTGTAATGGGGAAATTAGTTGATTATTGACCTCTTTGGTTGCATAAGTGATGAAAATCGCTTTTTTATCTAGATGTGGGAGGAACTCGAGGAAAAGGGAATTGGCATCCATGTTTAAAAATATTTGCTTAGTTTACAATGAATTACGACTTACTTCTTATTTTAGCCTTTTGTGTTCGGTAATGTAGTTTGAATTGATTTGTAAGTTCATTGTAAAACAGGAGGGCAAGATTGCGGTTGTTGTTGGGACAGTCACAGATGATATTCGAGTCTATGAAGTTCCCGCTTTGAAGGTCACAGCTCTAAGGTTCACGGAGAGAGCAAGAGCCAGGATTGAGAAGGCTGGTGGAGAATGCTTGACTTTTGATCAGCTGGCTCTGAGAGCTCCCCTTGGTCAGAACACGGTATGCATTTTTTAATCATGGCTGCATTATGGCATTTACTCAATGTATCGTAAAATTTCATGGGCGTCTGATGAGTTTGTTCAGCTGAATCATTGAACTCCAGGAGTAACCTAAGTCATCATTTTTTTTTTCTTTTTCTTCTTCAGATACTGTGTCCATTGCATTCTTGTAGCTGGCCCCGTGTGGTAACACAATTGTTGATAGATGAAAATTTGTTGTAACAGATCATTGTTCGGCATACTATTCTTTTTGGCTCAAGTTGTTGTTTAAGTACGGCATGGTTTTTAGAATAATTATCAAATTGCATTCATATATCAAGTGTGGATTTGATAATTCTTTTTTTGGTTATTGTTAGAAGAAAAAACTTTTATTGATTTGTATCCTGGAAATCAAAATGAGGAACAAGTAGAATCTGTTTCCAATTTAAAAAAGAGTTCCAAATATTATTTTCTTCATGTCTATTGTTCAATAATGATGCTTATATAAGCTGCTATATTGGTATGCACGGTTTCAGTTATTTATCTTGGAAATATTTTATGTTTCACTTTAATTATAATTTTACTCAATAGTCTAATGCTGAAGGGTTAATTTTCCATGCTCTGCATTAACAACATTCTTTTTTCACATAATCTTCAATAAAACCCTGTAAATGATTTTTTCCCTGATGTTCTGTGATTGTTTGGAAGAATAGTTGTAGCCTGTCTTAGTTGCCAAAAATAGTTCAAATATGAGATTAGGTGATGTATGAGTTGCAGCTTTGCAGGTGTCTGTCATGCATTTTCTTGGTGTAAATAGGAAACCTGGATGTGGTAGAATATCAGTAAATATTGCATATCATGTGGAACATGATGTGTCTTAAATTAGTTTGCATGTTTTATGTCTTGTTTTCTGTAAATCAAATAGTTATAATGGGAGCTCTGAGTGTGCTATTTATTTCATCCTTGGTTTACTATGTTGTGTGTAGTATCATAGCAAGGATTTTAGATCCTTCATTTAATATTTTTTCTTCTTAGGCTTCACATGGTTTTCTGTTTTCGTAACCTTTCTCCAGCAGAACTGTGCTTGAGCAATACAAATGCTTGTGAAATTTCCAAATTCATTTGCATTTTTACCAAAGTACTGTTGGCCACTGTAGGAGTCGTTTTGATTAGTATTCTTGTCACCAGATGGGCTGATCACCACTCGGAATTCTTTTGTTGTGTCCAATATGGATTATAATGTTGATTATTTTTGTAGTACAGAAGAATTATTTTTTCTAATATAGGCGTTATTGGAGTAGTAGTGTGAGGAAATTGGTTTAGTCATGCTGATCTATCTGGCCTTGTGTTGCAGGTGCTGCTTAGAGGTCCGAAGAATGCTCGTGAAGCAGTGAAGCACTTTGGTAAGGCTCCTGGTGTGCCCCACAGCCACACTAAGCCCTATGTGCGATCAAAGGGAAGGAAATTTGAGAGGGCTAGGGGAAGAAGAAACAGCAGAGGCTTCAGGGTTTGAGTTGTCAATGATGCTTAGGAGGCAGACGGATCCTCTAAACTCTTTGTTCAAGGTTTTCTCTATCTGTTTGTTATTATCCCATGCCATTTTTGTTTTTGATCTTTCATTCCTTTGGTTTGACAATATGGCCAGTTTTTTAGCAGCATTTTCTCTCTCTGGATAATTTGGTCTGTCAGAGCTTGAAATTACATGAATGCATACATTCGAATTTTGAATGTGCTCTGGTTCCATTTTTTGAACTTGATACTGTTGCCCCAATTAAGTAATGTGCCTAAAATATGACATGTATTTGAGATGTGTTGATGTTGGATTATAAGACAGATTGGGCTTGTGCTCCTTAGACTGAAATTTCCCATTTTGCTTCATGGAATAGTCCTCCACATATTGCCCCTCTCGATGATTATATCTGTAGATGGTTTTGGACAGGTTGCCAAAATTAGTATGATGCTAGGGACTCCTATCTCGCATGTCTGGCTAAAAAGGATTTGACTACGGCACCAAATCAAAAGTGGATATTGGCTAATTTACAATTTTTTGGAAGTTATACCTTATTTGAAGTTACAAAAAAAAAGGTATCTTTTGGAACCTTGGTCGAGGTGGTTGGGAGGATCACCTACAGAAATGGAGCATACTGTCTCACACACCTACTAACTCAATCCCCCCC
>CM042195.1:5678463-5694225 GCA_023539305.1 Ilex asprella | reverse complement strand
GCGTGGAGGGGGTGCCTTCTCCCATTTTTTCCTCTCCTCTACACCCACACGTGTGTCTATGCTGCAGGGAGGAAGCGAAAAGAGCAAGTAGATCCTAACCAAGCTGCAATGGGTCTGAATCCCGCCTATGCTGGTGCCTATGGTGCAACACCACCTGTAAGCATATTTTTCTGGACCCCTCCTTTCAGAATCTTGATGGAATCTTGAACATAAAATAAACTTAGATAAAAGTTACATTTGAGGATAATTTTTTACTAGATGTCATATAATTTTTCCTCATAATTTGATGATTCCTATCATTAAGCTGATTATCAGATCTGATGGACATGAAAATATGCAGGTTTTTAAGAGTTTGTTTGTTGAGTTGTAGCTGATTAAAAATCACTCGTGTTGGAATGCACATAACTAGTGAATGCCATGATGTGGAAATGCAGGAAATCAAAAACACACACTCACACCGCTACGACACAAATTATGTTTGTTCAAGGTTTCTTGTTTTCAGTCATAAATCATTAATTACAGAATGATATACGAACAAAAACTTGCATTTTTCTGTTCTATGGAGTGCCGTCCTGAGAAGGAAAGTATTGAAAAGGGGAAGGTCTTAAAATGTTATGGGCCATAACACAGTACTCGTTGATTAAGCCTATTGGCTTAGCAAGTGAAAGAATAAGGGGAATAGCTAACTCTATTAACCAATCTAAGTTATAAGTTAGTGCAAAGCATGATGCACTTAACTGCAGAGTTTTTTTTTTCTCTTATGTCATCTCATATTCCCATCATATCGGGAGTTTTGTTGGTTTCTTACTACATAGTCCTGTCATGTGCTAATGGCCAGATAGATTAGTCACTCTTTGTCATTTTGACTCCATTTCTTCATAATTGGTGCAGTTATCACAGATACCGTACATGGGTGGTGCTAAATCTGCCCTTCCAGAGGCTCCTGATCCACCAAATAGCATATTGTTCATCCAGAATCTTCCTCATCAGACGACCCCAATGATGCTGCAAATGCTCTTCTGTCAGTATTCCGGCTTTAAGGAAGTTAGGATGGTGGAAGCAAAACCTGGAATTGCCTTTATAGAGTATGAAAATGAGATGCAATCAACCGTTGCAATGCAGGGACTCCAGGGATTCAAGATAACTGCAGAGAACCCAATGCTGATTACCTATGCAAAGAAATAGATGAATGGGCTTTTCTTTCCGGCTATTTTTCCAAGTGGGAGGACAAGAGTACGTAGAATTTTGACGTTAAGCATGTTATTAATCGTATTTGCTCATTTGTCTTTAGTCGAGGGATAGGACCTGTATAACTGTAGTATGTTACCTTGATACACTGAGCTTGTAGTTTGATTACCATTTGCTGCAAAATTTCTGTGAACACTAAATTAGCTCAGGTGACAGGTGCTTCATGATTTCTCTTTGCTTCTGTCTTGTCCCCCATTATCTCACTCATCTTTTCGCTCACTCGTCTCCCCATTTTCATTTTGCTTTCTTCCCTGGATGAGGGTGTAATCCAGATGGTCATATATCAACAGGCTATTCAGTATTGATCCTATTTTCTTCTCACTTCATTCCACCATCCAATTGGCAAGCTTTCTTGGATTACAGTGATGCCTAGGCACAGAAATTTCTACTGATTAGACGAGCAAAACAATTCTATAATTTGAAAAAGAAAGTATAAGAAACATTGATTGATGCCATAAAGTGCTGGTCCAACAAGGCATCTGCCATTTATGAAATGGTATTTTGAAAAAGAAAGTATAAGAAACTTTGCACTGTGTTGGTCAAGTACACCGTGTTGAATATTTATTATCTGTTACAACTTAAATTGTAAGGTCAATATGCTTCTTTAGCCTAGCGGTTAAAATGTAGGAATAGAAAAATAGCAAACATAATTTTTTTTCCATCAAAGCATCGCTATGTTTTCAGCAAAGCTAGTGAGGATTGCACTAGTGCAGAACAAGGAAAGGAAGAAAGAAAGGGAAATAAGTCCTCAAAAAAAAAAAAGCATAGATAGTTTCCTTTTAAGCTTTTTGATTACCTTGAAAGCTATCAAGGATGCTAAAAGACCAGTCACACAACATATAGTAACGATGCAATCTTTGTTTACCTTGGACTATTGAACTTACAGTGTATATTGTTTCAACCAATATTAAGTTTGTCATCTTCGATCATAAACAAAAGTGTAGGGAAAAATAGACATTTCTTTTACCAAAGGATCCATGGAAGTAACTCCAAACTTTACAACAAAAATTAATCCATTTCATATCCCAATAGCCAGAATGAAAAAAAAAATAAGGAGTGCACAATAAAAATATAAGTATTTTACGATCTAGTATGTGGTACAAGAAAAATATTGAAGCACATGCAAATTTTTTGACTTAAAATGCTAATATCGAAGATCAGACCTCCCTCCCATGGCTGCAACAATGCAATGGGTTCAAGTTCTAAAAAAGAAACATCACTCTCTTAAATCCACTAATATTTAGATAGGTGAGTATGACCTACAATGGAAACATATTTTTTTGAAGTAAGTTGTTTCTTCTATCAACAGAACCATTTAAAGCTTTCTCTTAGTAACTCTAGACAGTTTTGTACAAATTAAAAGCTATATAATGTCAAAATTATATTAAAGTTCTCAGTTGTGATACATTTTTCTCGATAATAACTAATTTCTCGTTTTTCCTTTTTTCTTTTCTACGGATTGTTATCTTATGAAACAAAATTTTGACTTCGCAACTTCAGAAAACCATTTCATAAAAGGGTCTAATGAAGTTATCAAGATTCAGAAATCGAAAATCATAACCTATACTTTACATGATCAACAACAGTTCAACTGAAAGACATCAATTTCTCGATGGAACAATTTACAGTTTTAAGGCGAATTCTCTTACGGAGGAAATCATACAATAAAAGGCTAACATTATTGAGTGTTTCTTTAATACCTGAACAACAAAACCTATTAAAGAACTTTGATGTGACAAGCATTCAACTACATCGAGTACTCACTGCAGCATAAAATTACACAAAAAATTAATCTGTACATATTATAACAACACATTAGGCCTCAAATACATCCCAATGATGACATCATTAATTTCCCTTCAAAAAACCGACATAGACAATTTAAATATTAGTGCCATATTATCACTTTTTTTTAGATCAATTCAATTGGCTCTCATTCCATAATTAAATCATTATACCTCAGGTTTCTCACATTAAGAATGCTCATGAAAGACAATTTCAAATTTTGCACTGACACTGTCCACCGAATTGTAGAACTAATCGACAATAGATGTTTTACGAACACAGACCAAAATAAATCAACAGAAGGCCTCAAAGTTACGCACAAGAGACAGTCATGAAGTTTGATACAACGACATATTTTGATCGAAAGCTTCATTGGGGATGAGTTTTGCGGTAAAAAAATATACACCAAGAAATCAGAAATAAAATTTGGATGAAAATACACCAAGTGCTTTCTGAGATTAATGAAACAAAAATTCTCGCCAAAGTCAAATCCTATGTGTAACAATTGAATGTTCCTAAATTTAGCTTTTGCAATTCAAATCATTTGCCCATGAACTTTGATCAAACTTACTAACCAGTGCAATTCCAGATCACCTCTTTTGTGAATTCTTCGTTCTCTCTCCTATTAACATTACATGTCAGCATGACTAAATCTATATGAATAACATATGATGAATGTGTTTTCCAAAAGAACTTGCATGCACCTTTGTTTGAACAAATAAACTAAAGTGCAAAAAAAAAAATCTTTATGGCTTTTACAAAATGATGGATCAAGTGCCAATCAGACTTGAATGGAAGAAATTAATTTAATTTTATTCTAATTACCTGATAAACTGCACCTAATGGAGGTAAGCTAGCTGATGGGACGACTAAATCAGGTGCCACCCATAGTTATTTCTTTGACATTTTCCCATTTCTTTGACATCTTTAAAGTAGCATCCAATATTTGTATCAAAAGATATAGGGTAATGACAGTTATAGCCTCAAGTAACTATCAATGGAAGAAACATAGGACCTTGTCTAATTTGAACTTATTAGACAATAGTCTCTCAATGTCACTTCCAATTCAAAGGTATTCTCACCATGGGCAACAATCACAGGCTGCCTTTGAGCTGTTGAGCACCATTATTTGCTACTTTTTTAAGCTGCACCAAAAATGCCTACCGAGTAATGGGTTGTTTATGCACACCACCAGGTGATTGTAGAGTGGTTCCAACTATGTTGCTCTTAACCTACACAAGGGAAGTCCAATAAAGCAGAGAGATGTGAAAATAATTTAGATGATCTGTTCTAATTGGGGTTAGAGCCATAAATCCCTGCAAAACAAAGGTCGTCATGTATTAGCTAGAAAAAGAATCATTAAAAGAACAAAAAATCTAAATACAAATATAAATTTAGGCATTCTCTCGTTTGATAAACAGATCATTAGTGTATGATAAATGTCCCATGAATCACCTTTCCCTTTTCACGTGCCATAATTCTAATACATTCATCATATATTTACTATTAGAATTATATGTCTTATTTAGCCACATTTTATGATTCTTTCTTTCTTCACTCTATTTTCACTTAAACTAAACTCAAAGAAGTTTTTAGTCGATTAAACATGCATAGGATCACAAAGACACTAACCTCACGGTGAACCATTATTATTTTCAATCAACCATACTAAAAGAGCTCAAAAAATGCATCAAGTACATAAGAACTATCAAACTTGCAATAGAACCATACATATGTGTTATTTAATACACATGTTATCAACGTACAACTGTTCAATAGTATAATTTATAGGAATTGTAAATATATATAAATCATCTTTACTAAGTACACATTTTTTAGCAAACAAATTTGCACATCTGTTTATCTTTCTTATTTCTTGCATGATCTGCACTTTTTTAGATACAATCTATTGTTTCATTATTGTTTTTATGTTCTTTTTATTTGTTTTGTATGTTGTTCATAAAAATTGTGGTATTACATGATTTACTATCAATATACATTTGTAATTTATTGTTATTGATTTTTTTTTTATGATCCTTAACTTGTTTATGTATGCAACATTCACCTACTATTTTATTGTGTTTTATTTTTCCGATAATAACTTTATTGATTTTTTTTATATTAATTATTTTTGTTGTGGATCCTTTATGAAAATAAACAATTTAATTAGTTAGTGTTTTTATATTTAAATGGGAATAAAATCAACTTTGAGAAAAATAAAAAATATGTTTGATTATATATTTTTTATTCAAGTGTTAACCCTTTTTCTATGTCACTTAAAATGTATATGTGTGAGGTGAACTATACTTTCCGACCTAAAATTTAAATTTAATTTTGTTAACTTAATCTTTCAAGTAAGAGTGTTCAAATTTTTCCATACCCGACCAATTTCGACCCTAGCCAACTTAATTGATTGACTTTTGTAAAAATTGGTCGACTAATAAAGGATTTTTTATTTTTCGGGTAGAAATGCGAAATACGTACAAAAAATTTGCATTCCTACACCGACTCTACCAACGTGTATAATTTTTTAAAAAAATGACTGATCTCAACTTACACCCTGAAAGATCATTCGAATCTCAATTTACACCCTCAAAGTTTAAAATTATTAATTATATCGTAAAATACATAAATTCGTATCAATGTACACTCGAGGTTTACTGCTATCCATTTTGTCGTTAAAAAAGTTTAGACTAATTATAAATTCTACCCTCAAAGTTTATATATTTAATATTTATGATCCAAAAAGAATTTCTTCCATTTGTCCTCATTAAATAGCTTTTAATTGTATCGTGTCATAACATTTCATGTCATGTTCGAGTCAATAAAAAAATATTTTTAAAATTTTTTAAAAAAATTAAATACTTATTTTTTACTAACAATTCTTGTTAAATAACTATTCCTGTCTACAGTTAGACATGAATTTTTTTACTATTCGATTAAATTAAAGTTAGATATGAATAATATAATTGTATATAAAAAATAATTATTTAATGAGTATTATAGGCAAAAAATAAATATTTTATAATTATTAAAAAATATTAAATTGTATTATATAAATTATCGTAAATGTAAAACACACAATGCAATTAACTTGACACAAAAATATTTATTTTAAAAATATTATTTTATCGACTCGAATACAATACGATCTGACATAAAATAACATGATATGGTACAATTGAGAGATATTTAACGAGTATTAATGGATAAAATTATTTTCAATCATAAATGTAAAATATTTATGTTTGAAGGTGTAATTTGTAATTATTTCAAATTTTTTAACGGCAAAATAGATGATAGTTAACTTCGGTATACTTTGATACAAATTTATGTACGGTATAAATTAATATTTTTAAACTTTAAATATGCAAATTGAGATTCACGGGGTACAAGTTAAAATTAACCCTTAAAAAATATATATATACACGTTAATTTGTGCCCAAAAATCCTAAAATTCTTAGCGCATCTTCCTCCGATTCTCAGACTCTCGCCTCTTTCTTCTTATTCTTCTCAGTTGATTGATACCTAGCGCCTCCTCTTCGAGTGTCGGAGACTCTCGCCTCTCTCGCCGCCTTCTCTTCGAAACCACACGCATCCCAGGTTCTCTCTCTCTCTCTCTCTCTGTATGACAGTCTACGTGTGAGTCTTAATTCCTTTGGTTTTTCTGAAATTGAAATCATATGATGAGAGTTGCAGGAGTCTTTTTGTTAAGCTAAATTATAATGTGTTTTATATCTCATTATTGAACTCTGGGACCTTTTAATATGTAAGGCTTAAAGCCCATGCTTTTTTTTAATATACTGTTGAGCCGGCCAGGATCACGGCACGAAGAGACGAGAATAGAGATATGATCAGAGATTGATCATACTGATGTTGCGGGTAGCTTCGTATTTGCAACGGCGACCACAGTTTAACACCCAAAGTGAAAAGAATGGGTTTTGGCTTCGTCTTTCTCTTTATTGTATCTATTTGCATGTTTTGTGGGGGTTTTTGATGAATGTTTTGTCATTGGGTGGGTTTTTGGGTATTGATGAACATAAAATATGTTATATAATTTGTAGATAATTATTATTATTTGTATTTTCCAAAATTTTTGGCTGGTTGATGTTCAGGCTGGTTTAATGATGTATTTAAGTCAGTTTCAAAGTTTGTTCATTATTGTGTTTTACTGGTATGGTGGTTTGTGCCCTAACCTAATCATTGGCATTGGATGGAAACGTAACAGGGTTTAGTTTAGCTTCTCTATCAACGCCCACCCAGAGATGACGGAGAAGAGAAAGGGCAGAGATGGGAATAAACACAAGAAAGAGGGAGGGCACAAGAAGAGAAAGCAGTTCAATTCCAAAGCCGAGAGTCCAGGAAAAAACACAAAAAAGAACAACAAGAGAGGAGAGAGGGGGAAGAAGACTGGGCCTCATTTGCCGAATGGATTCATGAAGGAGCTCGGCATCATAAATCGTTCTGAGCAGGACTATTTGAACAGTGACGAAGACATTGATTCCGATGATGTCAACGATGTCTATGAATACGAAGAAGCGATTCCAGAGGAAGAATCCAGGAAGAATCGTCGATATGATCATGTCGATAACTTCGAATATGAACTTCCAGAGAAATTTAAGGTCTGTGATTCTTTTTCATCTGTAGAATCCAGCTATGTACTTATGCTCAATTGTAATTCAATAAGTGGAACCTTTGTACCACCTTGAGCTGGTTGTTTTGTGGTGCTCCTTGTTTGTTTTTTTGATGCCACCATGTCAAAATTTGATTGTCTTTGTCTATTTCCCCAGCAAGCTTATACTTAATTATTGTTATTCAAATTTGTTGTTACCCCGTTCATAGTTTCAAGCTACATATAATATAACACCCTGACCTTGTGGTATTTATTGATTGAGAAATATTGATAATGCCAAAGTTTTGTTGAGTGGTCAATTGACGTTATGTTTGTAAACCAGTGAAATAGATTGATTGACTTGGTTAGCAGTGGATAAAGAATTCATTATTGATCAATATATGCAACTGTCGATGTTTACCCTGTGATCTTAATATGTTAGTCCGAGTACACTTGCGGTTCAATGTTTTTGTTTTCCTTTTATAGGATGAGAATGTAGCATCAGATGATGAGGACGATGAAGACGTTGATGGTACTAGGGAAAACCACGAAGGAGGTGACCTTGAAGAGGAGGATGATGGAAGACATGCAAGGATGTTGCAAGAAATCACTGGCTTGCCCAGTGATGCTTTTGAAGGTATCATCGAGCCTGTGATTTGTATAGCCGACTTTTGTTTGTGTTCTGATCACTAAGTTTAAATATGGCACTTTCCTTTCAGTCATCTTGCCATTTTATTATAGGCAATTTATTTTAATTGCTGCGTATGAAACATAGACATGGACACAATTCACAGACGAAACAAGACACGGATACATTGACACTGCTAGTTTTAGAAAGTAGGACCCAAATAAGGCAATGACATGCTAGTGTCATGTATTCATCTCTGTTACAGTGATTCATATGGAAAGCTGGTGTGGCTTTTGGAAGAAGGTCAAATGGTCTACAGTGGAGTTTGAGACATAATTATTTATAGGCAATTTATTTAATTGCTGCTCATGAAGCATAGACATGGACACAGTTTATAGATGAAACAAGACATGGATACATTGACACTGCTAGTCTTAGAAAGTAGGATCCAAATAAGGCAATGACATGCTAGTGTCCTGTATTAAAGTATATTGAGGATTGGAACATTATAGTATAATAGTCACTATATCTTAATCTTTGTAACAAGTAAATCTTTAGTATTATTTTCTCTCCAACATGAATTTTCCGATGAATTGACCGTAGTAGATAATAATCACTTTTTCGTATATACAAAGTCTAGCAATCATACGTTACAATATTTCTTTCATGCTCCCAAGTCATTTTTTGAGTTGAACATTTGTGTTCCTTCCGCTTTTTTGTTTTAATAAATTTAATGGAAGTTTTAATATGATTAGTCTTGATAATTTATAACTTAATTCAGATGTATATTTGATTTCAAAGCTCGTCCTTAAGAATCGTTCTGGTGGTGACTAGAGATCACACTTCCATGTCTTTTGTATATCAGTTGCCCACAAAGCTTGACCAATATTTTTTACTCAATGCCAGGCAAGAAGAGGAAAAATGATGTTGTCATATCAGAGGCATATCCTGAGTCTGAATATAATCCTAGTCATGATGTTCTGGATGGTGATGGCCGCATTAGTATTGAAGATCTTCTGGACCCACTTCATGGAAAGTCTGGTTTCAGCAAACTTAGGAAGAGCATGCATCGAATGGAGAGAAGGTCAATGTCCATTCATGCACCTCTTCCAAAACCAGATCGAGAGAGATTGGAGAGGAAGGCAGCTTATGAACAATCAAAGAAGAACATCTCCAAGTGGGAACCATTAGTCAAGAGGAATAGAGAGGCACCTACCATTTATTTTGATGAAGATATAGATCTGGGATTTTCAACTGTAGGGGCAATAGCATCTGAATTTGAACCTAGAACTGATTTAGAGAAAAAAATTGCTACCTTGGTAAATGATAATGAGGTTGTCGAAGCTCATTTAAAAGATGGTGCAAGACTTCTTGAACTGAACAAGGTATGGGGTTTCCTACACATTGGCCGTTCATTTTATTGATGTTTTAGGATTCGATTTGTGGTTATAATGTTTCCACTTTTATTGCTTAATTCTGATGTAGTTCATTGACACAGTGGAATGTAGTTTGATAGTTTGGTGAACTTTTTTGTCTCTTTTTCGCATGATGCTTGGCAGATATCCATTGAAGACGTGAAGGATCGCCAGAACCGTCTTGCTAGAATGCGCAGTCTTCTTTTTCGTCATGAAATGAAGGCAAAACGTGTCAAAAAGATAAAGTCCAAAACCTATCATCGGTTGTTAAAAAAAGATAGGTTTAAAGCTGCAGTGACTGCAATGGAAATGGATCCGGAAGCTGCAAAAGAACTTGCAATGAAGCAAGAGTTCAAAAGGGCTGAGGTAACTTGCGAGAATTCACAGTGGATTATGTAAAGTGTAAAGTTCTATGTAGAATTCTTTCTTGAGTATGAAATGGAGTGAATCCCTTTCTATTATTTTATTTGACTCAGGAACGCTTGACGCTGAAGCACAAGAACAGCTCCAAATGGGCGAAGCGCATATTGAAGCGTGGTTTGGATGTCCAAGATGAAGGAACTCGTGCTGCTGTAGCTGAACAGCTACATCAACATGCTCTTTTGACTAGAAAAATAAATTCTATGAAGGAAAATAGTAGCAGTGATGACAGCAGCGACGAAGATGATGGCGATGAAACCTCAGATGGTTCAAACGAGACTGGTGCTTCAAAATTGTTAGAGAAAGCAAAAGAAAAGACACTTGGACTTTTAGAAGAAGCTGATGAAATGCCTAAATCGGGAGTACTTTCTTTACCTTTCATGGTAAGCTGTGGTGCACTTTTGGGAGGGGGGAAATCCTCTTTGCACATTTCCTTTTATGTCCCCGAACTTCCTTTTGGTCTGAAACTGTTATTATCTTTTCAATTTTATCTATTGTTACTTGATTGTATTGGCATAGGTACGGGGGTTGAAAAAGAGAAAAGAGGCGGCCGATGAGGAAACGAAGCTTGTTCTGCAGGGGTATGAGTCATCATTGAAGCAGTTGGAGGATAAGAGCGAGGCTGAAAGTTTAATGACAGGTACTTCAAGTGGTAGAAGGGTTTTTGGTGCTCCTAAAAAGCAGGTTGAAGAATCCAGTAAAAAGCTTGAATCAGATTATTATTATAATAAGAGTGATGGCGAAGATGACTTTGAGGCCAAAGAAGATGTTGATATTGGGCATGCCAAAAGTGATTATTCTCAGAAAGATGTTGACATTGATCCTGATTTACTTCGTGAACAGTCTGAAATTGGTCATGATCATGTGTTTAAGGTGATGCAATATCTGTTTTTCATGTGATTATTTTTAGCATTTTATCTTTTTTTTTTCCTTTGGCTTTAACAAAGTTTATATTTTGTGGTTTTTAGAGTTTTGATGATATTGTTAAAGACCCAGGGCCAAAGACAACATATGAAGTTGCTATTTTCGCATCCAATTCATGGAAAAAGGTTTAGCCAAGTCTTCAATTTTTTTATTTTCTTTGTTCCAATCTGAAGAATCTGTATTTTTTTCATTCTAACCAATGTTTGAATAACCAACAGAAGAAAAATTTATCAGAAAACAATGAGATCAACATTGAGAATAAACAAGTTGCCCATGCCAAAAACTCGTCAAAAGCTATGGAATCTGCTTTGCATAACCAAGATATACAGGTTTGAAATATGCACTCGTGCTGGATCTACACTACTTCATTGAATAATTGGGATCCTTACTTTTTTGTGCTGCTTCTGTTTCTTGATATCTATAAAGGAAGAAGATGAGGAAAGTGATACAGATAGTGAAGGGCAGATGGTAGATGGGGTTTTGTCCTCTGGCACAAAGTCAACTTATGAACTCCCATCCCAAGAAGAACTTATACGGCGTGCTTTTGTGGGTGATGATGTCGAGGAAGATTTTGAAAAAGACAAGGAGGAGGTCTTGAATGAGGAAAATCCAGAACCTGAAAAGCCTGTGTTACTCCCTGGCTGGGGCCAATGGACTGATATACAGAAAAAGAAAGGCTTACCTTCTTGGATGCTGGATGAGCACGAGAATGCAAAAAAAAAGAGGGAGGAAGCTCTGAAGAAGAGGAAAGATGCACATCTTAAACATGTGATCATCTCTGAGAAGTTTGATAAGAAGGTTAGTTTTTAATTTTGAAATTCAATGCCCATTTCTTTAGTCTCTGCTTCATTTTATGGTTCACTATAATTGGATATGGGGGAGATTTAAATGCTAAAAACCAAGGTGAATATTAGCAACATATTACTGCATGGTCACCTTTTTTGTTTTTGTCAAGGGAATGCATTATTGGAATACACAAAAGCAGGTACATGATTACTATATGATAAGATTTTTGTGGTTGTGTCTTTCAAAAAAGATTCGTGAAATCTAGATATTGAAAGCTTATTTATCTGGAGCTTAATGGTGTGTTTGGCAACAATTTCAGATGGACTTTTGACTCCTATAAGTCCATTTAGAGAAGTTTGATTCGGTTGGTGAGATATCAGGAATGAGCTTCCACTGGAAGTCCATCTCCTGAGTGTGCATTCCAAAGAAGCTGTCTTTGCTAGCTTCTTGAAATGGCCACAAAACAACTTCTCCTGAAGTTTAGATTCTATTTATTCAGTTTCTGTAGTACACCTTTTGTCTAAGTTAACGAGTGTTTGACTTACAAATTTGCTTGAGTTTACTAGCTTCACATTTCTTTTAGATGAACTCCAGTATCTCCTTTACATGTGAGTGCATTCTAGGATCTCCATCACCACCATTGAGCTTCTCTAAGGATGTCTCATCGCCACCCTCCAATGTCAAATAGCAATTGTGGGTCATCCCCTAATATCCACATCAACCACATTTCCTTTGGTGTTGCCCTCCTTGGGAAAATTGATCTTACACACAAACGGACCTTGGTGTTCAGCATGACTGCACATAGGATGTTGGTTTTGTCCATGGCATTTCACAGCTGGTTTTGCAAGAAACTTGGATGAGTGTGAGTGAGCCAGTTGTTTTGAGAGGAACTGAGAGGTCTAGATAGATTTTGCAAGAAACTTGGGATGAGAGGTGTGGAGTATTCATCAGCCATGGATGTGTGTGTGTGTGTGTATGTGTCCAAAACCACTTTTGGTCGTTTGGATCAAGAATATGTGTAGGAAAATGATTCAAAAATTTAATAAGTGAGAGACGTGCTCTCTTTATTTTATTTGATAAGCAAATAAGGGGTGAGGGCAAAGAAGAGCGCCCAGAAACCACCCTGATTGGCCCTCATTGGTGAGATCATGAGACACTTGACCGTACGCGTTACACCTCTCGAGAATGAACCTAGCTAGGCTAGCATAGCGATCAACTAACCCCAATGTAGACTCCAAGACTTGAACCTCCAATCTCAGGTGAGAAGTTTGACCGGTACCCCACTGGATCACCCTACTTTGATCAAACTAAAAAGACTCAAACTGGTGTCATGCTTTTTTCTTTATTTATTATTTTAAATTAAGAGATGTTGTGATGCAAACAAACCGAAAGGAGTCTTGGAAGAACTGGAAGTAAACAGTGAGTTGATGAGGAAGAGAGAGATAGACAGTCAACAAACTCCTAGTTGGAGAGGAGAGGTCTACACGTTAGGTACTTCTACAACAGTCATACAAACTTGACCAGGTTTCAGAGTGAAAAAATGCAAGAACTAAGCTTACATTTTGTCATGTATTTTGGGTGGAGAATGCAAGTCTTTAAAACTGGTCGAAGGTGTAGTCTAATCAATTCAAAGGCTAGTCAACTCTAATTAGAGAGTGCATGTATGGAGTTTGTAGTGATTATGGAAGTGGAACTGATCCTTCTAATTTTTCTGGTATACTGCATCTTGAATTCCATACAAAAATTTATTTCTGATTGTCGTTTTGCTCTGTGTATACAATTGCCGTGATACATAATTCATACATATATTTATCAAACGTATAATAATAATTGAAAGTCTTTCCTGTAAAGTACATTTTAAAAAATCTGTCTTGTGGTTGGATGAAGATAGACTTTTACTTTAAGAAGTTATATGCCAAATGCAACCAAAGCAACTTTGGAAGAAAAAAAAGGAAGTTTACTAGCTTACTTAGTTGCTTCCACTTGAGGTAATGTTGTTTAGTGCTTCCTGCTCAGAATCACAATTGTTTGTCAGTCTCCGCATGTTTGAGGGAATATTTTTGATAGCCTACCAATCATGCATGGAATATCTCTTATAATTTGCGGCTGGATATAAATATCTATATAATAAAGTAGCTTACAATTCAAATCTTAGAAGATAAACAAAATGACTTTAGCTATTCGCGGTTGAGATCGCTTTAAATTTTACTTTAAAATTAATCTAATGGCTAATATTAACACTCTAAATTTAATAGAAAAAATAAGGCCCTAAGGTTGTGTTTAAAGTGATTTTTTAAAAGTACTTCTATAAATTATTTTTCATAAATAATAGTATTTGAAACCGTCCTACCACTATATCTACCACCCCCCACCCCCACTGCCCCCACACCCATCTCCCGTCGCCGCCACCGTCATCGCCACGACCATTGCCGCCCACCACAACCATTACCGTCTCCTACCATCACCTCTGTCGCCCACCACCTCTCATCCCACTACAAACCGATGTTTAAATTCCTTTATTTCTTCTCTATATTTGTGATTTGATTTTAGATATGAATACAAATATGTTTATTGTTTACTATTTTTTATTACACTGTGCCTTCAGGCACAGACAATAACTAGTGTTTTTATATAGTTTATTGGATCTTGCAGGCTGAAAAGCTACATACTAAAACATTGCCGTATCCTTACACATCCAAAGAAGTTTTTGAACAAAGCATTCGAATGCCTATTGGACCGGAATTCAACCCTGCAACAGCAATTGGAGCTCTTAATCGTCCAGAGGTGCGTGCCTTGGATCACAAACTTCTTTATTATTTATTCCTGGTGAAACCAAATTGCCATTGTTTCTGAAATACTTAAATATAAAAGTTTCTGACTTTCCAAGCATGTATATAACAGGTGGTGAAGAAATCTGGTTTGATTATAAAGCCAATCAAATTTGAGGAAGTGAATCCCCATGAAAGAGCCGAGGAGCACAAGACTAGACAGAAACAGCGACAGAAGAGTAAAAGTAGTGGCAAAGGTTTTAAAAAGACGAATACTAAGGGGATCAAGGCTAACTGATACCACTCTTTTCCTTTAAGAAGGGGGGGGGTAATATGTACCATTATGTTTAGTCACTAGTATAAGTTTTAATTTATTTCTATTTTGTGGAATAACATTGGGAAAAATTGCCTAAATTATGAGTCCTAATCAGTTTGTCTTGTCAGAAGGGGTTAGGTTTGGTGTTACTTGTACAAAACCGACAGTTTGAGTGAACTGGAGACAATTTGGTTGGTGAAGGTAGTGGGAAATGAGAGAGAGGGTTTCTAGTGGTTTTAGGTGCACTTGTGACCATATTTTGTATTATTCATACTAATGGCTACTTTTTATTCTTCCTATGTCCAGTGATGCCCATCCATTGTGCCAAGGCATGTCACTTGACACTTTCTGTGAGCTTTTGGTGTATAATTGGGTTGTATTTGTTGGGTTTATGTCGTATATGAGTCATATTTAGTTGGATTCATATTATCTAAAGCAATTGAAGTGTTGCGTTTTTTACAAAGAAACCCTCAATGTAGGCAAGTAGCTTAAGTGTATTTAATGGGTTGCTTGGTTTTAATAGTTTTGCAATAAACTAACCTGACTAGCCAAAAATTGAAGAAAAAAAAAAGAGAAGACAGAAAGAAAATCTAAATGGATTTGTTTGGATTTAGGTTCGTTAAGAAAATTTATTTGTTATGAAATTCGTTTTTTGTCAATTTTACCATATTATCATTTTACCTTTAGAAGTGAAATAAAACTAAAAATTAAAAACTCTTAAATCATAGGAGTTTGACTAACATTGAAATCTTTTATCTCTCATATCTATTTATATTCATATATAGGTTAAGAGTTTAACGAACATTAAAAATTTTCCTCTCTTATCTATCTATATTCATATATAGATTAGGTATATATAT
>CM042195.1:5624223-5655895 GCA_023539305.1 Ilex asprella | reverse complement strand
GTCATACCCTCTCATTTTCGTGTATCTGTTGGTTTGGTTATTAACAACAAAAAGCTGAACGGACATAGTTTGAATGTAGATTCTCATTTCTCTGTGGCAACTAAGGTGATGTTGTCACTTTTAAGTAACTGGCTTAAAAATTTTAGAGTAAACTTTGTTCATGGTCTCTGACCTTCCAGTGATCAGTCCATTTTAGAGTAAACTTTGTTCTCAGTCTGTAACCTTGCGGTGATTAAGGCCTATGAAAATCGGATGGTGTTTTTGGTTGCAGCCGTGCTTCCATGTTCCCTTTTCTCTATGATCCCCGAACCGCTCCAACTCTAAACTTTAGTTGTTGAGTACATTTCTGGTAGCTGGTTGACCTCGTGGATCCGTTTGCTGCGTGTTGAGGCTCCACTTAATATCCCAGCCCAGAAAAGTGACCGACCCAGGGTGTGCAGTGTCTGGCTTATTATGGTGCTATGTTGTGTTATTAGTGAAAATACTTACATTTGAGAAAATGCGTTTGAGAAATACTTGCATAGTATAATGGTTCTGCTTTTTAAAAAAATATTTAATTTTGTAATTTGTTGTATTTGTTCTCTATACATCAAATATGAACATGTGCATAATGTTTACATTTTGCTTGTGTTAAGCACGTGTAGTCCTCCGACTCTCGTGTTAAGCACGTGTAGTAAGTCTTCCTTCTTGTTATCTCTATATCTTGCACGTAAAAAAACCTTGACCCTATAGGGTCCGTTTGGTTAGAAAAAAAAAGATGGTAGAAAGTGAAAGTGATAGAAAGTGAAGTAAAATGAAAGAAAGTAAAAAAAAATATATTTTCTTGTATGAGTTTGATTATGATGAAAATTTTGTAAGAAAGTTTTAAGAAAATTTTATTTTGTAGTTTGGAAAACAAGAAAGTTATAAGAAATTTTATGTAATTGTCTGAATTACTCATAATGCTTAGAAGAGTAGTGGTGTTCTAAAATAAGGGCAAAATGGTAAACAATACAATAGATAAATAAGTTTCACGGGAAAAAAAAAATTTTTTGCAAATTTTGTGGGAAATCAAAAACCATCAAATGTGAGAAAGTTTAATTGTGCGGGAAAATTTTTTTTTTCGAGAAACTTTTGTTTCCTATTAAACAAACGCCAATTTTTTTTTTTTTTTTCTCTTTTCCCTTTTTTTCACCATTCTCTTGCTAACTAATAAATCCAAAATCCATAGCGCTTCACATTTTTTCTATTCCATTGCGTTCTTTCTGATCTATTATGTGAAATAGTCCATCGGACACCAAACTGACTGTGTTTGCCCATTTTATCTCGCCCTAACAACACAACATTAGGGCCGCCTCTTTCATTCTATGCTGGCCTCGGCTCGGGCTGGCTATGTATTGGAGAAAAAAAAATTGAGTGAAAATAAAGATAATGGTGGTGTTGAAAGCTGTTGATGAAGTGGATGGGAAGGATTCAGTATCCTAAGCATTTGAGTCGGGATATAGATCAGGTATCATTTAGTGGAATTACAAAAATCACCAATAATTTATATACATGTAGTGGACACCATGGAGAAGGCTTTGAATGCTTGTTGAACTGCAGAGAGAAACAATGCTCTTCGGCAATTCCAACTGAAAAGATGCAAAACTTAAGTGCCATGTTAAAGCTCCTCGAACCCATCTTCATCAGCTTCTTCCTCTATCCTCTCAAATTCTTTCCTCCAAGTTTCCATCTGTTCAGATGCAAAGAATACTAAGCATGATTAAAACACCGTATTATATAAGAAGCCCAAAGGCACTAAATGACTGCAGAGAGTTTGGTAAACTCAAATTCTGAATCCAGCAGTAGGAACAATCAGAGAAATAATAGTGTGAAAAGGGAAAGAGATATGCAGGGGTGATATAGAAAATCAGATAGTCATATAGACCTCCATGTAATGAATGCAAAGAAAATTATGCCAGAGACAATACTCCATGCAAGGGCAATGCATCTAGGGGTGTAACTTGGGCTTGAGAGATTAACTCTAATTCGGCTTCAACCCGAGTACTATTCGAATTGATTTTGGATAAGTTTGGATTACCCAATTCGAGTTGGCAATTCACACTCTACAAACAATATTTCTAAATTAAGTGTGAACCTTTGCACAATGTTGGATTATTACATTGGCTTATATGACAACTTATCAAGGTGCAAGGCTATATTTCTTTAAATAATAATAATTACAAAATATGTATTTATATTTTATTTTTAATTTTAATTTATTTACATATAATACTTAAATTCAAGTTAAACTCGGATTGGGTTCGAATTTAATCCGATTTTATCATTTTGGATTGGGTTTGGTTTAAACTTGTGAACTCAAGCTTTAATTCAATTCGGGTTGAAGCTTTTTAACCCTAACACTTTTTTCCTGGGTTGGGTTTGGGTTGGCCCGCCCAAATTACACCCCCAAATGCATCAGAATATTAAGAAATGGAAGAAGCTGCCTCACCTGATCATCAGAAAATCGCAATTGTTCTGCAACAAAAAGCACATCCTTGAACTCTCCGGGCATTGGTACCTTGCCTAGGTTCCTTCCAACTTCTTCATATCCAATCACGTCCACACGGAAACCATGGCTCATAAAAAGCTTGTCCATCCATATTTTCTTAGTGGACTGTGAAATGGTTCTTTCAGATCAGAGGCAATTGAAATGTAAGTAAATGCTTTTAGTACAAAATCAAAGCTAACTGACCTTGATGCCAACTTCAGTTTCTGCCAACCAGACAGGCAATTCTCCCAGAAGAAGGCATCCCTTCATGGCCAAATTACTGACTATGGACAAAAACTCTTCAAAACTTGCTAGAGTCATCACAGGCAGTCCCTGGGAAAGTCAAAGGAAAATGACCACACCCATCAAAGCATCTCATTATGCAGTGAAAGAGTTGGAACTTTGAAGTTAGGGCTAATAATCGAGCCGACCATGTCGAGTTTGTTTTTCTAAACAAGCTGAATAAATTGTTTAAGCTCGGCTCATTTAAAAAATGAGTTGAGCCCGAGCTGAGTCTAAAACGAGTCGAACCTGAGCCAAATTTTGCGAGTTTGAACCGAACACTTTAGGCTCGTTTCTAAACAGGTTTAAAAATTGTTCAAGTTCGGCTCATTTAGTATCCGAGCCAAACTCGAGTGAAGTGTTACTCGAGCCGAATCCGAGTAGCTCGGCTTGATTATCAGCCCTATTTAAAGCCACATATATGAATTATAAACATTATAAAGGCTCTTAATACCTGGAAAGCCCATATACTAGGCCTATTACCAGTAAATCCTTTGCTGCACAAAGTTTGTTGAATATAAGGTGACTCTGATGGAACATGAAAGAACAAGCAGCTTCTTGGAATCTTAGCCCCAACATCTAATAGAATGTCAAGACAATACAGGGTTAGGATATGTTCACCGCTATTGCTAATCAAATCGGCAGAGGGATGCAAAAGATAGAGTTGGAATCTAGGACAGACAACATAGATGAAAACAAAAATAACTTCGTGAAATATGCTAATAATACACACATTTTGAGTTATCTACATATATTTGTAAGAAAGTCTTTCATTGAGTAGATTAGACGCAAGGATCGGTGCTCAGGCTACCCATGTACAAACTCCACTGATTGCAAAGCGGAAGGAGAACTCACTGTCCAAATGGAGGGAAAGGAGAGCAAACGCTCTTCTTTGCACTCCCATCAGCCAACTGGAGTGAAAGAAAAGCCCTGTTTTGCCCGCACCTATCTTCTCATTCGCCCAACATTCTTAACAATGTTACCATATAGTAACCAAATTTGGTTACGACTGTATAAACTGAACAAAATATTATGCTGCCTGTCTGAAATATGTAAATGAAATTCAGAATCTTGAGATTGTAAATAACATCAGATGAAAATGGAATAATTTTTCAGTGTTTCAGTACACACCTTCAAGCTTTTGAGCTGCTTTCTTGAATACCCTTTCTGGAGATATATCAAATATTATGGTTGAGGCAGGCCAATTGATCCGATATGGCCGCGTATCCATTCCATCTGTTAACAAAACAACCTGCAAGATATCAGTACACAACCATACACCTTCAGAACAGAAGAAATTGATCAGTTCATCTTCTATTGGCATCGACATCATACCTGCTTAAGCCCATCAATATTATTAGATGTAGTAAGCAACTTATCATCAATGAACTTGGTTGCAAGGCAGTACTGGTGCAGTTGGTGCTTCATATCCGCCTCAACACTAAGAGGAACAAAGCATCCAGCATATGGGTCAACAAAAAGAGGCTCTGCACAATCAAGTAATAGATCACAGACTTGATACTTCACTTGAGAACTTTTTCAAAGTAGAAACCTTTAGGTATGAGAATTGAACATTACACAAGGAGCCTTCTTGTAAGAAATCAAAACATATACTTTGGGTACCCAAAGGACAGTGACCTTATATTCTTTGGTTCAATGGTCTGGAGTCGGACCATGGGCACCTTGACTAAGTCTCAAGTCATCAAGCCATCCACGACGACTAAGATATACACGAGAAGTTACCAAGATTCCAACTTCTTCATTTATACCTCATCTCTGTTACTATATGACCTTGTGAAAGATATTATTTTTACATTGACAGTAAAATGTTAGATAAAATGCCTGAATGAACACTTCCGACCTAATGAGAGAGAGAGAGAGAGTTTGCCTGGGCGATTGGTCTCCTGAAAGCGAAGAGAAGCGCGACTAACGGCGGCTCGGAACAGAGGGTCATCATCGTTGTGTTGGAATTTTGCGCTCACTACTACGGCATTTCTGAATTTCTTGGGGGTGCAAAACAGTGATGAGCGCATAATAGCAGAAGCCGCAGTTGGTACGATTACGAAGCATGCTAAACATTCCATGTTATGGTTGATGGCCCCTACCAGAATGCGCTGGAAGCTTACTTGGTTCTGGGTCGTCTGCGGTTGGCGAAATAAAACCCCCTATCTAAACATCCAATATTTGCACATATTTGCAATTCAGATTAATCCATGCTTGCTCGCTTGCCATGATTGGGTAAATTGCTTGGATTTGAAATAGGACAGAACAGAGGAGAGAGGAGAGTGTAGAGAAGAAAGATTACTTAGGTGGAGAGAGAGGGTTTCCTTTTAAGTGCAGCCGGTGGGTCTAGAACATGAGAGAGGGAGTGCAAAGGAAAGTTTTACGGGTATGTTTTGCGGTGGAAAAATTTTGAAAAGGAAAAATTCCGAAGAGATACAACACTGGTCTAGCCCTCGTCAAAAAGCCCAAAGTTTAATGGGCCGTCCATGGCCCAGAAACACAACTAGTTAACGGGCCGTCCAGCCTGTACACTTGGCAGGGCATGAATAGCCCGTTAACCCGACAGGTAGGCTTGGGCCTGAGGCCTAGTTGGCCGATCAGTTAAAAAGCCCGTTGACTCGATCGTTAGCTCAATTTATAGTGATACAAAATAATTTCACCATGTAACATTGTAACTCTTTATGAATATTTGTTAAATTTAATCAATATGAATCATTATTTTGTTGATATATTTTTTATACCAACTTCATGTAATTGATGTCTTTTTGTAATTTTTACATAAAAATTAAATTTTTTGATAACTTTTTGTATTTTTTTAATAAAATTTGTTTCAGGCCTAATGGGAGGCCCATAAGACCTGACCCTAATTTAGCCTATTTTTTGTCCAATAGGCCGGCCCACTAATGAGTCATGAGCCTTAAAAATTCTTAACAGGCAAGTCCAATCCGACCTATTGACTAGTCAAAAGTCTAGAGGCCCAGGCCATGGGCGGACTATGGGCTGAAAAATTCAGGGCCGACCTGGTCCGTTGCCGAGGCCTACACAGGGCTTTAAATCATAAAGTTCTCAAAGAATTCTAACCGTTTTTGCTTACCATTAAAAAATCACCTACAGATGTATCTTACAAAATTAAAAAGCTTACGCCACTTTTTTTTTCAATGGTCAAGACTTAACCGTTTACACACATTTTCATTAATCTTCTCTTCTATTCATTCACGGTGGAACTAAAATATTCGTTTTTGGTGCCTCACAAAATTTAATCTTCTCCTCAACTCATTCACGTTGGAACTAGAGTATTCGTCTTTGGTGCCTCACAAAATTTATTATTGCTCCTCTATTTATAATCTTCAAAAGGATTTGCGATTCACTAATATTTCTTTTAATTTCTTTATTGATTGATCATCCACTGTCACGGATAAAAGGTTCACTTGTATATAATAGATTTTACTTAAATAATTGATAAGTGATCTATAAAAAAAATAAAAAAATATATATTTGAGGGGCCTCACCCAAGAATTTTGCCCATAGGCAGTGTTTTTTTCCATTTTCTGAGGTATTTATTAGTATAATTTAAGAGTAAGTGTACAAAATCGAGAAAAAAAATTATGATAAATTAATAGTAGTGTGGAAATTCAGATTACAATATCGGGTGAAGATCATCTGTGGTAAAAAAAATCAACAGTAAAGATGCTATTGATTAAAATAACATATGAGAATCCTCTGCAGCAAAGATACTATTGACTAAAACGGTATCGTTTTGGTGCTGTTATTTATTAAAATCATTTTACACCAAAACGATTATGTTTCAACACCGACCAGCCAAATCCCCAAACAACATACAGAGGGAACAAACCATACCAGAGGAGAAGATTGAGGCTGTGATGAAGGATGAGGGGGTCTGGAAGTGAAGTATTTTTTGGGGAAGTGCATTGATTCATGTTGGATGATTTACCGTTTAAATTGGAAGAAATGCCGATGAATTATGGTGGGTTTGGGGGAGAAAGTGCAGGGTTAGGAGGTTAGGAAGACAATCGAGGCAACCTTGTTCTCTATCCAGGGAGCAAATTCCTTTCAATTTTTAAGTGGGATATAGAACTCGGGTTATTGCTCCCATGACAGTAACTCTTGCTTATACATTTAAAATTTAAACCTCCATGTCTTACGATATCCCAGTAACAGCAGTACAGCTGCAGTATTAGAGAAGAAAACAAGCAATGCCCACGTTTTGTACACAGAATTGCAACAAAAAAACAAAACGAGAAAATACTTGATGTTACAGTTTTTAAAGGAAATACTTGATGTTTCTATGAAAATAATCATATAAGTTGGCCGTGCACAGCAGTAATATACTCCCCAACCCCTTGAGACAGATTCACAAAACAAAATGAAACCTTCTTGCAGCCAGTATACAATCTAAATGGTCTAAGCCAAGGGGATTCACAGCTGCAATCATCACATATTAAAAAAAACATTGCTCCAAATGTTACGTCTATAAATTTTTATACCAGCCAAACATCCCGTCCTCGCCTTTCGTAGACAGAATCTACCAACAACAGGCAACATCCTCACCTTCTACGGCGGAGGGGGGGCAAAATTGTAATTTACTTACATAAGCAATAGAAGCCAACTTGTATGGTGAAATCACAGAAGGCAAGGTAAGGCAAGAGTTGATTGAAAAATGAGAAAAATCCCAAAGACTACCTAGCCAAGAGATGCACCATCCCAAAATGACATCCATCAATGTGAAAATAGCTTAAGACATAATAATAGCTCTACAGAGAACCATAAAAGCTAATAACAATTCCAGATGTCCCAAATATCATTTAACAAAATTGCAATAGAACATAAAACGGGAACTACAAAATAACGGGTTGAAAGTTCAGAAAGCTGAAAATTGAAAAACAGAGTTCTATAAGGTGAAAGCCAAGACAAACAGGTAATGTGAGAAGCTCTGAACTGTATCATCAGTCTTCCTCCTCTCCCTCGTTCTCGGCAATGTTGAAGTACCGCAACTCATAAACATTCCTGTCTTTGTTGGAAGCAATCACCCGAAGCCAATCCCTCACATTGTTCTTTTTCAAGTATTTCTTTGTAAGATACTTAAGATACCTGGGGAACACAGAAAAACAGGTAGTCAACACGATTCTATGAAGTCTGAGGTCTAACACTATATATTTAAGTAGGATAACCTAAATACAAACAACTAAACCAATCATGTTGGATCAAAAAATTGTGAATCCCTCCCATCAATCATCAGGCAACCCGTCACACCACCAACCCCTACTAGATCAATACATTTCTTGGGGAATATTAAGGTAACTGGTGCTCAAATAATTTAAAAGAGTAATGGTAATTTGTTATCCAAATAACTGCTTGGACTGAACAAAGATCATTCTCCAACTATCATTGAAAAAAAACCATAACATCTAAGTTTTATTCTACACGCCAGGCATGGGATCGACAGATCTCCCTTCCTTCTGCAAGATGCAAATATGATAAACTCCAATTTAACAGGCTGAAACTGGAGGATATCATATCAAGCTTTCAAAATCATATGACAAAGAATTGGAAATAATCGGAGTACATCTACAAGCACTTCAACATAAACAGATAACAATATCACTTGAACTTTGTGAGAGAAGCGGAGAACTCTAGAAGTTGGCAACGCCCAAAAGGTCTGGTCAATCACCAAAACATCTACTGTTTTATATTCATTAACCTAAACCTTAAAATACGACAAATGACCAAAAAAAACCCCAAAGCTCAGTTGGTTTCAGGAACAAAACACTCCAAATCTGAACCTAATCAATGGAAACCTTCACAGAGGAGTCACCATAATGTTTTTCAAGTAAATGTTGGACAGTTTATACACAGCCACAGATAGATATGTCGAAAGAGAAACCAAATTTATACGGAAATGGCTGAAAACGAAATTACCGTTTGGAGAAGGTGCCGTCAGAGGTGACGGTGATCTTGGTCTTCTCACGCGTGACGGTGACGGAGTCTCCGAGAGCACCGGCCTTGCCCCCGACCTTGATTCTCTCCTGGAGGAACTTCTCTAGAGATGCAATTTCCATGATCTTGTCCTCCACCGGCTTCGCGCAGTCGATCACGAAACTCGCTCCCTTCTTCTTCCCCTTGGCTATCGCTGCTGCCCCTTTACTCATCTTTGCTCCTCTCTTCTCTGCAATTGGAACAATCAAAATACGAAAGTGAAACACAAACACAAACACACACACACACACACACACAAATGTACCTGTATGCAGTGGAAAAGGCACGACTACTCGGTGTAAAGATGAAGTGGTGGAGAAGTAGGGTTGATAATATATACGATCTGAGATTAGGGTTTCATTTGGGCCTGTAATTGGACTGGAGAACTAAGTATGTTGGGCTTAACATTATTTTGAAGACACTAGAAAAAGGCCCAGTCCAATGAGGGGAAAAAACTAAAAGTTAAACGACGTCATTTTTACTTCATTTAAAATAAAAGAAAAATTTTACTTTGCACCCTAAAATATTTTAAATTTTATACTTTATACCCACAAAGATTAAACTTTTTATATTATACCTTTAATGCATCAAAAGAGATTTTTGTTAGTTTTTTCGTCAGGGTTAATGGTTGAATTTTGACATAAAAAATAAAAAAAGCTAACAAAAGCGTCATATTTTAATATTTTTTTTGCATTAAAGATAAATTATTAAAAATTTAATTTTAAGGATATAAAATAAAAAATATAAAAAAAATTAAGTACAAAGTGCAAAAAATCTTAAAATTAATAAAATTAATTTCTTCGTCTGATGAACACTTTTGCCCGCTTCGTCGCCGACCGAAATCTATAAAAGAACAATCATCGAGAATGAGAGAAGGATGGAAGGACAGTTCATCGACGACACCCCCTGCTCTTCCATCGCCGTCGAGTCGATCCTCCGCGGCGGAACTGTAAGCAGTGTTGTTACTTTTCAACTCTTCGAATCTACAAAATATTTATCACAAAAACAAAAAGAATTGACATTTATTGCAGGCGGGTCTACTATGGGGTCTGTGCGCCGGTCCCTACGAAGCTAATAAATCAGGTTTTTTCCACATATGCATCATTTAAGGGTTCCAGGATTGGAAATTGAATAAGTAGTTCATAGTTTGGCCCTGGAATTATGAGCTGTAATTCGTTGTATCTGTTGATTTTTGTTGGTTATCACTTTCGATTATATGGGGAATCAGATTGTTTCTGGAATTATGATCTATAATTCATTGTATCTGCTGATTTTTTTTTTGGTTTTGCCTTTCAATCATATAGGTCTCACTGGGTTTGCTCGCGCTTCTTTCGTGGTAAAGTAAAATTTTCAATTTTTTTTTTAATGCCAAACCCTGTTTGTGCATGGATTGCTTCTTCTTCTTTTTTTAATTGTTGTAATTTATTCTGAACTATTGGTTTTGTTTGTGACATTCATTGCAGGCTAAGTCGGTTGGTCGATTTGGCTTTCAATGTGGTAATTATATGCGTACTTTGATTCGGTTTAGCACTAAATGGGTTTCACGAGTTTTTTCAGTTTTTAATTTTCTAACAGCAAAGGATCCTCACCCAGTTTTCATGGCATTATCTTTAGAATTAGCTAGCTGAAAATTTTATTCCAAACTTAAAACTTCTCCAACTCATTGTGATTCTTTTTTTGTTTTTATAACTTTGGTAAAATAAGGCAATTCAAAATAGAGAGCTTGAAACCTTGACAACATAGATGAACAAGTAGGAGAAATCTAGGTACAGTAAAGGGATGCTGACAAGGAAAATAAAAAAATTATATAGAACAGTTACGAAAAACGGTTTCTTGAACTTATTATCTACCACAATCATTTTTTGCAAAAAGAAATCTGAGTTATCTTAAAATTGGTCCATGTTAGTGGCAGAGTTGTTCATTGTAACCATGGATGTTTCATTAACTTATATTTGATCTGTATGTCTTTTTAGTGAGATAGAATGATTACTTCTTACTACTGCAAGTTTCATGATATACGTCATGTGATCAAGTCCTGAGATATGTTGATACTTTCTGGCAGATATCTTCATGAGCCACTGGAGTCTTGACTTAGTAGTGATATTTTTTTTTAATAAGAAAGGTGTTAGATACGTTTCATTGGCCACACTGTGGTTCTGTAAGCATTTAAGAAGGCTTTCAGCTGGCTGCTGCTTTCTGTTTCTGCCATCTTTTTTTTTTCACTGAATTACATCTTCTATTACTTCAGTTTGCACTCAATTTTCTCATCTACCATACTTGAATGCTATTGAATTATCACCAAAATGTATCACCTTCTACACTGGTGCTTGTTGAACTCTCTGGTTTTCTCAACCAATTTTTGTGCATTTGATACCCTATTTTTTTAGGACTTTTTGCTGGAATTTTTTCTATTACTCGCTGTGGGCTTCAAAGATATCGAAGGAAGAATGACTGGGTTAGTTATATATCTTTGTTTTTTTGTTTTCTGCTTCAGTTGGAAATGGTATCAGCATTGGCACAAATTTTACGCCTAAGAACAATGCAGTTGAGATCCATGCTTCTAAAATCCTCATTTATTCTTCGTGTAAGATTTTGAATGAAGTCATGAAGTTTTAGAGGCCAATGCATAGAGTTGGATAACACTTTTCCATTACTATTGCACTAAATGAATAACTCCATACCTTTCTCACTTTGCATCTATTGTAGGGAAATGAAGTGTGAAAGATAGGGGAAATATAATCACAGAGCTACCTCTCCCCCACCCAACCAGGAATATGAATTTACCTATGTATAATAATTGATAGAAGTTCTAGTATCTGCTCAGCCATCTAGATTTGTTAACATGATAAGGTGCTAGGGTTTGAAAAAATATAATAGTTGCATCTGTTGTCTCAAAAACGTAGTTTGGTAATCAAAAAGAGTCAAATCTTCCTGAATTGATATTCTTTTAAAGACTCTTCGTACTGATTTGACTCTGTATTATAAAGCTCTGAATAGAATTCAATCTTGAAAGGCGGACCTTAGATCGTGTTAGACAGAGATAATTAATGATTATTGGATACATAACAGAAAATTGGGCATGGAATGTGTTGTTAGGCATTAGTTTTGAACATCAGTAAATAGAACATTTGACCTATAAATTCCTTTTGAATCATTAGACACATTTTTTCGACCAAATTCTACATTTTGGGGGAACTAGCGATGAACGACACATGTCCAATGAACAAGTTAGCAAAGGAGAATTGCCACGTGATATTCATTTAATCAAAAAATAGATATACAGCCAGTGGATGTGGCATGTTCAAATTCAAGAGCAGTTAAAACCCTTGTAATGGAGGGAATAAACTTTTTATCTTGAAGTTTGAAGAGGCAATAGTTATCAATACTTAATGGGCTCCAAGAATTTGAAAAGTAACAGTTAAAACAAGGAAGAAACTACAGTGACCAGTATAACCGTCGATGGGAAAATACCTATAAAAGGCATTAAGTGCAAGGAGAGGACACGATCAAACCCATCAATGACTCACGATTTGGGCATTTTATGGATAGTTTTAGGCTAGTCTTAGAATTAGGATTAGTTTCAGAGAGTTTCATCGGTTTGTTGTATCTTAGAAAACCTTCGAGATTAATAAAAGTGTATTTCATTCTGCTTGCTTTAAATCTATCAACTGTAATCATCCAAGGAGGTCATGAGGCAAAGCAATTGAACTCAACATCAAACAATCACTTGAAATTTCTCTGTAAAGGGATTGAGCTAGTTGATAGCAGGAGAAATCCTTTGTGGAGACCACCACACATATCTGCATTGAGCATCAGTCATGGAACCTCCTTTGGAGCATCCTTGAAGTATTGGGTCCTAGTGGGAGCATCATGCATAAATCATCCTTCGGAGAACTGTTAAACCCTTTATGAAACTAAATTTGGTTAGTAGTGCCAAAATTTGGTCCCCCCTACAGCTATGAGCAGATAATAGATCCTCGCTAGCTCATTGAATAAGCTAAGAACAAGATCAATACAGACTTAAGACTACTATGTGGAAACAGATAAATTGCCTTTGACCAAATAATTGTCGAGTCCAGCCGCCAAGATGACTTTATTTTGATATTTCCCAACACTTGAAGAAACTAAGAATGAGACCAGGACAGAATATTGGTCAGACAATGTGCAGAATGGTTGAACTTTTAGCAGACGGTATACTGAACATAGTATGAGTAAGTCCACAGCGTGTGAATATGTTGTGCAATCACTCACACCCAAGCTTTTGCAGTCCTAAGACTTGGATTTTCAACGTTAAAAAGTTGGCCCTTATCTTTTGAAGTTAATTGATATTCTCTTATACTGTTATATGAACTTGTTAATGGATGCTTTGAGTTCTAAATCAATCTGTCATTTCTAATGCTCATACCTCCGTGTCCTAGCATGCATGTGGAAGAGTATTTCTGTTTAAGTAGTTATATGGGTATAAATCTCATGGTTTTAGCTTCAGGTGAATGCTTTGGTTGCGGGTGCAGTAGCGGGAGCAGCTATTGGTGTTGGGACACGAAACTGGAAGCAGGCAGCTGGGATGGCTGGTGTTGCTTCTGCATTTGTTGCTGTTGCCAGCAACTCCAATGCAAATTAAGACACCTCCTTGAAAAAACTAAAAGTTGGGTCCTGGAAGAGCAAGGTGATTTGCCAATTTAATTCTTTTCCTCCTAAGGGGACTATATTGCAGTAGTTTTGACTTAAGAAGAGGGTGACTGAGTTGCTGATCTACATTTGTATGCATAAAATAAAGGGAATAACTTTAGTGTTTTTCTGTAAGCACATGATGTGTTGGAATTTAGAAGGAAGCAATTTTTCATCATATACCATTAGCTACATTGTACTAGAACATTCTTTTTCTTTCAAGTCGATTGAATCAATTTGGTTTTGCTTATTCTTTGATCCGTATCTCCCGAGCTGTAATTGTTTGAGTCATTTAAGTCTTGTCATACGTTATACTTGAAAAGGTGATTGCATTATGCATTTGTTGGGACTTTTTCAAATATTTATCTTCTTTAGGTTCTATCCATTTTGGTCTGTTTTCTTTTAGTTTTTGGTGATTCTAGTTCATCGACAAAGCTGTTTCTATGATGAACACATTTTCCTCCCCTTTTCCTCTGAAGAGGGAATGTAAATGCTTGCTGTGAGAGCTTATTTCGGGTACTAACAGGTTCGTCCATATCACCTTGGTTTCTCACTCTTACAAAATTGTCCCTAAAGAGCATCGCCCCGATGCCCACGTAACAAGTGCCAAACTTCCTTCTTTTTTTTTTTTTTTTGGTGGTGTAGATGGATATGCAATAGGCTATTCCACATATCCGTTGAGGAGAAATGTCTCTCAGCACTACACAACAATCAGAGAACCCCACTGCACCTACATTGAGGCCGAAATTAAGGTTTCACTGCGTGTTCTAAACACGAAAGAGTAAATTTAACTTCAACGAACTATCATAGTTATGGAGACTTAAACCCAAGCATTTAATGAAAAAATTTGAGTTTTTATTTATTGGACCAATCGCTTGTTGGTACAAGGACCAAACTTTCATTCACATTATCAAGTGAATCTACGCTGTACCTGCCAAAATGACTGTTTTAGCTTGTAACTATTTTATCATTAAACTTTGCTCTTAAACTTATGCCGTCCATGGCTTGTTCTCAATTTTTTCATATTACACCAAAAACGACTCATATTGCAACAAAACAAAAGATATAAATCAGGTTTTGAAACTGAAAATTTCTGCAAATCAACGGATATCAGTTGAAGATGCAGGCACAAGGAGGAGTACCATTACTTGATCGGTCTGGGTATGGTTCCTATTGCTATCATGGTAGCTTACTGTTCTACCACTTCAGTCTCGTCAGTTGCCTCAATATTACTACTCCGTAACACCTTTTAAATTTCATTTTAAAATAAAAAATAGTTTCATCAAATAAATTAAACCATATTGATTACTACATTTTAAAATGATCTATAGATATATATTCAAATAATATATCTATATAGATATCAATGTATCTCCTGCAACATGCTAAAACAAATATAACATCAATGACACAACCAAGTCTCATATTGAAAGACAAACAAACTCTTTCCATGCCTGGTTTTATTTAACAGCATTTGCAGCCATCACCGTAACATTACAGCCGTTTAAACACACATGATCAGCCTCTACTCTTGTTCCAGGTTCTCAAAAACCAAAGTCACCATGTCTCGGGATAATTACAGAGAACTGAACTCGATCCTTCTAATGATTTTATGCAAACGATCTATACAAATACCCGAATGAAAAAAACTACTCTTCATATTCTACTGGATGTCATGTAGACACTGGCGAAGAACAGTTGTGTAATCACCAAACTGAATGTCAGTAGGCGGGCATAGCTCAAAAACATATGATATGGGCTTTGATGCCATCATTGGCTTTTTAGTAGTCATATGATCAGACAACTCACCAAAGCTTGATTCATCAAACGGGAATGACTCTCTAAGGAAGAAGAAGCTACCTCTGGCCAACTTTTCTACCTGAAACAACATTACAAGACATTCACATGAATCATTAATTTGACAAAAAGATGGCATGGCCATGCCAGCATTGGCAGTTTTTTTCATTAATATAACTAGATGTTAGCAAAATAGTGCCACAAAAAACACCTCGGCACAGCTTGTACAGTTAATGTAAAAAAATGATCATACCATCCAAACAAATTATGGGGGCAGAAAAATGTAATAATGTCTATTCATTAACTAACCTCGATAACACTTCGAGAGATGTAAAAATTAAATTTGAGTAATCTCTCAATTGTGGCACTATAATATTAACCCCTAAACAAGTAAATATTGTTGCTTCATCAGTAACTACTAACAGAGCATAGAAAGATGAAACAACATTTTCAACCCATTGTCTAAAAAATAAACTATTTTGCAATCAAATTCCTACTAATGTGGGGATTGATTACCACAATCATACACTTTTTAGCCATCCTGAGATTAGTATGGATCATAAAAAATTGATAAATGAGTAACTGTGCATGTGTTCACAAGCTCTCCCATTTAAGAAGTAGATTAAATGCAATCAAGCAATGAAAGTGCATATAGGGCAAAAGTTGAGGCTCCTCTACTTATCTTGATAAAGAACGATTTAATATTACCTGAAGATGAGAAAACCGGATATTGTTCATTGTAAGGATAACTTGCACTTCATATAGGGCATCTGCCAATATCCGGATGGCAAGATACTCAAAGAAAGTTTGCACAAGATTTTTCTGTCGGTCCCAATGTTCACCATGACTATCAAAACTAGGAAACCATAACACACATTTAACTTCATTCCATGGAATCAGGTTCCCCCCTCTCGAGATTATTGTTTGGTACGGGTGAGAAAGGCCCCACAAAATTCTGACACCCATCAGTGATGGGTCAGATATAGAGCTATCTGCCATAGTAGTGGAAATTATAGAGGATGGATCATAGTGAGAAGAGAGATGAGAAGAGAAATGGAAATCGGGGTCATCCAATATAAGGACACATCCATCTGGAGATGTTGGAAACAATCGCAGAAGCAAAGCAGCGTCAGCATCAGCATCTTCTGGAAGGCATGTACTTGACCCACTAAATGATGAAGCTGATGGACCCACATCATGAGAGAAGAAACATGAGTCTCCATTCCGACATCCCTGCAAACACAACTTGATCAGACATAATAATGCCACTTACACTACTAGAGCAGCACCAAGCTAAGAATTAAGGGGAAAATAACAATTCACAGAAATGGTGTTCTGGTGAACAGGAAATAATATTTTCTATTTTTGAGCATGGCAGAAATACCAGGACCTTCAACTTTTTGCCTACAATCAAAGAAATGGACATGAAGGGACATACTAATATTTCAAAAATCTTTGAAGAAAGAAATTATTTGGAAGATAACCTGTATAGCTAAGAATCGTCCGACGTTAGTTTCTACACCTTTCCCTGTGTCCTACCCAGGGAACTTTTTATCTTTCAATTTTACCACCTCACATAAAAGAAACGTTGTCTGATGCTGCGGTAAAAGTGTCATTCTAATAACCATGAAGTTGTAGGTCCAAATATGCCGGCAAGTACAATGTGCAAAAAAAGTCAGAAGATAGGTATGTACACAGTTCACCCTGCCCAAGGAACCAACTGGTTAGACTTTACCCCTCAGAAGCCCTCCCGAATCTTCAAAAATAAGGATATTTTAGTATTCCAAAGGAGAATAAAACAATTAACAAAAAGATAACAAAATCAGTTAACGTTACATGATTAGACTGTCCGTTCATTTTCTAATCCACGCCTACCATAGCTGTCAAATGATACAAATGGGTTTATGTACATACTGTCTCTTCCCCAAAGGCTGCATGGGGAGAGAAAATAGAGAGCGCAACAGCGAATATAATGACAGAAAAGGATTTGTAAACATTGGGAGGAAGAAGGGAATAGTAGATTTGCAGAACTGCCCTCCAAAGTTTGTTTGGAGAAAATACAACTTTGGATACTTTTTAGCAAAATTAAGGTTACAATGCTAACCAATTTCAGCTGTGCAGTAGGTTAGCATTTCCTATTATTTCAATTCTTGTCGAAACACATCTTTATGTCTTTATTATCATATGATTAATGCATTTTATTCCTGCTATCCTCGTATTAAAGTGGTAGCTCATTATGAATTCCCATGAAGTGGTCTTCTTCCTTAATTATTCCGGATATTCACCATTCTGGGGTGGATCTAGCATGGGGAGCAGCTGCCCACACTGCAATTTCAAAAAATTTTGTGGTTCACTTACAATTGAGAAATTTGAAACATCTTAGACCATCAAGGCCTCCCAAAGAGTCCAACAGAATAAGATTCCAGCAAACAAACCTTTGTATAGGCGGTTATTGCCTATGTAACCACAAACTTGGTTTCTTAGAGGAGAGTAAAGCAAAGTCCCTCCTAGAAAGAGGGATGAACGGAACGGCTTTGGTATTGGTAAGCATTCCCCGGCTGGGCTCAGTTTGGGCTTGCAGTCTTGTTTCCTTTAATTGCATGAGATAAGGAGAACAAAAATCAAGCAGGAAAGACAGTGACAATAAGGGAAAGGAGAGTAATCAGGAAACACAGGAAGAAACAGTAAGCGCAAGAGCAGTCCTCAAAACAGCTGGTTGAAGTATGGCAAGGGGAGATTTGAATGACTGTTGAATGGGGAACCAACAAAAGAACACTGGAAGACCTTTGCCTAGAATCGAAGTTGGCCTTTAGCTAGCCGGCCATGTGCCAAAAGCCTACATTGGAATTACAATATGTCAAGCATCCGCTGCCAACCCGTAGGCTATTTCTTCCTATATATATATATCCCTATTTGGCAAGCTATTGATTCCATCACCGATCTAAACAATATTATTTCCCTAGTTCTACCAACCACCTTTGCCCACGCTAATACATTTCCAAATTTACTCCCCCTAAAAAGTTCGCAAAAAAATTAGGGGTAGTTTTATTTTTAGAAACAAATGGGATTCTTTCATAAATTGAATACATAGACTTAAACTTCCCTTATACAACTCAATCTAACGACGCTCTCTTCCCTTTGCAAGGACACACAGGTTACAAACTGAATTTTCCTCAACTCCTCCATTCTTCTCTTCCTCCACAGTCAGTGATGGCAACTCATGACTTACAATTCGGTTTAAGTCTTAAAGATCGCCAATAATCACTTACCATATGGTCATGAGTCGCGATGAGTTTTAATGGTTGTTGCTCAAGACACGTTTTATATGAAAGACTAGAATTTTCTTAGTTATAGTTACTAGTGGTTTTTTTTTTGGGAGTTGGATTTCTGTGTTTGAATCTTAAATTCTGGTTGTGGTAGATCAATTTATTTTCGTTGATTGCTCCAAATTTAAGTATGTTTGTTCTGTGATGGATTGAACTTTTTCCAGATTATAATTGGATTTTGGATTAAATTATTTCGATTGATTCAAATTGAACAATTTGTTTGTAATAGATTAAATTGTTCCTATATTTAAGTTAAGTTTAATAAACATTTGATAGATTGATTTTTTGAAAACAATATTTCTATCAGATCCATCCTATTTATTTGGAATATTGGTGGTCCTTCTAAGTCGTTCGTTAAAAACTCGATGATAAAGTATTAAGTATGAGTCTAACTACACAGTTAATTGTTGATTCAGTTACAAGGAAGTTTCGAAAAGCAAAATCAGCATTGGAACAAATAATGTTAGCATTTTGATTTTAAGTTATTACTAAGTTTTAGGTTGCCCAACTCTAGGCAAATCCTAGCTCCACCCCTGTTGCATTCACCTTTTTTGTCATAAAACATCATCATGACCATACTCAAGACCACCGGCGGAGCCACCTTGGGCTAGGGTGGGCACATGCCCCCTCTCAATTTTTTTTCCCTTCATATTAGACATGTATTTTTTAAATAAAATTTAGACATATTCTACCTAAATGATTATTTACTTTTCGAACAATGTTATTGAAACCTAATTTAAGGACCTACCGCATTGTGATATAAAGTCTAATAGTAAATTTTAATATTTAATAAACTTCATTATCTACCCAATGGTCACAAATTTTTTGGTCTCCACCAATAAAATCTCAAATTAAGTGCAACGAATATTATTGTTAACTTTTAGACACATTTTAGAAATGTCCAAATATGATTTGAACATATTGAGGTTATTTTAGAATTTTTTAAAATTGAAGAGTTATTTCGCTATTATATAAAATGTGTGTCATTATGTAATATACTATAGAATCATAAATGGAAGATTATTACTACTATTTTACATATAAATGAAATATTGTTGATAAAATTGATTTGTAACTCTTTCAAATAATAAAAACATACCAAGGTCAACTATAAGTGATAATAATTAGTCGCTTTCTTGATAAGAAATTTTAATTATTTTTTGTGTTTATGTTATGTATATCGGCTTTTAATCTTCTATGTTTACTAAACTTTTAAGTATTAAAGATAATTTCAATAAATATAAATTTATGAACTTTTACGGTCAATTGAAAAAAAAATTATAACTTGCCAATGTGCTCACTCTAAATTTTTTTCCTGACTCTACCCCCGCTCAAGCCATGTCGCCAAGTATAATAATCTATTACTAAGACAAATATTCAACTCCCTAGTATCAAAACCATATATTCACAAGTATCAGCCACATAGTGATAGGTCAGATTATTGTATTAAATGAAAACTTATGTCAACTTCCCAAATCTTATTCTAAATAAACGCCGTAAAAAAAGGCATTCGGAAGAAGTTTTCAACAATAAATTATCCTGTTTCTTCAGGCAAAACAACACAATCTTAGGATGTGACTCCCCTCTCTTGAACACTATACATTCATTAATTATGTCCCTTGGCAGCAACCATGAGTTCAGATGATAATTGGTCCGATTGGGCAGCTCTAAATTCAAAAGCATTCCCACGGGTATTAATACTAATTACTAAACATCCAGGAAAAATAAGATTAACACTTTGAGGTGATGTAGAATAATTTCAATAACTAACAATATACCTGGAAAGAAAAGAAGAATTTACAAACAGGTCTTTTTGCTTGAAGTGAATGAGAAAACAAACAATTGCTGCCCCTGTTGCATGATCCATTGGCGAAGAATCTACATATAGAAGCCTCCCCAGTGGCATGCAGATCATCATCATTAACAAATTTATGCTGATTGCCAGATGTGTCCTCTGTATGCTGACTTCTCATCTATTTTTCAGACAAGAAAAAGGAGAGAAATTTTGATGTCAAATTCACAAGCATTTGAAACATAGACAAGTAAAATATAATACCTCTTTTATTATACATGCCAACTTTTCAGCAACCACATTTGCCTGGAAGTGACTGGAGGCAACAAAGGGCATGGAAACACATTTTGTTGTTTTATCAACAGATTCGAGGTCCTCCTCATCTGCAGAGCGTACATCTTCGTCTTCATTTTGCTCACACTTCAGTAGGCATATATGTTGAAATTCATAAGGATCATAATAAGATGGTAACCCATCAGATGACACCAGAAATTTGGGACGAAACCCATGCAAAGACTTGAGAATATCATCATCTGCAAAGGAACATAATCAGAATTAATAGAAATCAATCATCCATTCCGACACAATGACATAGAAAAACCGTACATATTTCAGCAACTTGGTGGAGTGACGACAGCACAAGATTGTGGAATGAGCACCATTCTTCTTCAATCCCAGGCAGCATACTTTGTGTATCTTTCATCCCCTCAAACTTGAAAAGCAGTTTCAACCGTTCAAGACGATGCTTATCCTTCAGTAGAAAATAAAATGCATCAATCATCGAAGCCCTTGTGGTAACAATATCATTCAATTTAGAAAAGTCAAATAATACCAACTGTTTGAGAAGAACTTAGTGTTGTACCTTGAAAACCCGTTGCCAAAAATGATAAGCACACAAGTTTCCCATAAATAACAACTCTTTTCCACCATTTAAGCCGGTAGTGGTACTATCTCCACTATAGTAGCTATCAGTGTACTTGGTATACTAAAACAAGTACAGACAAATTAGAATATCAATTATTTGAAAACCAAATAAAACCAAAAATTCTATAGTTGATCAATTCAATGAATTATACCTTAGTATCCAGCCCAAAAGGACGAACAATGGGTAGGGGCTGTGTATCCATCAATATACCAATAAGAATGCCTTCCCGGAGCATTCCTTTGTCGCCAAACTTGAGTACGAGTACAGAAGCATCAAATGACAGAGAGAAACTTGCAAGCAATTGTCCATAAAATGTCGGTTCGTAGCGCCCCCTGGGAGATGCTTTTTCCAATGCATGGATGTGAACAAGCAATCTCGATGCATCTTCAACAACTATTGGATCTGGAGGATCCAGAGCCTTCTGCATTAACACTTTTTTTTGGGTTTTTTTTTTAGGGGGGGGGGTGCAAAAACATAAGTTAGGACCCCTTTTATTTTGGCATTGGAAAATACATCAGACAAAGACGTAAAGAATGTGGGAGCACTCAGTAGAGTTTTGCAGACATCATCTTGAACTTTCAATATCTCCAAATTGACCAAGAACAAGTTGTATAAGCAATTTTTTAAGCAATCCTATAATAACTTCAGTGGTCTCACTCAACTTTAGCTTCTTGGTTCAGACACCATTGGTATGAACTTTTTTCTATCACTTCCAAATGGGAGTTGCAAAAAGTGCTTTAAAAATAAATTATTCATTGCTGCTAAGAAGTAACTGAACTTACAAATAATATAGATAGCAAAATTAGTAAGGACACCTCGATAGTGAAGGTTCCGTTTTGTAATAAAAAGATTGAACAATAAAATGAGTGTCACCAACACGGGCTGCAGTTGGGTCCTAAGCTCAAAATACGTATCATTCAAACAACCGTCTAACCAATACTGATAATTGATCAGATTATGAGCATGGGTTCAGTTCAACACAGCCAAATCAAGTGGAGCACCTCTTTCATCAACTTCCTCAAACAAAATTACAAAGAGGAATGCTGCCGGTTCATTGTCCACTTTAGTTAATGAACAAACACATTCATCTGTGAACCAGTATTTATCATAGAAAGTATTCATCTGCTAACCAAGTGAAAAGAGATCCAGTACTTCAACAAATTACAAAAAAGCATAAAAAGTTGGAAAAAGTGCCGAACCTTTGGGGTCATTAATGGCTTTAGATTCAGAACAACAGAGAAGAAGCACCTGCTGCCTCAATGATAACCTCAGTATCGCTGGAGGCTCATGATCCTGCAGCTGATTGAAGAACAATCTGGTAACCAACCGAAATATCTGGCCATCACAAGTCCGGCCTGTTCTCCCCCTCCGTTGGTCGGCCTGTAGCACATAACTCTGAACATAACAATCTTCTTTGAGAAGACCAGAAATCAAAAGATAAACTCCAATTAATACCTGAGACTTGGAAACCCACACCAGCTCTGCAGAGTCCGTTTTCCTATTACTGTCCCAAAAAACTTGCAAAGAACGACACGAATCAATGACATAGGCAACTTTGGGTATTGTCACCGAGGATTCAGCAATATTTGTAGCCAAAATTACCTGTACAAATATGAATGTTTCAAAGGACAGCCACACCCATGCCAGATGAAAAAATTTATGGTCAACAGTCCATAGGATCAAAAGAATAGTAACTGCTGCTAAAGATTGGCAAAAGAAGAGGACATTGCAGCAGTCAAACTCCACAGGCACATCAAATAAACTGAAATACTGTTCTTGATTTTCTAAGAATCTCCTTGGCAAGCTTTCAACTGGCCATTCAATATCTGCCATGCACCCCCCACACCCCCCCCAAAAAATATATATATATACATATATTCCATTGCACACTATCTGGCACAAATGTGCATATGTAAAAATTAAGTCATAATAACCAAATCAGCATATGAAGAAATTAATCAGCAGCATGAATTGGGCAGAACCATTAGAATCCAGGCCTTGTTCCTCCTCCCATCTCTTCCCATCAGGATGGAAAAACCCAAAAAAAAAAACCTGAAAGAGAGGTTTACCTTACGACGGGACTTCCAGATTTTCATAGCATTGAGAGCTTGATCAATGTCAATACTGCTATGTAAAATGTGAACTTTGAATGCTGTATTAAATGGTTTCAGAAGGAACCATTGTTGCTCCAGTGAATAGTATGTTGGAAGGAAAACCAAAATGCTTTTTTCAATGTCTGGTTCATTTTTATGAATGTGCAACACCAAATCATGTATAAGCTTGTGCACTTCAGGTTTGATATCAGCATCAGCCATAGAAGGACTTGGCCCAGAACAATATCTAGACGACAACTGTTTTGAATTCACTCCAAGTATTTCAGTTACCTGTGAACCAAAGGTTGACCAGAATAGAAATCCAGTATCAATCGTAAGATAGGCATGGCAAGGACAAATGAAAATGGAAATTCATGAACTTGCATTGAGAAATTGAAAATATCCTGTCCCATATGCTTTGTTCAGATTCAAGCTTTAAACTTGTTAACAAAGAAGCATTTAGTGTTAATGCACTAAATTCACTAACCTTCAACTTTTGAATTTTTCCCTCCATGAACTAAAGATTCACTGTTTTGCCCAAGGACAGGATCCTAGACAATTTAATTGCCAAAATAATGTGTTTGTAGTCGACACCAAGTAGTTGGAACAAGGCTTTATTGAGTTGAGTTATGGAAGAGAATGTTATGAAATAAGTATCATGTTATAAAGGGCTGGAGAACAAAGATCTGACACAAAATGCCCACAACTCAAAACAGAAGAACAAATAGCAATGAAAGTGCTCAAGAGCATTGGCAGGTCCACATGTCGATCAAGGGGTTCCAAATTGAGCAATCATATAAATTTGGTATAGCTCTACTAGAATGAACTTCAAACATATGTATCCCACTGGAAAAGTATGTTCCAATATTTGCTTGAAAGATGAGACAACAATATCTACTGCCACAAGGAAAATTGATCTTAGATAAATAATCTAGAAGGAAATAAAAATCTCACAGCTATATCTAAAAGATCTTGAACAAATATGTACCTTCGTGACATTTTCATTTGACTGTCCCAAACTTTCAGAGGACTTCCAGTTGTCTTTTTGTCCAGAAATATAATCAATAAGACGTAATCAAGGGTAGCACAAACAGTAATAATTGTTAACACATTTAATTCACTATTTCTGATTATATGCTTAATTGGCAGCCTAAGTAGAATGGACACAGACATGGGACACACGGGCCACAGACACGACACGAACACGTCGAAACGTCATTTCTCAAAAAAATAAGACACGGACACGTTGAAGACACGCTACAAAAAATTATCTTTTATATATAAATTTATAACATTATAGTGATAATAATATATAATTCATAAAAAAATTCAGTATTTTATGATAAATAAATCAAATATCTAGTCATCTTTGTGAATTTTTAGACTAAAACAATCTCATAATAGTCAATAATCATCACTTTTTTTTGGTAGACAATGTATACCTAAATTATATAATTTAAATAATTGTTCTCATTTTCTCAATTCTTCTTTTTTAAAACTTTATGAATCTTTTGTTTTTATTATTATATTCGGAGTACAATTTTAGCATGACTAGTGTTAGTAATTATATGTTTCAAAATTTTTAAACTTTATTAATCACATTTCAACACATTGTCTATTTTTTAAGTAGTAAATGTGTTCTAAAGAAGTGTTGGACACGTTACCAAAGAAGTGTCCGATACGTGTCCGAAATTAAAAAATTTATCATTTAATTATGGACACGGATAAAAGAGTATCGGACACGTGTCCGAAGAGTGTCGGTGTCCGACATGAATACGTCACCTTAGTGTCTATGCTTCATAGTTGGCATCCAGTGGAATCATACTGGTAAACCCAATCAAAGACCAACAAAATATTTAACAAAGATTCATATCATTAGTTTAGGAACACTTTAAGAATGTTTCCATTTTTGCTTCAAACCAATACAAGAATTGAAACTAGACAAGGACAGATAATGAAGCATTTAATTACCAAGTTTTCATTTGATATGGAAGAGCAATTTCGGCCGAATACAGTATATAGTATGATACCTGTTCAAGATATGAAACTCTTCGCTCAAATATGGTGTGCTGGCCAGAGCTGGGAATGGCCACCACTTCTACCCTTTCACCCCTACCAAGATCCCTGAAGTACTCCCGGTATCTTGCAATATCAGCAGTTGCAGACATCAATACTATCCTGAACATCACAACATATGTTAGAACCTTAAGCAATAACCTACCACAGCCCTAATCAGTATAGGATGCATGCCATGCATAGGTTAAGGTGTCCGTGTATATTACAATCAGACATAACAATGTGAAAACTTCAATGTGTGACAAGGAGAAATATTAGTCACATTTAACAGGACAAATGATTAAGGAAGACATGTTAACCTTAAGTCACTGTTTTTCAGCAAAAACTGCTTCACACAAACAAGAACAAGATCCGACTCTACAGATCTTTCATGCACTTCATCAAGAATAATAACCTTGTATTTGAGTGCAGTCAACCCCTTCTCTCGCATTTCATCCAACAAAACTCCAGCAGTTTTAAAAACAATCTTTGATCTGCATATAAATTCACATTGAGGAATTAACAGGGGAATAAGAGCACAAAAAATAGAAAACTCAAACCTGAATAAAATTATTTCAAAGATAAGCAGAATTAAAGCAACCTGGGGAGAGAAAGAGAGAGAGAGAGAGATTATTCCCAAGATCATAGTATAGCTTGATTGTAGAAATTTTCCAAAATCATTATTGGACTGATTGTGGAAACTCCTGCAAGTTGCAACTAACGCAATAACAGTCATAGCAGAGTGCATAGAACCTAGTTAATCTCCCTAAAAAAGCTTCACTTGAACAAAGTAAGTGGTGTACATTTGTGGCCATCTTTTCCTTTTATGTTTTTTCTTTTACAAAATACACACACAAAAGAAGGGGCTTCAAACGATTGCACCCACTGCAGCGACATCCAAGGGATCTACCTTTCAGAGGTGTGGAGACTTAAAAGCTCACGTTCACATCACTCGGCTTCCTATTTCGTATGCGGAAGAGGAAGGAAGGAAGAAATAAAATGTCAATACCATGGAAAACACTACAATGGCATGTACATAGAAAAAAGTCCAATCTTAACAACTATTGTCATGCTACAGAAACAGACATACAGATGTGTCGAAATTCATTTCAAGCGCTAGCATTCCATGCCAGATTTATCTTAATTAGAGGTCATAATGCCAAACGTCAACAACATAGATATGATTTTGCTACTAAGGGAGCGGCTTTTCAATAATTTGCAAGATTTTTACAAAAATGTCGAGAGGTAGCATTTTTAGGCAATGAGGCTACTAAGGTACCGGAACCCTTTAGAAACATTTTAGCATTTTCAATTTTTGCTCTGGATCTTTGGCTTACTGTTGTATATTACTATAGAATGTTACTGTTATGAATCTAAAAAAAAAAAAGAAAATGGACATTAGTAAATACAATCGCACAATTGTTGTTTAAATCATGAAAATAAATTACAAGCCATGCATTTTATCAAATGACGATTAATAGATGTCCTTATGCTCTTGTAGCATAAACCTATTTTACACTGCAGACGAAAAGTAGATAATTTCAAGCGCTTGTTCAATAGTGGAAAATTTCTTGTACTTCCTCCAACAGAGTATACAGTAAACACACAAGTAGTAAGCAGTAATGAGCCAAGTTTTTGGCCGTAAAGACCTGACAATCACAGCGCATATAGAGGCAACTGAAATTCGATGCAGCTAAAGTCACCCATTTGGAAATTCATAATGTGAAGCTTAAACTAATACATGGAAAAAAAATTTATGGGTAAATTGACTACAGACCTTGTTGAGAAGACCCTTGAATGACCTATGTGGTATCCAACCTCGCCTCCTACTTCACAATTACGAGCTTTAGCCACCATCCTAGCAACTGCTACCACAGCAAATCTCCTGGGTTGAGTACATAGTATGGGTTCCATATTTTCTTCTAGTAGAAACTGAGGAACTTGCGAGCTCTTACCTTCATTATCAAACGAATGATTTTTCCAAAAAGAAATGAGTTAATCATATGCGTAAATTATTGAAACCAACAACAGAAAAAGGGAAAAGCAAACAAAACCAAATAAAAATACCCATCCCTGAGTGACAGTGAATGAACTTCTAAGTCCACAGAAAATCACCTATTGAAAGAAATTTCCCCCAAATTCAGAAAGAATTGATGTACTGAAAAAATTTTCATAGAAAAGCAAATATATGAGAATAGAATCAAACCCTCTGAACAAATATATTCCACACAAAAAGAAGCTACCACACAATGCCAACACCAAAAAAAGGAAGAAGAAGAATGACCGTCACTTTCCCAGCAATCGAGTCAATCAAAAGGCATGCCCAATCAATTGAACAGAACGGAATAACTGATATAAAAAGTAGAAGTACACAGAAAGAACAGGAAAGTACCGCAACCAGTTTCACCGACTATCAGAGTGACGCGATTCTCTTGAATCTTTTCAACGATTTTATCTCTGAGTCCCATCACAGGAAGGCCCGCGAACTTCAACGAAGATGATGATGACGACGACGCAAATGGCGTCGAATACGATGAGTAAGATGAAGAAGTCGGGGACGACGACATTGCAGATACTCTTGCGGTCGTCCTCTCTCCTCCCTCTCTCTCTCCCCCTCCTCAAAAGTGAATAGAATCGCTTTGTTTTTTAGAAGGAGAAGAGTTCCTCCCGCCTAAAGTACTTTACCTTAAGGACGACGAGGCTTTCAGGACGACGCTTGTTGAAGTAATTGACTGTGGGGTCTACCCGCCAAGAAGATTCGTCTCTTCCGCGAGTTTTTCTGGGCAATGTAATACACGCGCGGAAGATTGACGTGGTTACCGTTAATTACTTCGTTCCTACGTTAATGTTTGTGGGTCCCACCTACCTTGCTTGTTTCTGGTTCGCGTTGTTGGGGGCCATTTCTTTCTTTCTCATCACCACTGGATTTTATCATTAAAATTTGTATATTCTACACTCACTATATTTTGTCATTATATTTTTATTATAAAAAGAATAAAAATTTAAAAATGAAGCTCCTTTCAAAAATTAACTTTATTTCAAAAAAAATTTGTTATGTTGACTAAATTGTTGCTAAAATTTTATATTTATTATGATAATTAAAACTCAAGTGTTTCATTATTTATTGTCACCCAAACGTGCCCTAAGAATACAATATAAAATTTTAATTTTTGAAAATATAGAATAAAATATTTCAAATCTTTCATGATACGAAGAAAAATTTGTCTTATTAATTATAACCTAATTACTAGATTGAATTATGAGATATCGCTTGTTATGATTTGTTATTACTGGGGGTATGAATGATTTTGAGATTGATATTGATAGTCGTTTGATGAGTTTATTTGAGTCCGTCGAATAAACTTATTGAAACTTATCATATTTTATGTTATAGATTTTACTATTATATTAATTAGTCATATTGATATCATTTATGATGATTATCAAAATCTTTTCTTAAATTATTTCTAAACTCACATAATCTTTTCTCAGAGCAACCTTTTAATTTTATAATAAAATGAGTAATTACTTTATCACGAGTAAGAATAGAGTGGGAGCGGGGACTAGTCTTCACTGTAATACTCGTTTAAAAAAAGAAGTATGTCCATTTTCGGTTCATCCTGTTAGTGTGATAATTTTAATCTTCATTCCTGTCCCTTCACTCATATTTATTAATTTTTATAATTTTAAGAAAAAATCATAATAATTAAAGTACAAATCGTAAACAAGTATCATATGATATGATTAAAACAAATAAATAAGTTAACAAAAGTTCAGGATTCAAAAATAAAGAAATTTTTTTATTGTTATATATATATACACACACAAATTTAACGGGTTTAGCAGATCAAGGATAAATTTCATTTTTTTTCGTATGAGTTTATATGGGTATCTGGGTATACGTTCATTGTTCAATATATATAATTCATTATTGACTTAAATGGGACGAGTTTAGACTAATCAACACATAATTTATCATCCAATATCTACATCTATATTACTTATTTTATATGAAAATAAATTAATTATGTGTGTAATAATTAATTAAATAAATATTTCATACACAATTTATTATTCAATTTAATTATATATTTAACTTAAATTTCTTATGAATAATTTATTATTTAAATACATGATAAAATGCAATTATATATGTATACATCTATGATTAGAGTCATTTGCACGTGATTTACTTGTAGTTTAAACTATTACACTAAACCTCTATGAATTATGATTTTTTTCTGCAAAAAATGGATGGACGTTATTTAACGATGATTATAACTCACACTAAAAATACAAGTAAGTCACTAAATCTCTCAAATTTATAACCTACAAAACTCAAATAACCCTTCTTTCTTCTTTTATTCATCAATGGTTGCTCAGTCGGTGAAGGTTTACAACGTATTGTGTTAGAATATTTTACCTAAAAGAGTGTTTTTTAAGTGTGGGAAACTCAATCCCACATCGACAAAAGGTCAAAAGAAACTTGAGTATATATATAGACTAGTTTTATTTAACTTTTGAATTAAATAGAGTCTTGGGACTCTCACATGCGCAGGGGGAGGGACTAGCGGAGGAGATACAGATTTCTAAAATAAATAAATACAATACAGACTAGTATTAAATCCACTTTTTAATATTTGTTTAATTATTTTCTGTCATTACTTCTATAATAAAATTTCAGTTACTGAATATCAAAAACCTCCAAACGGCTAGTATTCCAACAGCCATATTTTGAGTTATTATCTAATTAAGTATAGAAGTAATTACAGTCAATTAAACATGTATTATTTGTGTGTGTGTGTGTATATATATATATGTGTGTATATATTTTCAACATAGAGAGATCATCTAATATCAACCTTACAGTATAAGTTTTTGGGCAATATATTCAAAGGTGTGGTGAAGCTTTTGCTTCATTCGATTATGTAGATCTGAGTGAAGCTACAGTCTATAGGCTGGACTGTTGTATCCTGGGGACGACGCGTTGTTACCTTCTGCTCTGTGATAATTTCATAAAGGGCCGTGAATCGTCTTAAGAAAGCGACCTAGTCCGCGCCTCACCCTGCCGTTCACTTTATTTGGATCCAACTTTTTCTAACATATTGAGAATGGCACTGCGACTTGGGCTGACGACGACAATGGTTAATTGGGTTTTCTGGTTGCTTGGTGGTGGTTGATTTCGTTTGACAAATGGGTAGATTTTTTAGTTTCGCGGGGGGGAAGGGTGATGGATGTTGTGTGGCAGGTGAGGGATTTTGTTGTGTTGGTTGTTTTTCATTGAGGGGTGTGTAAATGGGGGTTATGGCTCGTCTACGGTTGGGAGAAAACCGCACCATGTGCGGTTAAATAAAATTGTGTCGTTTCACACTTGGTTTTGATTTTTTTTTTTTAATTCACCCTTACCAAAACGATGTCGTTTTGGTCCTCCTTCAAATTCCAGATCTGTAGTCTCTCTCTTTTCCCCCCGCTTTCAACTTCTCCCGTCTTCTTCTTCCTCAACGACATCGAACTGAGCTGGGCCTTGAGGTGAGGATAATGAAAACAAGATCAGTTCTATGTTTGTTGTGTTTTGTTTGAATATTTTGCAAGAGTTTATATCAAATGGTGGTGATGTTGAATTAGAAAGTCACAACTTTCATGTATTGAAGTGTCGACCTCTTGAAGTTATTATTTCAGAGGCTATACTTCATTTTAGTAAAGTATGTTCTGGATTATTTTTGTCGAGCCTTGTTTAGGTTGTGAGTCTCAGAGTGTGTTAAGGAATATATTTTATGCAATTAGATGGCCTGTGACCGGGGGTATGCTTCGTTTGACACTTTGATTCATATGCATAAAGATTGTGTGGGTAAATGTAAATCAGATTAGCCTGAATCACCAGCATTTGTGGATTAGGTTGATTGGATGATCAAGTATACCACTGTCATTTTGGTAATGAAAGATAACTGCGTTTTACACTGGTATTTCCCCTGAGATGCCTGTTTCCCCCTCTCTTTAGCATGAAAACATTTGCATTTATATTTTATTCTTCAGTAGTTAACAATAAAGGCTTTGTTGACCAACTAGGCCTCTCATAAAGCTTTGTTGTGTTATCTAGTAATGTATGCCCTCTAAAATATAGATTCTCCAACTGTCCAACATAACACTATCCTTCACAAGAAAAGGAACAGCATGCATAGTTAATTCAAAGATTGTAGAAATTTGAATATTGCAAATACATGAATAGTG
>CM042195.1:5590843-5609223 GCA_023539305.1 Ilex asprella | reverse complement strand
CCACGTCTCTCTCTCTCTCTCTCTCTCTCTCTCTCTCCAGTTTTAGGTTTACTGACTGTTTCTCTCTATTTGTTGAACAATGTCTGAAAGTTCGTTCTCAAAGCTTTCCGATGACGTTGTTCTTAACATATTCCTCAGGCTGGGGGAAGATCCTCGAAACTGGGCTCGACTAGCTTGCGTTTCCAGCAAATTCTCCTCTCTGATTCGCAACATTTGCTGGAAAATCAGATGTTCTCAGACCATACCCTCTGTTGTCGATGATCTCTTCTCCACCTCCGCCGTGCCGGCCGGTGACTGGGCCTCTCTCCACAAGCTCGCGGTTTGCTGCCCTGGCCTTTCCCTCGCCGGTGTCCTCCTTGAAAACTCCGATTTCGGGCTCGAACGCGAGCTTGGGCCCGATGGGAATCATCGAGGAAATGAATTATTTCAGTCGGGTCAGTCCCGATCAATTCCTTCTTCGAGCAATAATGATGGTGATACTGGGTCAACCGTTTGTGGGGCAGATTGTGGTTGGTCTCTGTTTGATGATCTTTATCATGATACCCTTTACAATACTTCTGAATCATCTCAAGATATGCCCGAAATGGCCAAAGATCCAGAAAAGGGTGTTGTGAAACCAGCTTGTGATTTTGCTGTTTGTAAGAGAAGAAAGATTTGTAGATCTCTGAGGTCTCATTTGGCTTCTGGGATTTGGAGTTTAAGCCGAGAACAGGGCAGTAAGTTGCTCGGGAGTCGATTTAAAGGGGATTGTTTGTACATTTGTGATTGGCCTGGTTGTGTTCACATCGAGGAGAAGCGAAATTACATGCTTTTCAGGGGGATTTTCAAGAATTTCAAGCAGTCGAGGGTTTGGAGGACGATCAATGATAACGATGGGAATCGGAGAAAGATTGATCTGAGTTGTGCGTTTTGTTCTTGCAGACAAACTTGGGATCTGCATTCTGCATTTTGCTTGAGGCGGTATTTCGGGTTCCATGAGGATGGTTCACCACATGTTCGAGCTTATGTTTGTGAGAACGGCCATGTTTCTGGAGCGTGGACGGATTGGCCTTTGTACACTTAAACTGGCTGTTTCTTCATAGGGATGAGTACCTCTCTGTTCACCTTCATATTTGAGGAATACTTAGATGTTGATTGTTGCAAGAATTTATTATGAGATATAGGTGTGCTTGGATTTCTGCTTATTTTGGGTTTGTTACTTCTAGTGTTGTTATATTTATTGTCTGTTTTTAACACATCAATGTTCATGATCTAACAAAAGGGTGTTGTTTGAAATTGGGTCCTGCAAAATGGTTGTTATGAAGGTGTTATTCTTATTTCATAATGATTTTTATTTTTGAAAACTCGAAAATCGCATTTGGATTCATGATTGCTTTGTAAGATTCGAAATGCATACAATTTACCCATGAATTATGTTTCTGGAGCTTGGACGGATTGGCCTTTGTACACCTAAATTGGCTGCTGCTTCACATTTCCCTTAATATTTGAGTAGCAGATTCAGATTAGGGCGGATAATTGAGTTGAGCTATAGATTCGACTCATACAGAAATTCTGATAAACGAGCTTTGTTTGAACATTTTTTTTAAGCTCGTTTAGAAACATGAGCATAAAAAGTTCGGCTCGAGCTCGTAAAACTCAAGTTGTTTATATATAAAATAGTTGAACTACTGGAGTTTGACGTGTTTTGGGTTCGACTCATTTTTTAAACAAGCGGAGTTGTTTAGGTTCATTTAGAAAAAAGAGCTCGACAAGTTCAGTTCGAACTCGCAAAATTCGGCTCGGTTAACCATCCTATTTCTGATTATTGCATATAAATGTTTGGTTGGATTTATGCTTATTTATGGGTTATTACCTACTCTTGTTAGACTTCGCTTGAAATTGGCTCTTGACAAATGGTTTGCATAATGTTTTATGTGATCTTCCAATCAAATATATGTACTTTTGATAAGTGAAGTAATGATAAAGTTATGATGCAGCTTTAGCTTGTGACAGGATTAATCAATCGGCTTATGTTTATATGTAAGCTAGTGTTTTATTCAAAATTCTTAGCATTCTTTTATATAAGTTACGGTTGGTTGAAACTTCACATTCTTTTTAATGGTTTTGTTACGCTGAGTGTGCTTCCATGCATATGACTCGTATCAATTGCTACTCAACTTGATATCCCACCCGGCGAGTTTTGGTACGTGACGAGAGCTTTGTGCAATGTGTATGTATTCTTAAAATCATGGATAATCTTAATGTGTGATAGTTTTGGTGCATGTGGTGACACTGAACAAATTGTAGTTCGAGTCTGGTTTTCACTAGTTGAGGAATGAACACCATTTGGAAATCGAATGGAAGGACTATAGACCATTAGGGGCAGGCAAGGAACTAAATTTCGTTTCGAAATGTTTCCGTTTTCATAAAAATCCAAACGAATTGTTAAAATTTTTATGTTTCAAGGTATTTCGGTAGGTTTCGAGGTGTCTCGACATATTTCGACTAATGTTGCGTAAATAAATTTCTAAAATTTTCTTTGTTTTTATCTCATTTTCAAAACATCATCGAAACGTTTCTATTTTTAAGGTAACCGAAAATATGCACCAAAACGAAAATTTGATCCTTAGGCGTAGACATGTAACACAGGTCGGATGCTTTCCCATAGAGATTTGAAAGCCTTTTGTAAGAGATTGGAATCACTTCATAAAAGATTCTTGTGGAGATTGGGCAAACTACTCGATGAATGGGGATGTATGTAAACAAGTGATATGCCTGATGGAGGGGAGATGAATAACAGTAAGCACTTGGTCTTCACAGTACTGCAATTAACCACATAACTATATGTCGATCTGCCGATAACATAGGGTCACTGCAACCTTGGGCATGCCACATTTTTTTTTTCAAGCAGTCAGCCCCATCCATTTGAAGCTCCCAAAATACTTATAGGAAACATGAAAATAGCATGAAGAAGTTGTTACAGATGCATCAAAGTTAAAAAAAATTCCCTAAAATCATCTAAAATATTTTTATTTTTTAAAAACTTACTTTTTTATATAAATTATCAAAATATGAATTTCATTTTTTTTACGTCACTAATAATATTTTATGAATATAATAAATTAAAAAATTACGTAAGACTTACAACAAAACTCCAAAAAGTCAATTTTTTTTTAATAAAATTGAATCACCATAAATAAGCCTTTTTGGGTTAAAAAAACTGCATCTAAGCTGGTAAAGAGGCAAGGTCCAAATAAACTTGACTTATTTTACTATAAAAATCCTTAGAAATTACCTATTTAAACTAGCTCCAAACACGCCCAATATCACAACATAATTGCAGAAAGAATTTGTCCCAGTTTCTGGAGCCATGTGCCAGGGCAAAGTTTACAAAAAATGTACAAATCAATTATTGTCTACATACATATTTTGTGCTTATAGTAACTGAATTCAAAAGCTTATGTGCAAGTTTCCAAAGCACAATGACCTGGCTGGTAGAATCTTGTAACCAAGTTACTAACAACCCTTCTAAGACCAATGCCTCTGCCAATAGCTGTCTGACCTATTTCTGGAATCAAAACCACTGGTAGAATGAGGGAAGGATTCCCAACCAGCATCCCTGCCAACTGAGATAAGTGGCGAATGAAGTGAATGCCCTCTTTCCCAGGCACGAAAATCATTTGGTAAATGGTTTTCTGCTTCTGGTCGGGTCCGCGCCGATGAGCCTGAACGTGGAAATATGTAGAAACCACCACCATGATCAGGCACAGGGGCTGCCGGAACCACTGGAGGCATGCCACTTGGACCACTAAATCTCCTGACATTAGGAATGAGGGTAGAGGGCATGCCTAGCTGACGATGCACAGAATGAGGAACATGGATCCTTTCGCGGGACCTGGCATTGCTGCCGGAATGAACAATCGAGGAGACAAATAAGCTCCCACCTGTGGGAACATACCTGTCATAGGAAAATCAAGGCGGGCATATTTAGATTTTGCAATGCTCAAGGAAACGGGGGACGTAAAAGATCGTGTTAAGGAAAACATCTTTACCCAAAAATTCAGGCAGGTAAACAGAAATGGGTATTTGTAAGTACCATTACCCGCTCAAAGAACAAATTGCGAGTGAAAGAAACATCAGCTCACACACCTCTCTTTCAACAGAAAATGATATTTGATGTCTATCCGAACACCACCAATATCAGACCATGTACTGCTATATATGTTAGGAGTTGCAATCCATGGGAAGTACCGTTCGGAACCAATGGCTGTTACCTCGACAAATCTTGCTTTTTTATAAAGGGTGCAATCCAATGTACACCAAGAAACAAATAAAAATAATTTATGTGTCAAATTTCAGTAGGGCTTACCCATGACCATAGGGAAATGGATGCAGAAAAGACACAGTTCTTGTTGTGGCATCAGATTCAGCCCTGGAAGATCTCATGGTTACTGGAAGAACTGAGGCCTGATCAGCACCATTGGTAAGATTGCTATTTGCAGAGAAAGGAGGGGAATCACGACCCCAATTTCCACGTTGAATCTCAATAGCAGGAAAAGCATGAGTATCGATTTCATTGCGTCTAGATAGGCCACTCCAGCGGCGATCTACATTGGGATCATCTACACTCTCATTAGAGAATGAGGAAACAGGTGGAATAGATCCAAGATACGCAACATATGACCGAAACACTGGTGAATGTGTTGTATGGTCAGCAGATATAGCATAATGTCCCTGTAAGTCATGATCTGCCGACAAATATTATGTATTTAATAATGTTTGGTTGCTCAACGCCAATGGAATTCTGATCAAGAACCGAAAGAGAATTAAACACTTACATGTGGTTGATGGGGATTCTACTTCCCTGAAATTTGATGGATTCACTTGTTAGAGACAGCTAATGATGCCATTGTGAAAGAAAATAATTTACAGGATGAAAAATTATTGCACATTCATATTCTTTGCAAGTTTCTATGTAGTGTGTTGTGTTGGTCATGGCTAAATGATACATGATAAAATTACTGTATGGGGTTGTGTCTAAGTCATTATGGAGCCTGGAAAGCTAAATGTTGATTTGAAGACCCCATGGTAGTCGGTAGTTTGTGGTTGAAGTGGGTTCACTTGTCCGAGTTACAAAATTGGTAGGTTTGGGAATTGATTTTGGCTTTGAAGCCTAGTCGTTTGTGTTCGTTAGCTTTGGAATATCACAAGTTTAGGAATGGTAAGTTCAAATATAGACCGTAATCAAACTAAGGTTCAATAGTTGAATGATTTTTCTTTAAATGGTTATCTGACAGACCATATGTGATGAATCAGAAGTTCTGACCTACAAAAAGGTCAAATTATAACATGACTTTGAACCATTTTGATGGGCATTTGACTCAGATTCTGTGGGGTTTTTAAAGTTGATTTCTAGAGAGCATTGTTTGAATAATGTTAGTTTGAACAACCAAAACTAAACGGCGTTCGAATGGCTTGGATTGATGTTTTAACGATCTAAGCAGTTTCAATTTTGAACTATGGTTTTGTAGTACAATTATAAATATCTAATTGTGCTAAGTTGCGTAAGGGGACGAAAGCGTTTCTATCTAAAGACTAGGCATAAAAAAAAGTTGTCTTTGTGTCTTTGGGAGGAAAGTTCATGGGGGAAAACCTTGTTTTGTGGATTGGCAGTGTGTAAAATAACTGCAGATTGTGTGTGATCATTCTGTTCAAGAGTGAGTCGATTCATGGTGGGCATCTCTGAAGCATGAAGAAAGGAAATTTGCATGATAAGGGGGAAAGCAACAAAGATCAAGTGAAATAATTGGAACAGTACATGGCAACAGAATAACTATGTTGGACAATCTACGGAAGCCCAGTTAGGTCGGTACTGTATAGTGTTGGCATACTCAACAAGTTTATATGCTCAGAGTTCTCAACTAAGATCCATAGTTTTTCCTAAAATTGGGTATATATGTTAAAAATCACACACAGTATTTTACCAATATACTTGATGGCACTGATCATGCATTATGCTTAGTCATAACAAACACCATATCGATCGACTTGGTTATTTTTCATATAATTAATCACCGAATATGCCATTTAGTTTTTATTCATTACTGATTAATTTTTATATAGCCAAACTTAATTATTGTGCTTATAGCTGCAATGACCTGCACCAAAGCACTTGCACATCCATGACCTAAAATTAGAGTTCCTGACATTCACCCTACCAACATCACTACACTCCTGATGGAAAATAAGGTTCTTCACTTTTTTCCCCTTAATTTTCTGAGACTCCAATCATTCCTTCCTGTTCTTTAGAACTCACTGCCGCTTGAGCTTGAAATATTTAGAATTAATCTGCCCTTCAGAATCTTGTTTGTAGAAGAGATTCTGAAACTCTAGGGGCAATTCCTACCACGGATCACAAATGCACACGCAGTGTTGCATGATGTACTACATGACAAACAACAAGTTTAAGATGAAACTTACAAAGTTAAAACCCTGATGTCGTGAGCGAGATATCTTCTCAATTAGTAGTAGTCAAGAAAGACATTACCCACATTGTCCATCCCCATTTCTCTTTGAGGTACTTTTTTCAAAGTAATAAAATTGTTTCATTTCCAATCAAAAACAAAACTAGTAACCACATAACTAAGTCCCCTATCCAGGAATGCCACCATCTGTCATTGCCTACTCCAATATGGAGCCATAACAAGCTATCACGAAGCCTCATACACATAGAATCAAGAAGATTATATAACAGGGATTTAAGGCATGGCTATAGACAAAATATTATCGCATATTTGACAAGTTTCCCTACGTGGAAACTCAATCAAGTATTGGAAATATATTGTTTATCAAATAAAGTACACAGTAGCAAAAACCTGAATGTTAAAGATAAAAAATATATATATATATAACGGACTGATCAAACTGCTGTGGAGAAATAATCAAGAATAGGAACATAGAGATAATTGTGCTTACTGAAAGAAGGAATTAACTCTAGTCAATCCATGCAATCCACTGACTGGACACCAGTGAACTCTAAATGGCTGCAAAGAAGTTTAGAAACCACAACAAAATTTAAAGTAAAAAGATGATGTAGAATAAATCTGAACTGCACTATTTAGCATCCATCAAAATTATCCTAATATAACAAAGAGGATGGAGGTAAAGAAAACAATGCAGCAGATAAACAATCAAACCCAATCCAAAAGGATTTGATAGTAAAAGAAGAAAGATAAAAATGAATTAAAATCATTTCTAGTCAAGGTGAATAATAAAATTCCAATTATAGAGCTTCTTTCCACAAAAAAAAAGTGAAGACAACTTGTGATCAAGGTAAGTTGTTAAACTCCCATTTTTCATAATTAATATTACAAGAGGTACACTTCCAGTGATGCTATAGGTAATTATTTCATCACTGACATATTTTGCCACCAGGTCTTCGTCCTCCGTTCATCACTTAATACCTCTGGTGATGACCCTCTGCATCGTCACAGAAGACGTCACCTTTCAACTTTGGGAGACCATATGAAAATTTAGTTGCTAAAAGCCTTCCATTGACGATAAATCCCTTGTCATGGATAGCCGCAACTCATAGTCGTCACTGTATTAAAGTCGTTTTGCAACGGATTCGTTTTAACACTCTGTGTGAACCTTTAGCGATGCTTTTGTGTCACTAAAGGTGATCGATTTATCTATTATAATAGTCATTTCTTGAACTGTTAATAACATATTATATATTCCTATCCTGATAATATTCATAGCCAAAAGCATATCGATCCAAAATCAAATAGTATTTCTATGCACCACAAAATCCTAGTACAGACTTTCGAATCTACAAAGTCAATCGCAACCATAGAGTAATGCATATGTATACATATAAAACAGCTGTTCAATCCATCAACATTTATATCATAAAGGAATATCCTCTTGCCACCCTTTGGAGCGAGTCCGCAATGCATTACCAATCTGTAACAGAAAAAATTCAATGCCAACTGAAGTTAACGATAATAGTACAACAAACTTATATTAGAAATTTAGAACACACTTCTAATTTCATTAACGGAAACGATGCCAACTGAAGTTACTGTGATATTAAAGGACACTTATATTAGAACATACTTCTAATTTTGTAAATTTCCTTGTGAGGGGTCTGATTTGCGGCTGCATGGTTCATCCGTGTTTATCAAGGCCCAAGCTAGGTGCTTGTGCAAGATTCTGAACATTTGGATGGCAATTTAATGTTTTCCCTGGCAAGCATGGTTCAAAGTATTGGCTAATACTGATACGAGTTTGCCGAGACCGACTCGGCTACCTTCAGAGACGATACGTATAAACCCCGAGTCTTGCACAGCTCAGCCGAGTCATTTGAGTTGTATCCAATTTAATCCCAAAATGCCAAAATATCGTCATTGAATTGGCCGATACGATTCCACGAGACCATGATATGACCTGAATTTCTCGTCATGTTCAACATTTTCTTTTAAGTTGTATTGCCCGATGCTGCGATACTGCAACCGATGTGTCTCAGAGCTCTCCGAGTTGATGGCTGATACCGTGACCTTGAACCATGCTTGCAAGTTATATTCTAACCACCAATTATTGTCTGTTTAGGGTTTGAGTTATTCCTATATGTTCATTTAGGTACAAGCTCAGTGTTCGTGTGGTCCCGGAGCAATTGGCTGACTATTTTCAGCCCCAAAACCCTATTTACATTCGTAGGTGCTACTTTTGCGAATTGTCTTCTTAATTTCTGCTGGGATATCCAATTTGGATCCGATTTGTATCCAAGTGTTCATTCAAACACAACCTACGTGCTGTGCTGATCTCATGGAATTGAGATGACTGCTATACATTTTCACCCCCAAGAACCACGTTTCCATACTCAAGTTCTGGTTTTGGGAAGTCTTTTAACTTTCTGCTGGGATATGCCCTATGTGGTTCTGGCTTGATCCTACTTCATATAAGCACAACTCAGTGCTATGCTGATGAATATTTAACGATTTGAATCCCAAAAATCAAATTGTCACACTTAAATTCATATCTGATTTCGATTTTGTTCCTACAAGTTCATTAACGCATAAGTGACATGAATCATGCCAGTCTCCAAATATTTGAATGACTATGCTGGTGCTGGTCTCAAGGCATTTAAACGAATATTTTATGATTTCATCCCTAGCAAGGTTCAACGTATATTTTATTTCAGATTTTTAATTTTTCTTAACTTCAATGACTTTGATAAGTATACAACCTGTGACTAACTAGACACAGATGGTCCTGCTTCTACATCTATGTGTCTTTGCGTCATGTCCTGGATCTCAGGGAAGCTCAACATCAGCTGCCAAAAGGCTCGCAAATTGTCAATCCAAATGGCCTGGGCCTGCAGTTGGCTCTGCTGGGAAGCCCAGCAGGCTTCAGTTGAGCACTTAGTGCCGCCAGCTCACTCTGGAAAACAAACACCCTTCTGAGTTTATGTCACAACCACAAAACACACTTATTATCTGTCAATCAGGATTACCTAACTAAGGCATAAAAAATCTCAAGTTAATCATATAACCTTCATAATAGGCAATTTGGATCTCAAGGTGCCCCTTCAATGCCAAACAATAAATCACAAACGACTCCTTTTTATTTAAAAATCCAAGGAACTCAACCAATCACGACTCCAAACACCAATTTATTGAGACAAACTTTAATCACTCAAAATCTAATCAGTAAAGTGACTTATGATACAAATTCATGAAGCATTTTCATTTAGATCACCCAGCAACTTTGCATCATTGATTCAGAACATCACATCAATTAAGTCGACAATCACAATTGCATCGCATTTCATTCCAACAAGCTAGAGCAATACACATTCAGATCTTAAACACCAATATAAAATAGAATCAATAAACAGTGACTAATTGAAAGATTAGCAGAATTCAGTAAATAAATGTGAGAGAAAGAAAGAGTATTATAAAAAGAAGCTTTTTCTCCAATAGGAAACAATAAATTTTATTAAGACTACAGAATAAGGACAAATACAAAAAACCGATCAAAGGTGGACAAGTTGTCCAACCCAATGACAAGTTAAAACAACCATCCTCTAGGCACATCAATTGAAAATGACCAACGCTACAATCCACACGAAGCTTTCCAGTTTGTAGTAATACAAAAAAGAGGAATATTGGCAAACTCATTAGACAGCAAAGCCCAAAAGGATGCCAACAAATACACCCGGTCCCATAACCCTTCAAACTCAGCACACTTGACTTCAAAAATCCTCGCATTCCTTTCCATCCAAATAACTCAAATAGTAGCAAAAAAAACACAACGCTAAAGGGTCTTCATACTTCAACTGCTTCCGAGACTCATAACATCCAAACAAATCATACATGTCATAGATCTACGCACCACCCAACAAAATCCCACAAAATCAAACAACTTATTCCACATTGAGATCACCATGAGACAATGCAAAAAAAAAAGAAGATGATCCATGCTCTTGTTACCATTCTTACACATAACACACCATTGCAGTAAAAGACATTTCTTAGATCTCCTTCTTTGAAGCACATCAATAGTGTTAATCTTACCACGAGCAATCAACCATGACAAAAATTGCACCTTTAAAAGTACTTTGAATTTCCAAATCTTCACTAATAAAAGGGAAAAAAAGGAGTGAAGAATTATTAATTAATGACTCAAAGAAAGATTTACTTGAGAACACCCCGACTGCATCATTAGTCCAACATCTTTTATCTGACTGATTTTTTGGGTCAAGGAAATAGTATTAAGTAGAGAGATGAACCAATAACTCTACACATGCCCTAACATTAAGACTTCTATGAAAACCAAATCACAACAACCAGGATCAGACTAGGATCGTAATTGGGGAAAAATTTAATGATGTTTATAACAAGAAACTCGATAAAGCTGAGGAAAAAGAGTAAAAAATGAAGACTCCCAAACAAATATCCTCCCAAAAATGCATTCTCACTCCATCTCCCACAGTGAACTTAATTCTCTACGAAAAGAAAAGTAATCCCTTAGAAATGAACTTCCATAGACTCCGAAAACTACCCCTTTCAGCCCTATTTGCATTTCACCCATTAATTTGCAACTCATATTTGCTCCTAATAACTGAGTGCCACAATGAATCTTGCACCAAAAAAAATCTCCAAAATTATTTTTCAATTGTAGTTACGTTCCTTTTCAAAAAGTTCTCAACTGAAAGACCACTTTTGACTTTAGATCTAGATACAACCTCCCAACATATCCAATGGTCCTTTCTATCTCTCTCTTTTTTTTTTTTTTGGAAGGGAGATTTAAACCCTTGACCTCAAGATGAGAACACCTTCACAAAGTAAGGAGTATCATTAGAGGAAAGATCTGTTGGTAGTCCTTTCTACCTTCACTCATCCTCTCCCATAAAAAATCCTTCTTCAAGCCTTCAATTTTCCTATATACCACGCAGCAATGTAATTGGATAGGGTGTGTGGGGCTCAGGTCTAAGCTTATGAAAAACAACTAGTTTTTGAATTGAGCATATGAAACACAGAAAATGAATAACTCTACAAATAGGATTTCTGCCAAAACGAGAGGGGCTGGTGGTGGACTCAAAGTGTCGGTCAAGTAAGCTCATCATCCACTAGTTAAGGCCATACTCAGGTTCTAGAGGAAGAATGGGGGTCGCGACTTTGGGGTGGACATGCGATTCAGCAGTGGCACGCGCGCGTGTGTGTGTGTGTGTGTGTGAGAGTGAGAGAGAGAGAGAGGTTCTGGTTGCAGAAGAGGGGGCATGAGTTGAAAGATAAACACCTTTGGCACGCTTCAAACGAGAACTCAAGAGATTTTGTGTTCAAAATCTTAATATGCTTCAACAACACATCGAGAAGGCTAATAACTTGATTTGTTTAGTTGATATATGCACAAACACCATTTAGTAGTCGTTTTTTTACTTATTCTGTCTTAAGTTGATCGAATTCGTGGGGGCAAGCCGGGTTTCTCCTGCCATATTCCTCTTTCATGAAGCTCTCTTTTCAAGGTTTTGACATGCACGAGCATTACAAATGTGCTACCATAGCCGTCAATTGCATTCCTTCATTTGTACTACCTTCCTTGTGCCTTGCTGGTTAGGATGTGGAGTCCTGTTTTTCCCACGGGGAGGGGAGGGTAGAGTGCTTCCAATTTGTGCTCCAAACAATCAGGGATTGAATAATATTCACTGGAGATCAAACTAAAAAGAGTGGAGGTTCTACTTATGTCACATATATGTGTGTGTGTGTGAGTATTTCAACCAGGTGATTTGTGGTCATATCAATATGGACAACAACAGGTTTTTAACAGAATTTGAAATAAATGATGTGCTCACCATTTCAGGGTAACTCAACTCAGGGGGATACTCATCAGGAGTCCACTCATCCAGGTTAAACTCGGGAAATGAACGAGTAGATCCATTTGCATACAACCATTCACCTCCCTCAACCTTTCGGCAATTGGGGCATTGCATTGCTCCCTTTATATTGAATGCCGAACCAATGCAATCTGTATAACATAGCACGATAGTTAACCATAATAGCATACAAATCTCAACAAACAAAAATTAGGGTAGAAATGATAATTCATTTTGCACATAACAATAGATGCAACTTTGTGCCTCTGGTGTAAAACATTATGGAAACAACAAGAACAAGTTCATCATTCATGTCCAAAAAATGATCTAAATGTTTTCTATAAAACAAATCATTTTTGAAATTTGTCCCTTGAGTCAGGGTAAAATATCATGGATGCAATAAGACCAAAGTTCATCATTCTTGTCCCAAAGAAAGTCAAACATGTTACAGCATTTTCTGAGCAGTAAAATAAATTAAACTCTGAAAGGATCCTGATGCAGCAATCTAATCTAAAATGGCAATGCCTCATTTTGATATGAATTTAGAGGTTGTGTGTACCTCAGCATGTTAACCGTACTCAAAATATATTGAATAAATAAATATTGCTATTCACAGCTAGCTTTCACATTTTGAATCTGAAGAACATTACTTGTCAAGCTTAAGATGCTTCCATGGTTTTGTGGTTCTAAGAATATTCAAAAAGAAATTGAGCAATTCAATTACAGAAGTCAAAAAGTTCGAAATTTTGGCCTCATTCGGTAGGAGGCACTTTTGATCTCACCAAAATTTGGCCAGCATATTCACCCTTGGCTTGCCAGGAAAATGAGCTTTTGGAACTCAGCTTGGCAATGTTTCCGGGACATCAGAGGAAAGGTCCACAGGTGGCCCGTGGCAACCAAAAGAAGGGTCACTGAGATCTTTTGGGGACAACATTTCATCTAGATATAATCAGGTTATTATCCAACCCGAACCATGCTTTTTTAACAGCAGAGTCATACTATCCTACGTTTCAACGAGACTAAAAAAAATCAGTTGGTTTTCTCCTAATCTTCTGAATTTCCGGAACAAGCTTGATTCCCACGAAAAACAACCTACTACTTACATTGACAGTGAGATTTGATTCGACACCAAGTATATGTTCTACCATACTCGGGAAGAATACACAATTCCCAGCGTGTAACTAATCCTAAAAACGAACTAACTGAGAAAATTTCAAACTAAATGCTACTTGGATTTGTGTTTCACATTGTTTGGGATAACAATGGATAGGAATCTGAAGACTATATATAATCAATCTACAAAAGTAGGTTTAATTGAATTTTATAACTAAAATGCAATCACAAACTCAATCAGAAAATGAACATATACAGTTCTGATATGCTTAGCTGAATAACAATCTTGTCAAACTCGAACCAAAGAAAAACAACAACAACAACAAACGAAAGGGGTATCAATCACCGAGATGGAATTCATGGCCGCATTGAAGTTTCGCTCTAGATCTTTCCCCAATATCATTCACCAAATCGAGGCAAATCGAGCAAAAGGCTGACGATGCTTCAAATGATGAAGTCTTGACGTCGCCGTTGGTATCATCCATCGAAGCTTCAGTGGCATTAGAACCCATGAGTTCCTTGGATCAAAGACTCAAAACTCAAAAGGCAAATGCAATTCACAGAGAAACATCCGATAGGAACAGTGAATTTTCAGGCTAACGCGAATATATATATCAAGCATTCGGACAATGGTCGCTCAGAATTGGGATTATCTGAAAATCTCTCTCTCTCTGTCTCTCCATATATTTTCTCTCTCTATCTCACCTGTCAGATTCCGCGGTCCCAATCCCCTCTCTCTTAAATATTTATGAGATGATGTAAAAAGTAATAAAAAAATAAGAAATAATTACACTTAGACTCTCAAAAATTTATCACTTAATCATTCATCCTCTAACATTTGAAATATTACGTATAAATCCCCTTACATTTGTATGTGTATAACACTTGGACCATTTTTTTTTATTTTTTATTTTTTTATATGAGGATCAATAGTGGTTTCCCACCTCCCCTTGGGTGACTCGAACCCACGACCTGACGGTTATAAGGGAAGCGTCTTACCACACTTCGTTGTCTATAACACTTGGACCATGCTCTTAATATCTGTTAGTATATCTATTAGTAAATTATATATAAACCTCTTAAAGTTTGTAGGCATATAATACCCTTTAAGTTTAAAATATTATACTTATTTTAAAAATATTCTAATTAAATATATAATATTAAATATTTTAAATTTTATAATCAAAATTTATATTCCATTATATTATTTATTGAAATAAAATAAAAAATAAAAAAATATTTTTTTCTTAAAAACCCATAATTAGTATACAATTACACTATTTATTGAAATAAAATTAAAAAAAATTAAGGGGTCTAAGTCATTTATAATAGAACATGAATTTACAACCAAAATTCATGTTCTATTATATCATTTATTAAAATAAAATAAAAAATAAAATCTATTTTTTTCTTAAAAAATTATAATTAATATACAATTATACTATCTATTAAAATAGACTAAAAAATAAACAATGACTCAAACTGTATTGAACACAATATATTTAAACTTTAATTTGGGTAATTTGATTGTTTAAACAACCAAATTAAATTCTAATATTTTTTTAATTTTTGATTTTATTTTAATAAATGTCTTAATAAAATATGAATTTTGTTTATAAATTTAAAATATTTGATATTCGATCTTTGATTGGAATATTTTTTTATTTAAGTGTAACATTTTAAACTTGAGTAGTCTAAGTATTATACGCTTACAAACTTTAACGAATTTGAAAATAATTTATTAAAAACATTGATGATTGAAGCCTAAGTTTTACACGTGTAAAAATTTTAGGGGGTATGTATGTAATATTTTAAATATTAGGGAGTCCAAATAATTAAATAACAAACCTCAAAAGACCTGAGTATAATTCTCTCAAAAAATAAAATACAGTGATTATGTATTATATAAATTTTTTTTTATCAAATCCTAACTACTGAACTTAAGAGGTTCAGAACCAGAAAAGATATATATTATAACACACACACCCAAAATTATCCGATGTGAGATAACCCAGTCCCTCGACACCCCCGCGTTGATTACCATTATATTTATATAGTTGATTGTTGTGAATTTTAATAGAATCCATTTACTTCTTATTTATCTATTAGATAGTTACACCTAATATTTTTTTTTCTTCCAGGGCATGAAAAAGATCTCATTTTCGCAAAAAGCAATCACACAACACTTTTAACCTGAGATTTTTTTTTTCAAAGATTAAAAATGCTCGAATCAACTTAGACATATTTGTTTGAAAAAATAAAAGCTTTAAAATTCCTCATTTAATTTATTTTATATGTTTTAATGGATCACTTTTAATTTAGGATTTAATTAAATTTTTATATGATTTAAATGAGTAACTATATTTTGTTTTAATTTGACATTGGAATGTCTTTAAGTGGTGGGGGTTACTAGATGGTGGACTTTAAAAACCTCTAATGGCTAACATTCTAAAACATATATAAAAAAGGCTTATATGATCTAATGGGGTGTTTGTGTTTTTTTTTTGGTAGCATGTATATTTTTTCTATATATATTATAGATATATCTTTCGATTATATTTTTGGGCAACTTCAATTCGAGTCAGGTTCACCCCAACCTTCTAGTGGGCGTGACCATTGAGGAGATGTTGTTGTGAGCGTCTGAGTTTGATCTTAGAGTCGCTGGTGTCCGTTAGTACCCTTACGGGGGGAGTCTCAGCTGCTTTAGGACAGTGTTCACACGACTCTTGGACTCGCAGATTAGCTCTTTCTAATTTATAATATATATTTTATTCTATTATAAATTGATTGTTATTTTATATTTATTTATATATTCTTGTTAGTTTCTGATCTGAATTTTTTTTTTGTTAATTAAAATTATGTGTAATTATGCTAATTTTTCCAACAATCTAAAGCAGCTGAATGTATTATATACTAAACACTGTTTATTGAGTTCATATATGCATTGTAGCAAAAGGTTGTATATATAGATAGTGTCCTACTGATATGCACAAAATTTCACTAAGGATAACATGAGGAGTGTAGACCACTGTTCAGAAAACACTAGTCTGTTGATCTAGCATGAGTCCTTAAGGGAACTATTCATTACAGTCAGAATCTCATCTTATTGGTGGAGAAAATTAAAAAATAAAAATAAAAAAATCTATAAAGGGCTACTTATGAAATATAATAGACTTCTCTGATAGGATCTGGACAAATAGATTTTCATGAACAAATATTTTACTTAAAGTAATTTGTCTGCATCTCCCTGTTAAACCAGAGAAGGATTTACAAGGATTGTTACTAGTTAGACCTGTAAGAAACAAATCTAAGGTAGGATAAATTCGAACTTGTAACACTACTCACATGTTACTGTTCATTGTGTTGAAAGTCCTCTATGGATCACCTATAATCTAAGGAGAGAGCATATAAAGCCTAATGTGTAACAAGGAAAAAGTAAAAAATAACAATAAAAAATAAAAATAAAAATAAATAAACATTTGGTGTCTATAAACAACAATGAATGTTGAAATATAACTTCTTTTGAAAATGTGTGAGTCATTAATATCTGTATATAACTTATGGGCATTTGATTTTTAGGAGGTGAACTGATTGGTTGTTACAAGTGTAATGACTATTTTAAATATAATAAGTGGTTGTTACTATATTTAAGGTTTTCATTTTAATTAAAAAAAAACTAGTGAAAAATTCAGTGGTTACAAGAAGTAGAAACAAAATGTTTTATCATGCTATCAACCACATGATATTCAACCCGATAAAAGAGAGACTAGGAAATCAAAAAGGGCTAATATGTTATGTTGTCTATTCTTATGGAATCAAAATACAAATACAAAGGTTGGATATATGTCTAAACATCTTTAGTTTTGCTTGGAGTTAAGTCTTTGAAATTTTGTTTTGTAATTGCATATCTTCATTATGTTTTGTTGCACCAATAATTCCGTTTATAACATGTACCACTTGATTAATGCATACTGCACCATGGATTAGAACAAATTATTTTGCGCTAAACTTATGTTTCATTGAAGATATTGTGTAATCATAGATTAGTCATATAAGAAACTTTTCGCTTGATAGATGCTGTGTATGATTATTACACACAAACTATATATGCTGGTAACAGAGTAGTGTGATGCAAATGTTATTCTTATGAACTACAAGTTGAAGAAATTACTTAGCCCAAATTTTAAATAAAGAACTAATCCAACTTACAAAGTCAAACTGTCGAACAACAACATAGTTTCTTGATTGAGAACACAAGTTTTTAGGAAAAAAAAAATAACTTTTTCCATCATTGCTTGATTATTTGAACTATCAATATCCGATGCAGAGGATGACGAAGATTCCATTTGTAAACTTGCTTGCAAATCTTGCCTCTCTCTATTTGTACTCGATTTTTTGCAATAAACTACTCTCATGTATGCAACCTCCATGCATTTATAGGCCAACGGAGTGGCAACCATTTCTTGGCATTTTTTATATTCATGTGCACAATTTTCGCACAATTGGGCTGTATTACTATAGACTTGCATTTGATTCATCTCTTCATGCATTGCATGTCTTGGAAAAAAAAACCTGCCTAAGAAGGGGGAAAATGATGAGTCATGTATATGTCTATTAAAAAGAAAAAAAAAATTAAGGTGTAGGTTTTAATGTTTTGTATTGTTATATGTATTTGAGTATTGATAAGTTTTGGTTAATTAATATTTTTTGAACTGTTACAATTGGCTAATTAATTAATATTATGTCTTTATAACATAATATTTGTGTAACAGCTGGACATTTATCTTATACATGTATATCAACGGAAAAATAAAAACAAATGAAAGTTTACAATTTGTCATTTGGTGCCATAATTTGCAATAAAAGTCGACTATTAATTTCAATTTATATATATATATATATTATATATATA
>CM042195.1:5558758-5585843 GCA_023539305.1 Ilex asprella | reverse complement strand
TTAGATTATGTTGTATGCATTGAATGGGCATGACATTTATATTGCAATCGTTTCAGGGTAGCTTTCTTTGTATCACGTGAAGCAAATTTTGATTATATGTGGACTGAATTAATTTTGCTATGTCTTTTAGGAATTGGAACTGTTTGCACTCTTTTGGAAAGAGTAGGTGTTGTGCTAGGTTTAAATGTACTGTCTTTTTGGTTTTAATAAAACTTGGGCACTTAATGATGATTTTGAACTTTTGTTGGGTTTGGTTACATAGTACTTTTAAACGAGGTTTATTTTAGTTATACTTTTATAATTTCAAAGATTTTATAACACTCTGTCTATGTACAGTGCATTTAGACACGTGATATAGAGCGAGTTTAAGCTTTCAGTTTAATATGTGTTCGAGTTCAGTGCTTGATTATTTTGCGCTCAAATTCAATGCTCGATTTTTTTTAGTTGCACCGTGCCTTCAGACACGGGTTATCCCTAGTATATATATATTAAAAGAGAATGATAAGTTCGGGACCGAGAGCAAAGCTCATCAATTGCTTACCTGTTTGCTCAAATTTTTAGTTTTGATCTAGTTCCAATAGCAGTTATCAGCAAGACCTAGAACTGAACTGACATACGGATGACTAAGCACAGAGAGTTCATCAATTGTTTGGGAACAAGATTGGATGAACTTTTCCGCAACTAACTTTATAATTGAATAAGTTGATAATTTTCGGCTACTCACCTCAGTGCACGTTATCTTGTAATTTGACACCTTCCTTTCTGCATTCTATGAGGGGAAAATGGTTTAGATGCTTTCATTGTATATTTATGTTACCCATAGTGTTTATTATTGCTCATGCATCAATCTTCCATGCTATATATGTTAGCTTTCTTTATTTTTAGTTAGGTAGAATATAAAAAAAAATTTATTGTTATACCAAAAAACTTTAATTTTTTAGATACATGTTGCTTTGATTTCATGTTCATTGGTGGTGAATATTTGAAAGAAGAATTGTGAGTAGTGATGGGTTTTATTAAGTGTGCCTCACATTGCCTACGCTTGTAACATCCTTAATATATGTTGATGTTAATATTGGAATTTGAAATCCAAAAATAGCAGATAATGAAAATAGGTTTTCTGTTATTCAAACCATTCGACCTTGTAAGAGTTCTTGGCGATAAAATCTTTTGAAACCATGCATAGGGTCAAGTTGCTATATATCATCAAGAATTTGATGATTAAAATTTTGGTATAACTAAGTAAGTCATGTTGCCTTGCAGTAAGTGAATACTTGAATATATGGTTTGAGTCAAATTATTAGTTGGTCGGGACAGACAGTCATCTTGATAATGAGTCATATAGGTCGTGGTGTCTTATTCATCGAGTTAAAAATAAAGTTAAATAGGTTATTACTGGAGTTTAAAATTTTCAACTGATGATTAATTTTAAAATTCTTAACTTGCATCTCCTTAACACTAAGTGATAGTGATGTGTTTTACTTGCTGTCATCAAAACTCTAAAAATGTGGGGGGTAAGATTTATTTTATTCTTCAATTGAAAAGAAATGTGTTTTATCCGAATTTTGAAATTTACTACTTGCAAGTCTATGTGTTATACCAATTAAATGGTGCCATTTACTTGACGATAAAATGATAGACAAATTATGCCATGTAACAATTAGTCTATTTGTGTGATTGTCAACCTATTGGAGGATTATTATTGGGAAATGGTTGTTAATGTAGAGGTTGACACAAGTATTGTTCTAATGAGTTACAAGATCTTGGAATGACATAGCTCCAACTTTAAACAAGTAAAAAAAAAAAGTCTATCATCAAAACTCATGGAAATGTGGGGGAATAATGATGCACATGTGACCAAAATTCTCTTATAAGTTGTATTTCGGTATCTGTCCATTGGTCTTGAAAATTATAGTGGTACACTCTACTGAGATGTTTATATAAATTGTTTCTTACCTAAGTGATTTATTTGTGGCTCTTACATCGTCTCAAACAAATGCATTTTAATGTGGTATTTATCAGTGATGTTTGAGACAGGTTAGATTAATATCAATAAGAGGGAATGGAGGCGTGCACACTTGAACGAGATTTTCATCTGTGAAGAATGATATCATTTTACAAAAAAAATTATTAATCTCAGCCAAACAAAGCTGACGAATAATTATACAGCTTTGGAGGAAACCCATGAGACATGAATATATAAAAAATGATTAATTTCATCATTGAGTTTTCGAGAAAAGCCAAGCTTTTGAGAAAAGCTGTCTCAGAATTGTCGAGGGGAATGGACTTAATCCCATAATGGAGTCACCTAAAGAGGTAACCCAACTTATGTGATTGGGAACCCCATGAAGGAAGTTCAATGGGTATAAACAATCCATATTGCGTGGCTCAATAGCATCATTATTGAGAAAATATCTTAAGAGGAGATATTTTCATGCTCATTCCTATGACAGAGGTGCATATGTAGTGTGGCGGTAAGGAAGAGTTTTATCCTGAATGAGACCGAGGCAGTAACACTCCTGCAAGGTATTGTGCACATGTACCCTTGGAGGGCTCACCTAAGTAAGAGTAGTCGTGAGGCGCGACTATGAGAATTGGACTATTCTCTAGAAACTCTCATGAGAATTAAGATCAAATGCATGACCATTAAACGCACTGACCCGCGAATCCTGACCAATATCAATACTGTGTGTCTGATAGTTGAACTCTGGCGCAAAGGGTCTAGTTCAAGCCTTTAGTCACTATGATCCTTCAAAGGGAGGCTGTCAACACTAAGTGAGATTCAAGTCCGGATGACACCTACACCCATTGCACAGTATTCTAGTGACCCTAATTTTTCTATGTTCATTTTATGCTTATATATGTATATATGTATAAAATTATATTTATCATTGATATTCAAAATTTTAAAACTTGTGGGGGATTGTTGAAAAAATAAAAGCTTTAAAATTTCTCATTTAATTTATTTTGTTTTAATGGATCACTTTTAATTTAGGATTTAATTGAATTTTTATATGATTTAAATGAGTAATTATATTTTGTTTTAATTTGACATTAGAATGTCTTTAAGTGGTGGGGTTACTAGATGATGGACTTTAAAAGCCTCTAATGGCTAACATTCTAAAACATATATAAAAAAGGCTCATATGATCTAATGGGATGTTTGTGTTTTTTTTTTTTGGTAGCATGTATATTTTTTTCATATATATTGTAGATGAATTTTTCGATTATATTTTTGGGCAACTTCAATTTGAGTCTGGTTCACCTCAACCTTCCAATGGGCGTGATCATTGAGGAGGTACTGCTGTGAACGTCTGAGTTTGATCTTAGAGTCGCTAGTGTCCGTCAGTACCCTCACGCGGGGAGATTCAGCTGTTTTAGGACAGTGTTCACACGACTGTTGGACTCGCAGGTCAGTTCTTTCTAATTTATAATATATACTTTATTCTATTATAAATTGATTGTTGTTTTATATTTATTTATATGTTCTTGTTAGTTTGTGATCTGAATATTATTTTTGTTAATTAAAATTATGTGTAATTATGCTAATTTCTCCAACAATATTTCAATTATTCTGTCTCTTAATCTAATCAAAAACCGGTCATCACTTTTGAAACTTTTGCAATAATGCACTTATGGACCCGTTGTGATGTCTCATGCAACACAACGAATATTTGCAATATAGTATTACTGATCAAAAAAAATATATATATAGTATTATACTCTTCAATAACTTTAACAAATACACCTTTAAAAGAGTAAAATCTTCATCTCCATGATTTTTCAAAAAATTAAAATATAATAAAAATAAGAGCAAAATAGTACACGAAACTTTTTTTGTTTGGGTTCAACCGTTAAGGTTGTCCGGGTCAACAAGGGATAAATCCGTCATGGTCTGACTTAAAAAAATTATCAATATTCAAACTCAAAACATCTAATTTACAGCTCATTCATATTTTCACTTGGACTATCCGTTGAGTTTTACATGAAACTTTTATCGCATCTTATGTTACTGCAAAACTCCCATCACATTATTTAGTGTTATATTTCAATTAACAGAAAGTGTAGTTAATTAATAAGTGACAAATTTTGGGGGCGTTTAGATTCAATGAACCCAAAAGTTAATGTGTTAATGCCATACATGGTTAGTGACAAAGAGATAAGAATAACATAATCACCCTCTTAAATAAACTTATTTAATGTTTAAGATGAAATTTTGATACAAATTTAGTAGGTAATTTCAATCTAGATAGAGGAGATTCATGAGATAGCGTAATTCTACTTGTATTAATCGTTTTATAAACTATGGCGTGACTTTGGTTACTGCAGTTAGCTAATTGTTTAGAACACATTCGTTTGATCATAAATACAAAGATTTCATTTTATTATTTGAATGTTGTGGGTCATTCTGCCTCCAAAGACTTCTTTTTTGGGTGTAAATTTAGCTTGTAACGTTTTTTTTACACATATTTTTTGCTTTTTTTAAAATTTTATGTAGCATTTATATCATATTTTTGTTTTTCCTTTATCTAAATTTGTTATTTTTTACAAGTGTAATCGCATATAAATTAGTGTACATATATTATTCAGATGCATTTAGATTACTTTTATTAAGTAGTAATCTAATATGCTATTATTTTTTTTACGAAACTATTATTTCGTTTTAAAAAAATTTATTAAAAATTGTTACAAATGGTATCTCTATATTCAATGCTAGCATGAAAATGATTCATACTGATAGGTCAAAGCCCAAATAACCCAATCCATGTAAAAAGTTCAATCTCAATTAAGAGCCTAACCTTATAAAAGCTCACTAAGTCCAATGTGGTCAAGGTCCAGTCAAGTTCACCAAGGAGCTACATCAACTTGACTAAGCCATAAGAAAATCGTCCAGGAGCCTAATCCTCGCCGCCTTGGAGAAGGTCACCCCTCGCTTCATCCTTTTCCCTAGTCTCATGGAGAGTACCCCACTTGTTGAGGGGAAGTAGTCAGTTCCACCAAAATAGTTGCTTAGTTACTATTAAGTCGCCCCAATCTGTTAGGGGATGACTATAAATTGTAAGCCCCACCAACACTTGGGGGGCATCACACTCAATTGAGCACATACCTCATCTCTTTCTCTAAAGCTTGTACACTCTGCTCTCCCAACACTCTTGAGTTAATAAAGCATCCGGCGACCCTAGCCATTCACAAGTGGACGTAGGTCACATTGACTAAACCACTATAATCGCTTGTGTCACTCTATCTCTGTACTTTAATTACTGCATTTATTATTCACACTTGACAGGTGGTATGCAAAGTCATTTTGTGCATCATCAGTTTAACGTTGTCTGTGGGAACGACTGAGTTTCTACTATCTTTCAACCCTCTTGTAATCTATGACGAACACGACCAGGTTGATGTCTCAACAGTTGGGAGACGACAACTCAGCACAACGGGAGGAGGTTCCACCTCCCCTTGCACCTTCAGAGCCGTCTGCTACGGCGACCTCCGTCGTTGGACAATAGCTTTTACAGACTATGTAGTCGCTAGTAAAGCAGAATTATCAACTCATTCAACTGATGCTCACCCAACGACGAGTCACCCCTCAACATGTCTCCCCTGTGGGAGGAGCCTCATTTTCTCCAATAGGAGTGGAGCCACAACCTATCATTTCTGGGCATCAAGCAGCCCTTCACAATGGGGGTCCTCGCCAGAATGCTCCACGGCCACATCAGGGTGCACCTCTCCCAGTCCATCCTCAGAGCGCAGTGAGTTCATGAGTTTCCCCTCCTCATGAACTTGTGCAAGAGAACGAAGATGGAGAAAGCCAATACGAAGACAACGAAAACCAATACCATCACTAGACTAAGAATGTCCCTAACCAGTGGGAGGATAAGATTAGAGAGGTGCAAAATCAACTTGGTGATGCCCTTAACGCTATCAAGGTAGAGGTGCCCAAGACGGTAGACTACCTGGTAAGGCGCACTGATACTCCATTCATTGCCGATATTGTCAATTACCCCCTCCATCAAAAGTTTGAAATGCCATCCATGAAAATCTTTGACGAAACGAAGAACCCACTAGACCACCTTGAAACTTACAAAACTCAAATGCAACTGCACAATGTCCTCGACGAGATCATGTGTAGGGAATTTCCAACCACCTTGAAGGGGTCCGCCCGACAATAGTTCGCCAAGCTTTCCCCTACCTCCATAAGCTCATTCGCCAAACTGAGCAGGTCCTTTGTGACACAGTTCATTGGAGGTCACTGCCACCTGAAACCTGCCACCCACCTGCCAAGCATAAAGCAGGACCCAAATGAGAGTTTAAGGAGCTACCTCACTCGTTTTAACTAGGAGGTCTTTTAGGTTGAGGAGCCTGATGAAAAGGTTAGCATGACCGTTTTCTTAGGAGGTCTCCGGTCATCAAGCTTCCTTTTCTCAATGATGAAGCGCCCACCAAAGAGCATGCTAGAACTATTGGCAAAAACTCAAAAATCTATGAATGCTGAAGACATCAACAGGTCTAGTCGAGGCGAATCATCTCGCTGGTTGCCACAAACTTGACCTAACTTTGCACTGCTTTTAAGCAGACAATCTATCTCCAGCTTAGTAGCTCTCTCACGGGTTGCCAAAGGCTTGGCCTCTGCAATACTCTTAAGTAGGCAACCTATCTCCAGCTTAGTTCCCTCGTGGGTCACCAAAGGCTTAGCCTCTACACTGTTCTTAAACATACAACCTATATATCCAGCTTAGCGGCTCTTTTGCGGGTCGTCACAAGCTTCGCCTCTGCACTGTTCTCAAACAGACAACCTATGCCTCAAGCTTAAGGACTCACTCATGGGTCTCCAAAAGCTCTGTTTCAAGAGGCACAACTCTCTCACGAGTAACCTCAAACTATCTTTGCTCTTACGCAAATAGCCTACCTCTCTCCAGGTAATCATGTCAAATATTTGAATGTTCGGAATAACATTGTTTTTTCACGTCTAGGATCTTGAAACTCAGGTCGTCTGCAACTCTTAAGACTACATTAGATTAAATGTCAATAATCGAGCCTCATATATCCAGCACTGTCGGCTGTTTATTGCAGCACAAACGCCCAACACCTCTTAGACACCCAACCCAGGCGCCCAGCACCTCAAGCATCCAACACCTCAGAGTTTGACCACGTCCATTAACTGACGAGACCACCTCAGCGCTCACGGTTCCTTGCCCAACTGGCCTTAGCGTGCTCCTACCATAGCAAATAGCAAACTCGACCAAAGAGCCCAACACCAAGGGGAGCTTGCCCATAGTGACTAAGGAGCCCAACGCTAGGGGAGGCTCGCCTAGCTACAAGGACACCTTGCCAAGCGCCAATGACGAATTGTCCATACTACCCAGCATCCCTAAGGGCACCAAACCCCTTTTGCTTGCCCAAATGAGCCAACCCAGCATCCCTAAGGGCACCAGACCCCCTTTGCTAGCCCAAGCATTCCCCCCTTGCCCAAGGCATCCCCAAGTGCTCTAAATAAGACTTATAATATATCAAATTGAAGCTCTCGATAAGTCTTATAAAACAGCTGTTTTGGCCTCCCGAAGTTAAAAAAAAAAATATGTTCGCCCAAATGGGGCAGCCCATCGCCTGGAGAGATGTCTAGCCCCATCAGCTCGCTTAAGAGAGGATGTCCAGCGCCTAGAGAGGCACCCAACCCTTTGTGCTAGCCCAACCTTGGCATGCCCAAACCAGGCTGCTCGTGCTGCCTCTTGATGCCTGCACTCCAAGGCCAGCCTCATCTATAGCACCAAAACCTCCCTTGGCCTCTACTAGCCCTCTTCTTCCTTGTACACCATCAACAAAAGCACCTTGCATGAACAAATCGTCCACAGCACAGACAACAATAGCGCCTAAGGCCTGTTTGCCCACTCCACCGGCAAGAACACCTGGAGCCTGCTCACCTAACCCTTGCACGTTTGAACCAAGCTGCTCGTTTGCCTGCTGACTTGAGCACCCGATTGCCTTTGAGGCTTGCCCAACCGAGATTTGGACAGTAGCTCACCCTGTCTCTCTCTGCTCGCCACTTCACCTCAGCAAGCAGGCACTTTGTGCGCCCAGGTCAGCGCTTGAATGGGCGTCCAGCTCCCTCACCTCACGCTGCTCACCTATGGTTGAAAAATGAGCAGCCTGCTCGCCTATGAATCCTAGGCGTGCCCCCAAGTCTGATCTAGAGGAGAGAGGCTCTCGACCTCAAGAATGCCCCTAGACACTCGTCTGTTGAAGCCAATCCCTTCTCCATCGTTCTCAACGGCAAGAGGCCCACCATCTTCAGTGCCCACTTCTTCCTCAACGACAATGGGTGCTTGCATTTCTTTCTCTTTGGTCGACATTGATCGAAATGCTCAGTGCTCAAACTCAAGATTCCCTAACCTTTGGTCTCTAAAGATTTCAAGGAGTCTCCACCATCTAGAGCTCAAGATTCAAACAAATGCCCGCTTCTCCAAGTTTTCTTAGACACGGAGTATTGAGGGCAAATGATGGGTCAAACCCAATTGACCCAATCCATGTGGAAAGTCCAATCTCAACTAAGGGTTTAACCTTATAAAAGCCCACCAAGTCCAATGTGGTCAAGGTCCAATCAAATTCACCAGGGAGGTACATCAGCTTGGCTACGTTATCAGAAGAGCATCCAAGAGCCTAACCCTCGTCTCATCCTCTGACCGAGTCTCATGGAGAACACCCCACCTGTTGAGAAGAAGTAGTCAGCTCCACCAAAATAATTACTTAGTTGCTATTAAATCACCCCAATCTGTTAGGGGATGACTATAAATTATAAGCCCCACCAACACTTGGGGGCATCACACTCAACTGAGCACATACCTCCTCTCTTTCTCTAAAGCTTCTCCTCTCTTTCTTTAAAGCTTGTACTCTCTGCTCTCCCAACACTCTTGAGTTAATAAAGCACTCGGCGACCCTAACCATAAATAAGTGGACGTAGATTACATTGACCGAATTACTATAAATCGCTTGTGTCACTCCATCTCTCTACTTTAATTACCGCATATATTACTCACACTTGACAGGTAATGTGCAACGCCATTTTGTGCAACATCACATACTGTATGATTTTCAATGTTGAAACTTGTGAGAGAAAGTGAATAAATGTTCTCGTCGACCATAATCATCTCTTACGAGGAGCCTAACAGGCATATGACCTTGTCATTTGAGTTCTCTTCCCGTGTGACCAAGAATGTTGAGTGATAAACTCTCGATTGTCACCTCTCTTTGTAGCACTAAGTGTGATCAGCACCAATCATGTTCGGGCGATAAAACTTACACTAATTCACATTAGTTCATCCTGCTGTGCCCCAGACCTTTCCTAACTCTGCTTTGGTGTGCCGGACTCTGCTCTTCATCCAAGTCGGTAATTTTTGCGATCGGGGGCAAAAAATAGTTTGAGAAATTACAATGTGGTAAAATAGAAACAAACTGCAATTCATCCACTAAATAGTGGGATATGACCAATATTGGCCATTCGGACAAGAGATTGAGATTGCTAGCAATGAGTTTTGGATCATCCACTATCATATACCTCATGTTTCAAGGGCGAAAAAGCGAAAAATGAAGTTAATAAACTAAGAAATTCATCATCAGCATAGGTATAATATAAGATGTGGGATGGTCCAGTGACCATCCAGACACACAGTTGATCGTAGGTTCGATTCTCCTATCCTTGCCTTCCTGCACGAATGTCTTTATCAACAAGAGACGCCGATATACCACAAAGCATTATCACTCGATTTCCATAAAAAAGGCCAACAGAGTATGATACATCAAATTATAACAGATACTTGAATTATAGGTGACTGCTATACAGATATAGTGTTTCCAAATATCAAAGCAACTGGTCAAAGATAGGATAATAGACATTGGAACTATCATATCTGTGACTTATTCTGAATCTGAAGCACTCGAGAAAGAGAATAGCTTAATGTTTGTTCTTAGGCCTCTTCACAATCATCACAGTGCAGTGAGCATGATGAGCACAGTAGTCACTTACACTACCCAACACAGCCCTGCAAGACCAAATGACAATGCATTAATATAAGTGCAACTGTAAAAGTTTTTTTTTTTAATTTCAATAGCTTAGGGGAAAGTTTGTCTATGATGCATTATGAAGCAACAAACTAGAAGCTTTCAGTTGATGACAAGAAGAGCAAACTTGAAAAAAGGTGAAAATCTTTGAAGAACCAGTTTTTCTTTGTTGGCTTTTTTTTTGGGTGAGGGATTACAGGTCTTATTATTTGCAGAAACAAATTATGCTCGCATGGCAATATTCCAGAACCTTTCAACTTTATTAAGTAACCAAGAACAAGCAGTTAACTAAGCTTGTAGACATTATGAAAACTTTCAACTTTGAATAACCAAGAACAAGCATCGACTCCTAGACACAATGAAATTTGTTTGACAAAAGCTACCTACAGGAAGTTGAAGTGAACCGAAATCATTCTTCTTTCTTAAAAGCAAGGAAACTCAACATCTATCTAGGCGGAGAAATTTGATTTTATGAGTCATCTTGAAATGATTGTGTTAACCAATCCAAGCCCTAAGGCAGTATAACCCTCCTGATTACAGGCAAAAATATATTAACAGTTAGATCAGACTTACATTAACAGTATAAGTCTTAAGTACATAAATTTTATGAACAGAGTTAGATCACTTTTTCAGGTTGGGGTGGTAGGGAGGGGGAACAGATTAGATCACATAACTTATATTATGTTAAAATCCCAAGATCCGTAGCTAATGTGCTAATTCCATACCTCTTTATAGCTCCGTAGCCATGACTACCCAAAGCCAACATTGAGGCCTGGTGTTTTTCTACAGCGTCACAGAGAACATTTCTAGCATCCCCTTCCACAACTTCCACTGTCACATCATTCACCTGCATAGAATTGTAATGCTCAGAATTGTTGCTGAACGAATTGTACTGGGCCCCTACACTTCAGGCTCAAAGGCTAGGATTATCAATTTACAAAATTGGACAAACAAGAATTCCAGAAAAAATATCAAATCAAGTATAACAGTTTAGGATGATGAGTGTATATATATATATATATATTGTTTTCACCCATCCTAAACTCTGAATGAAAATTAATGAAAAAATTAGAAGCACATAAACCCATTTGCAGATGTAAATTAATTTAAAGAAAACATTATTTGCATTGGCCCAGTCAGGAAAGCATGTGGATTTACAAAACAGGGAATAAAGAGAGATTCCTTCTAAAAAGATACTCAGTGATCAGCCGAACTGAAAGGTATTGAATTCTGCCATTTATTTATGAACTACAGCGGAGGCATCAATGATAAACTTTATATCACAAATAATTGCTATAGAAGATTTGCTGTGCATTAATTAAGAAAAACACCAAAGAGGTGCATATATTCCAATGAAAATAGTATGGATTATTGATCCACTATTCAGCTCACAGTTACTCAACCTATAGCTTGAATATTTGTGTCAAAGCCTTTCTTAGCTGACAAAAATGTGACAAGTATGGCGATTAGTCCCAAAACCCAAACACTGCTGGAATCTGCCTCAATCAATGATCTCCAGTTGAGATTTTAGGAACAAAGTATCGTTTCTACTTTCCTGTGTACAGCAATACATACTCGGGCAAACACGTAAATACATGCATAAACTTCCTCCACAACATTTCCATTCCATCAAGGCTTGATGATCTTTGCATCAATACCATTCCCTTGTGCTACAGACAACATCCATCAATAACACCAGATCAGGAGGAATTTCTCATTTGCAGCCACGGTCCTAACTGATTGGGGGACTCAGCCTGCTTTGTCGAAGCCGTCCTTCTATTTCTCTTGATTATGGAACTTATCAATCAAACATCTTTACAACTTTCACTTAGACTTAACATTCAATACGGTACCTTATTTCTCACGATTTAATAATCCAAAACAGAACTCTAAATCCTGGAGTCGATATGAAAAAGTGACTCTTTCAAGACCTGCACATCTAAAACTATGTGATTGAGAAAAAATACACAAAAGAGTCATAGTTCAGGGTCAGACAAACATTAGTTTTTTCCTCCATTCACCATCGATTTCATTCGGCCAGAAAGCCGCATAATTCAATATAAGAATAGAAAAAAAAGTGTTTACTCGGAAAGCACAATAATCCAACTTCATTAATACTTAGAGTGGCTGGAATCTAAGAGACATCATCCAACACAGCAATAAAATATGTGAGTAGTTGGGGGAAAAAAAAGTAACTAGCTCAGAGAAAGAAAATAAGAAAAAGTGAAATCAAGTTGATGATTACTGATTTAGCGACGCAAATCTCCTTGGCCTTTTCAATGACCCTAGCAGCGATCCTTTTCAGATCCGAATCCACGTACGGCAGAACATCGGCGGCACCTGCATGTTTATCGGAATATAAAGCCACTTAAAATTCATTAATTTTAACACCAAATCAAAGCAAGCAATACATCCCAATCCAGACAATAAAGAAACGTGTGTTGTGTGTATGTGTGTGTGCGTGTTTAGACGCAAAATTGAGTCGAATAAAATTGAAAATACCAGGACCGGCGAGGCCGATGGCAGCAATAGGAGTAGGTTTGGCGTGGACAAGCACCAATTTGAACGGAGAATGCGCAGGGGACGGGGTGAAGAAGTGATCAAGAATCCACTCTAGTGCGTAGACGCTGTGCTCGCTATCGTCCAATCCGACCAGCATCGCTTGTTTCTCCGTCGTCGTCATCGGAGCTCTGTGATCGAATCAAGAGTATAGAGGAATTTGTCCTAAGTGTAACTATAGTTAGAGAAGAATCAAGAGTATAGAGGAATTTATCCAAAGTTTAATTAAAGTTAGAGAAGACAACCGAACCGATTCGAAATTTTTGGTGATTTCTGGAAGAGAGAGGGAATGATCTGTGATGGATAGCTGATGAGAGAATAGTGATTTGACTACGCAAAGTAAGAGAGTCGTTGTTTGTGGACAACTGGTTTTTGATGTGAAAGAGAGAGAAAGATAGTGGGCGGGGTGACGACGGCTGTGTTGCCTTCAAGGTCTAAAAATACAGTTACTACTCTTAATCTTTGGAAATATCATTGTACTCCACCACAATTTACTTTCTCCTTCTAAATACCACCCTATTCATTGTTTTTTTTTCCTTTTTGGGTAATTTTTTGGTCATTAGTGATAAGAGCAAAAGTGATTATGTGACGATTTTTTTTATTTTTGTCACCAATAGATGATTGATCCCTGAATAACTAACTACTACAATTTAACAAAAATAATTTATAACCAAGGGAAAAAAAACTAGAAAAGAGGACACAATGAAATTACGAAGAGGCGCGTAAGAAATCAAACTTGCATTCAAATCAACTAGGCTAGGTCCAATTGGGTGATCTGAGCAATTAAACAATCAAGCAATTTGCAAATAGCCCAAGTAGATGCCCCTTCGTGGTGTTCCTTTCTAATATTATGGCGTTATTACAATTCCGCAAGTTACTGATTTTAACTCTCAAACACACAAGAAAGAGGATAAGCAGAAGCTTATGAGGCTTATAACTCAAGGAGGTATGCACATACGTCCTCAATAACACATGCCCAGACACCTAAATGAAGACACGACAGACAATAAGGCCAGCCAATTCAAACTAAACTAGGGCTGCTTCAAACCTTAGGTAGTGTCAGTGCCCTTTTTTGTTTGATTAGGGATCCCCTTTGAAGAATAATCAAAGAAGAGACGTCTAATCCTTTTGCCGCTGCATGGATGGCTAATCGTATGCAGCAGGCTCAAAGACCCGAGATTCTGGAAGGCACGTGAGTCCAAACGTTATGTTGAATGTGCGACCGACACTACACCATGTAGGTACCTGTGCAGGTGTGCTCAGGTGCTTCTTATTCTTCCTTGTCTGATTCCTGGCAAAGGACAGTTGTTTGGAAGCAAATTTCAGGTAACACATTCAGAAACTCACAGCTGACTTTTTGCCCCCTTGTGTTTTGGGAGCCAGGGGGTGGGGTGGTGAAGGGCACATAACCTTGAATTGTTCATATATAGATGTTGTCCCGAGTGAGAATTTGAAGCAACTAGAAATTATACAATGCCAGACTAACAAGGGTAAAACAACTGTGACTATTCAAAAGCTCATTTTATCATATGATAAATTAGAATCGAGAAAAATGTAAGAATGCAACATCAGAGCCTCTGAGTCTTGACATATTCCCAGGTCATACTAATCAAGCTTAACTGGACAAAATCAAAGGATTCTTTCCTTTGTTCATGTGATATCTTTTGCATAGTTTCTCCAGAGTAGCTACCGAATGTTGCATCTTGTTTAGTTTGGTATCCATAAACATGCCCTGCAAAAGGAGCTAGTGAGGAAGGGAATGATGAACCCAACAACTCATAGAGTTTCTAAAGCATAAGCTTCTCATCTACCTGGTAGTCATCTCCATATTTCTCCAAAAGCCGACCAATGTGAAGGCGTTGAATGACTGTCAATGGTTGCAGAGGTGCAGTTTTCCCATCTCTTCGCTTCTTCCCTAGAGCTGATTTTAAATCTGCAACCCAACCACATATAATGACATTAACACTAGGCAAAGATGGACAAGCAAATTTGCATTTCAAGTTCGTACATGATGCAACACATCTCAGAACTTAATGGAATCCAGGTCAACTATTAGTAAATGAGAGTTGGTATCACTAAAAGCTAATATAAGTAATTTAATAACTTTTTGTATTTAAGGATTTTTAGATGTGCTTGGTACCTAATCAGGTAAGAGGAAGCTCTTCCTACCAGCAACCTGTTTAACCTATGGCCCATCATATGTCTGACATGCGTTCATTCTACAATCTTTTATATTTCTCCCTTTCATCATTGTAATACCTATTATATATTTTTTTCTCCTCTTTGGTCTTTCCCTTTTTTTTTTAGTTTATTGGGGGACTTATAGAAACCTCCCACAATCTTCTGATTCTCAATTCACCAAATGATACAAAGCTTTTCACAGCCATCTCTGTCTTGGATTATTTCTATTTCTACATATCTGATATTATGACCTGATGATGCTTATTCTTTGAACCCTCTGACTTCTTAGCAGTTCATTGTTCAACATTTTCTCTTCTTTTATTTTTTCCCTTTTTTATTTTTTTTGTTTTTTTTTGGGACGGGGTGGGTGGGTTAGAACAATTAATGTTAAAACATGTTGAAATTAAGGATTAAAACTAGGTTTCAAAACAGCAAGCAATTGAAACTGCCATGTGATGATCTTCATTCTCTTGGGGATTGGGGAAGGTGGTGTTTGCAAGTTTGTAGAGTGACGAAGTGGATGACACTCTGAGCATTGACTGATGCAGTTGGACGAAAGTGAGTGTGAGATGCGTACTTTAAAAAGTGCCAGCATACAATTTGAACACATAAGAAGAGAAATCTACGGTGGATTTTGATTGTTTCTGATCCAAGAAACCAAAATCTCCACCCAGCTTAGAGCAATACAAAAATTAAGCTTGCTTAGGCCCTATAGTGAAATTTTACTTATATAGGGAACCCAAAAGAAAAGTCGTAAACCTAAAATTATCTACTTTCGTTCCTTATTTCCTTTGCTTTATCTTTCAATAATAAAGGGACATTTTTTTCCATTTCCTCCGACTTCCTCGCAATCCACGCAGATATTAAACCAAATTCAAGCACTATCAACAGCTTAACATGTAAATTAAACCAAATTCGCCAAAAATCTTAGTAAAATTCACTTAAGCTTGACATGTCTTGAATAAATACACAAAAGAACAATTTATATTAGGAATTCGGAAGCAGATTGGAACAGACAGAGTAGACAAGAGATGACTGACCGTCTTCTTCGAGATCGCTGCCAGAATCGATGGTCTCGAACTCCGAGATGGGAGCGTCGTCGGACGGAGTTGGGACTTGAAGAGAGTCGCTTTGGATGATGTGACTAGTGCGTGAACGGATGCCGAGCAAGTTGGGGTTCGAAACGACGCCAAATGACTTGTAGTTCTCAATCACACTCCCTTTGTCGTCCCATTTGATATCAGAGGAGTCGATGAGAGATCGGAGTTTCGGTGGAAGAGAAAACGCTGGTTTGAATACATTAGGGTTTTTCTTTGGAAGTCCCACTCGTACCTTCGGTCTCGATTTCTTGTACTTCCTTCGCGACCTCCCCATCTCTCTCTCTCTCTCGGTGAAGAAGAAAAACGAAAAGGCATAGGGTTAGGGTTTAAGGGAGAACATTGATGCTAAAGGGACAACCTGTCGTTTAATAAATGACAGCCCAATGAAGTTTTAATATCCTTTTGAGTAAATTGACAGTTTGAGCCCAATATTTTTTTGTATTTATCTATCTTTGTACATAATTATTTGTATATTACTCAATTTTAATTTTATATGAGAATTTTGTTTCAAATTTTATGAGCCAATAACATTATTTGAACTATGTAATCAGTTGATAAGAATCTTGAATTTAAATAAAAAAAATACCCAAAAAAAACTTATTTTGATACTTACACCCCCCTAAAAAAAAAACTTATTTTGAATTCAATCCAAGTTTGGTAACGTTTTTATTTTTTGTTTTTCAAAAATAAAAAATGAAAAACAAAAACGTCTTTTTTTTTTTTTGAAAATCCTCCCTCGTTTACAAAATGGTGGCGAAAAAAAAATCGGTTATCAAACGACTTTTTTTTTCTTGTTTATTCTAAAAATCAAAATAAAAACGAAAAACAAAAAAACAGAAATGTTACCAAACGGGATATTAATTGAATTTTGATAATACTGTACCATGTTGTAAAAAAATGGGTTTGAGAATAAAAAAAATGATGACCTTTTTTTTTTTTTTTTGTCAATGACGGATCTAGGTAATAGAGAGGAGCTGTAAATTTAGATATTCTTGAGTTTGAATCATGATAAACCCTTGAGTATAGGTCATGAGAGATTTATCCTTACAAATACATTTTTTCCGACATGAATGACCTGTTTTTAACCAAACCAAAAAAAGGATTAATTGAGTTGTGGATAAGCAAGATCAGACACGCCTAACCGTTAAACCAAAAAAAATGACGGATCTGAGGGTCAGGCCAAGTGGGGATGACCCACACCCCAAAATTCATCCAAACAAGCAATTAGTGTTTCAAAATGAAACCATATTGTATTTGTTAAGTAATATTTATAGTTATCGAGTTCTAAGAACATTTATTTTTTCACTCTCACAATAATCAACTGAAGATTAATCTCCAGCTTCATGCATAAGACCTGATTTCTACTCCTTGCTACATAGAGATGCCAATTGTTCACACCCATTGAGTCATTGATTACTCATTCAAGATATGCTGCAAAAATTGCTGTGGTTCATGACAGAACGAGATTCATGACAACTCACAGCATATTAAAAAATATGATTCTTGATAGAGCATAACGAAAATATTAGAATTCTGATGCAAGAATGCTGAGAAAGATGCTTCGGTTTCTACTAAATATCAAATGACCAATAACTAAAGTTCAATGGAATACAGCTGAAGTGAACTAGATTATCTGCCACTACAGTTTGTCCTGAGGAATGTTGGCCAAAACTTGTTGCATATATCCACATCTAGCATCATAGAAACCAGAATGGTTGTTACAATCCAGAAGAACGGTTGGCGTATTCCTTAACCAAAGCTCCAAAGAGTGAGTGCCTCTCGAGCAAGCGGGATGGTTTGTCAAATTCTCTTGCCCAGCCTATTGAATAGAGAAAAAAAAAGGGGCATTAGCCAGTGGTAACCTTTGTAGTAGACTATCTACACGTAATAATGATATGTTGTAGCTCCTTGAGATAGAAAAGAAGAAATCAATAATTAAATCAAACGATGTACGGTATTCCTTGCATCTATCACAAGGGGGGGCTAAAAGCTCAATGCATGGTCTATGCATCTTGAAAGATGTGTGAAGCTTAAGGTACTTGGTTTTTCTTTCATATCCTCCCCACCCTTTGTTTTTGGTTTTATGGACAAAATGAGCTCAGTGAAATCACAGTTGAAGATGCGGAGATGAGTAAGTAAATGATGTTTGATGTTTGTATAATAGACAAATACTTAGTAATATGTGAAATTGGAAACATGCAAGGGAATAAGCCAACCAGTTTTCAGAAATGCACAAGAAAGCCAGGGTTTGGGTGAGGTAGAGAAGAGAAAGAATATAGGAGGCCAGTTTTTCCTCAATTTGAAAACCTTAAAAACCCGAAACAAATAATCAGTCTCCTTTTGTGCATTGCATGCTTTTTGGAATTGATATCATGGGGACTTGCACAACGAGCTCGTCCAGTAATGAAGTCACAATAACTAAAGATGAATGCCGGAATTAATCTGGCTTGCTAAAGTTGCAAACACATTTGTAATAGTATTCGAGTGAAGTAAGGGAAAATCAAGAGGAAGAAGTACACACCTGCATCTACAACTAGAACCCTGTCACAGTCCATGACTGTTGGTATTCTATGAGCAATGCTGATGATTGTACAGGCTGAGAAGTCCTCGCGGATAATCTTCTGAATTACACCATCCGTCTGTGAATCCACAGAAGCAGTTGCCTCATCCATGAACAAGACGCGGCTGCGCTTAAGCATTACACGTCCCAAGCAAAGAAGCTGCCTCTGCCCCACACTCCAATTGTCTCCACTATCCACAACTAAGCGAGTTCACCAAAAACAAAATTAAAAATTGACTTTATCTAGCTCTAGGGAATAAATTGGTAAAGGAGGCTTCAAGTGAGCCTTGTGTAGAAGCAATGAGTAATGTACCTGAAGAATCAAGTTTACCCGGTTTTGTAGCCACTACATCTTTAAGTTGGCAGCGTTCAAGGCTCTACAGAATAAGTTCTCAAATCAGATAAACCAGAGTAAAAACTTTAGCAAATCTATTGCGTTTGTTTACTCAAATGAACAATAAGGGCACATTTACCTTCCATATCTCTTCATCTGAATATTGCCCAATAGGGTCAATATTGCTCCTCACGGTTCCTTCGAATAAGACAGGTTCTTGAGGAATGATCCCAAAACGAGACCTGAGGTCATGAAGCCCTAGCATCAAAATGTCAACATCGTCAATGATTATCTTTCCTCCAGCAGGCTCCACCAACCTAAAGAACACCTGGATTAAAGTTGATTTTCCACCGCCTGTACGACCCACCACACCGATCTTCTCACCCCCTCGAATGCTTAGAGTAATGCCTTTCAGAACTAGAGGAGTGTTTGGACGATATCTGACCTGTTCGTCAAATTTATTTAGTTTTTGTGAAAAAGAATTCCAAATGCTCCATAAGAGACAACATTTCTGCCCAACTTGGATCACTGAAAATGCAATTTCATACTATTTAATGTAATCAGTAATCATCATAATATATACCTGCAAATCTTTGAGCTCAACATTGCCATGGGTGGGCCAATTAGGAGAAGGCAGACAATCTTTTTTCTCCCATTCTGCTTCTGATGGTATGTTTGAAAACTGTTTTAACCTCTCAACAGAAACCATTTTATTTTCCACAAAGCAACTCATATAAATGGCCCAGAACAGCACGCTATTCAGGGACAAACCATATGAGAGAGATAATCCAACATTCTCTGAAGAATACAGAAAAAGTCAGTTTCCTGAACGCAAATCCAAAAACCTAAGAGGTAAGGACGAAGGAGTTAAAAGGAAAAGGAAAGGACAACTCATTTACATCACATGAACACTTCACATAACATGCTGAATCAACAGCCTTTAAGCTAACAGGAACAGTAGGAATCACAAAATAACCCCTGAATACAATAAATAAATGGTCCATGTAGGTGTACATTGTATGTTGAATAAATGAGAAACATACTATCAATAACTCGAAACACCAAAAAGACTGATAAAAAAGTACTATTTTCACCTCGCAATCGTTATATCTTTTCAGGTATTAGGTTAATGTTTTGAGAACAGATTAAGTCATTCTATGGCTTTTGGGCTTCTTAATATCATAAGCGTTCAGCTGAAGATTCTTTTATATGGTAGTCCTGGAAATCTGTGTTGTTAGGTGACAATCAAAGACATGTTGGACATGAAAGTAAGTAACAATCATCTTAGGAGATACATACCAGGCTTAATGATGCTGCTAGGTAACAAGATAAGGAACATTGCAGAAATACAGAGGATGAAGCTTCCAATCAGTTCTAAACGAAACCCCAACCATTCATTGGATCCATTATTGTGGAAATCCATACGCACATTTGCATTCACTCGGTTAATATATTCCTGGCAAAAGCTTTCCTGCTTTCTGAAACAGCGGATTGTCATAACCCCAGATATGCTTTCGGAGAAGTGATGAATGACAGGTGCTTTTGTAATAGAATCAAGTCGAGTTAATTCACGAGATGTTGCAAGATAATATCCCTGAAGCAAAAAGGAAAAAAAATACATATTGGAAAATCTGAAGTAATTTTTTCTTTATAAACATGTTGATATGCATGCCCATTAATTGAAAAAAGGTAAATTAAGACACCCTCTAAACACAACCCATCCTACAGAAGCCACCCCACCCCAACCATGCTGCACCTGCCACCTTTCTTTTTCCCCCACCCTGGCAAACTTGCAGCCCCCTGGTTCGAACCGTGGCTGGTTCATCTCTCAATGTATAATGTAGTATGATATATCCAAGTTATGAGGCCACTTTTTTCGATTAAGTAATGGGACTTATTGTTACTACTTTGATAAAGCAAGGGTTCGCCGTGTCAATAGTGAAATACAAAGGATGGCCAGAGAATAGACCTGGGTATATTGGGGGATGGGGTGTCATTATTATTTACCCTAAAAAAGTATAATAAAATGGCTCTGCAGGCCACATGAGAAATTCTACAAAGAGATTGACTACACCGACGTGTTTTTTTGGTTGGAACTACCCAAAATGTAAGATTTTAAATTTTGACGAGTTTCCAAGAATTTCCACAGTATGGTCCAGTCATTTTCAATACCAGCCACGCAAAATTGTAGTACTTTGACAGAACTGGTGGAACCAGTGTCATTTTGGCAACCACCTTGGCGACCGCAGCAGCCCAAAATGCCCATGCAACCCATGCTATTGAAAAAATGCTAGGCACTCATCCAGGCAATAGATGGTTATCTTTTCCCAATGAGATTATAATTTTATTACACCAAAAGCAAATAAAAAGAGAACAAGAACAAAAATCAGCATTATAATCAATACACATACCCGATACCAGATATTCAGCCAACCAAGTGGAATTAAAAGGAATGCGGTTGGCCAAGCATATTGACAGGTCATGATGATGATGCTGAGCAGTGTGATGTACATTGCAAGAGTAACACCCATAAAAAGGGGAAGGAGGACATCAATGTTGGTCTGATCAGTTGATGCCTACACAAGTAGATTAAAAGGTATTTAAGTCATCAGCTTAGACATCTTTAGCCACTCAAACTAATTATTTCACTTCAGCAATATGACAGTTAATAGGTGACGATAAATATAATTATCACAGAACAAAATGACATCTTAATGCAAATAAAGTTTCCTATTCTGGTGTCCTACTTTTTACCCGACTTAGAATTCTTCCCGAAGGTGTAGTGTCAAAGAATGACATAGGAGCATGCAGGATACTTTGAAGGATTTGCCTGAAGAAGATTTGGGCAGTCTTGAGGCCCATGAGTGTGACAAAAAGGGATCTTATCATTATCAATACAAGTGACACAACTGCAATAATGGCATAGATTTGAATGAAGAGAGAAGCGTTGAATGACACTCCGGAAGTTTCATATGCCAACCAGTAATCACTGGCCATTAGAGTCCCCTGCCACAAGAGAGAAACCAGAAACACTGCCACCACACCCCACATTCCGAAAGCCTCTGTGATATACAGTTTGTAAACGTGTAAACTGACTCTCCCAATTTCTCTCTCCTCCTCTTTGATGAGCTTCGAATTTTCCCTTTCAGACTCAGATTGTTCTCGAAATTTGTCTTCACCCTTCTCTTCCCCATGGTTAGAAGTTGCTTGAGGAGATTTTGGTGGTTTTAGGGAACATTTTCCTTGTGAGGTGGTTCCTGCTTCTACCAGTTCCATGGAGGTTTCGTGGGCCGCTACTAGCACTTGGAAATCCAAGCCTGATTCTTGTAGATCATTGTATTTTCCGGATTGCACAATCATCCCCTCTCGCATAACCTGGTTTTGAGAGGTAAAATAATTATATATCATAGACAAATAAATAAAGCTAAACATGGGGATTCAGATAAACAAAACCATTCTTACTAAGATAAGATCAACATTATGCAAGAAGTCAACTTGGTGGGTGACAATTAAAATGGTCTTATCCTTGAGGACGCCTCTTACACATTCCTGTGAAAGAGAATGCAAAAAATGAATAAATAAAAATAACACTAAGTCATATTTATGACAGCTGAAAGCACCAAATGGTTCTGAAATTTAAAAAAATTGCAATAAGTGTGAGAAAGAATAGAAACAAAGATGTTCTCTCACTCCTGCTTCTTCAACAGATTTTCCCAAAGCAGAAACAGTAAGCAGCACACATACACACATATGATAGGGATATTTGAACAAGCAGCTCAGCATAGAAAGGCATTAGTATATTGCAGAGTGTAACAAAGCACATCATTATGTGATTAAGGTAGGGGTCACCTTGAATATCTCTGACCCGGTATGAGCATCAACGGCACTAAATACGTCATCAAGAAGATAGATATCACAATCTTGATAAACGGCTCTGGCAAGTTGGATCCGCTGCTTCTGTCCGCCACTGAGGTTGATACCACGCTCTCCAATTTCAGTCTGGTCTCCATACTCCATCATTTCCAAGTCTTTCTCCAAGCAGCAGACCCTGATAACTTCCATGTATTTTTCTCTGTTCATAGGCAAACCAAAAAGGATGTTCTCTTGGATTGTTTCATTTTGAATCCATGATGTTTGTGCAACATAGGCAGTGGTTCCACAGACTCTGACCTGTTACAAAGAGAAGCATAGATATCTATTAAATGATCAAATCATCCAATCAATAACTGTTTTTACTATTCAGTTCATTGGTTAAGCTTTAGAAGATGAACTTTTTAGTTCATATATATATATATGTGTGTGTGTGTGTGTGTGTGTGTGTGTGTGTATTTGTATGTATGTTTATAAATGGCCTAAAAATTGATAATTTCTACAGTCCAAGCAAGAATACCTTTGCTAAAGTGTATAATATCACACTTATTAGAAATAAATCTGTGATTCAAGTACATAAAGAATCTAAGGGAAGCTCCCACTAAGGTCAGAATAAGGGAAACACAACTAATATGGTCTGGCCCACAGCAAATTGATTGCACCATCTAGGAGTGATCTATAAGTGTTGCAAGAAGAAGAGAAAAACCAAGAACATTCTGGTGGGTCAAGAGAAAGACATGGTAGATTAAGATAAAATAGATGTATTCCCTTTATAAAGGTGAATGGAAAGTATGAATCAATGCAGCTAACACAAAGATGTCTGTACTTTAGATTGGGTTCAGTGCAATGCAGATGCAGCATTCTTAAATAAGAAACAGACAATGAGTAAAAAATGCAGCTTACTCTGGTGCTCTAATCTGTGGAACAGAAGCAAAAAGAGAACAGAATCGAACAAGTTATAATAGAGACTCCATCTGCTACAACTACCTCTATTGACAGGTTAAGGAAAATAATGTAAGACCTTCTTAGTAGTCTGAATGATTAGGTCTCCTTAATTAAATCCGGTCCAAGAAACACATAAGGTAAAAACTGCACATATGACATTAAGAAAAAACAGAGGACAACAAAGCGGAAGAATCATGCATATGAGACTTGTGCAGACATAACTCCAAAGGTACAGTATGAAAGTTCATACCCTTCCTGATATTTTGTGCATCTCACCAAGAATTGATGCCAGAAGAGAAGACTTCCCTGATCCAACAGTCCCAACTATAGCTGCAAGTTCCCCTTTATTGATTTCAAAATTTAAATTTTTCACCACAACTTCTCCACCTTCATCATCCCAGCCAAAAACCCCATCTTTCACCTCCACCGCAATCCTACCATCACAACCTTCCACTCTCTCCATGGACTCATCAAGCAATTCCTTACTCATCATAAATCTATCCAACCTCCCCAATGAAATCATTGCCTGTGAAAGTGAGATCATCGATTGTGGGAAGGTCCTGATTGGTTCCTGCAGCATCTTAAAAACTGAAGTTGCCGTAAATACTGTCCCCGCATCAAGTGAAACCCCAAACAAAATTGCACTTCCAAATGTGAGAGTAGATATAAGTAGTGGAGTGCTCCACATCACAATTAAATTGCCTGCTATTGAGTACATGAACTTGGATAGCCACCTGTACTCTGCTGCACGGAAAGAATGAATTCTCTGGTTGAAATGTTTTTCCCATGCCTGAAACTTGATGACACGCATGTAATTAAGCATCTCATTGGTTGCTTTCATTCTTGAATCACGATTTTCCATTATATTGAACTGAAATCTGTTGTTTCGTCGAGTGCTCATCATGACAAACACTAAAACTAAAATGAGTCCAATTAGTGCTATGATCGTCGAAGCACCAAGGTAACCATATAGGATAGCTAAGGCGACTGTGACTTGTAGTGGCATAAGCCATATGGCATGTAGCTGGAGCATCATATCCGAGAGCTGCTGAGCATCCACTGCCATGTAATTTACAATATGTCCAACCCCATGAGCTTGTCGAGCAGAGCATGATAGCCTCAAGCCCTTCTTATACAAAGAAGTAATGAGGGTGGTTCGAATAAGCATTCCAAGTTTCTGGGAATTAAAGTTGAATTGGTGTGAAGTCAAAACTTCCACAAACTTGGCCACCAGAAGAGTCAATACAAGGTAGTACCCTTCATAAGGAGAGGTCCTAATCCCAGAAGTGAAATCAACAAAACTTTGAATGAGAGTAGGCCCTACATACATAACACAAAGTCTCACAATTGCAAGGAAGGCAGTGAAGGCAATCTCCTTCCAGAAACAACGAAGCAATGTGGTTCGAACAGGGTGCTTGGAATTCTCATGAGGCTTAGGCCAGTTTAGTTCAAAGAGTTCGGACATTCTTTCAGCTCTATCTTCTGGTGAAAGGGTTGGGATATCATCAATCTTGAGAGGTGACTTATAACCTTTGCTCAGTAGAGGATTCATCCAAAGCCAAAAGGCTCTCGATACAATAGAAGCTGAAGCAAATCTACTGACATTGGATTTGTCCAAAAGTGGTTCATTCAAACTGGCTTCCCCACCCATTCCTGATTCAGACTCTCTTCTCACCATAATCACTGTTGATCCTTTGATGACAACAACAAAAAGTAGAATCGATAAAGCAAAACTAATGAATGAGATTATATCATCCAGTCTCAAAATCAGAACCAGAATTCGTAAAAGATATTAGACGAATGATTCCTGAAGCAGTGAACAAAGCAAGGATGATAGAGTTTGCAACCCACAATACTCGAAGGGACAACTGATGTGTAACAGCTTCGAATCTCTTCTCATGGACAGTTAGGATTGTAATTACAACATAAGTGATTGCTCGAATCAGCCAAAATAGTCCATCTACTAGCTTCCATTGCAGCTGGTTAATTGTACAAAAGGACAGAAAGCATAAAACTGTATAGATAAATGCAAGAAGAACTATCACAATCAGTGAGATCTTGAAGAGTTGAACCATGGAGAACTAGACTAAGAGGAGCTCTGTTGTTTATGATGAAAGGCTTATTTATCTCAGCATTAAGACGAATATTGGAGAAGAATCTGGAATACAACTTTGGAATCGAAAACACAAGGAGGGCTAGCAAGAAGGAAATGTCAACAAGCAGATAATAGGATCCTTTGAGGACATGGAGAGAGGAAGATGAATCGTAGCCATTGAACTAGGGGTGAAACTGTGTCGTCCTGTATTACAGGACTTGAACAAGAAAAGGATGTGATCCAAGAAGCAGAAGCCATGTTGTTCACAAATTAACTTCAGCCAAACAAACAAGAGTCATCTTTGTCCACCAATCTCCCTTCTCTAGCTTTCTAGAAGGGTGATAAAAAAAAAAAACAAGTATAAATCAATGCATACAGCTAATAAAATGAAAAACTTGAAAGATTTAAATTGATCTTCAATTCATGCTTATGCCAACTACTCCTTGAGCCCAGTGGCTGGCCACCTTGGCTTGACCTGGTGTAAAGCTTGTCCCAAAAGGACATGCCTGGAGCGATGTGAAAAGAGATTGAATCTGAGACTCTCAAGTTACCGTGGACACTGAACCACTAACTACTTAACTCCATGAAATTGCTGAACATAAAGAAATACCTTTACCTTCACTGAACACCACAGCAAGAATCACAGGCGCAGAAGGTAAACAACTAGTGCATTACAAGAAAGTTATAAAAAAAAAAAACCAAGAAAGTTATGAAAGCACAATGATCTTAATTCCAGTAGGTTCAAATAGATTAAATATAAAAGCACACCTCCTTTCTCGGAAACTCAAAATAATATAATTGTATGCATTCCTTTTATTTTTGAATTCTAAGAAAGGGTCACATTCTTCAAAAGGAAGAGAGAGAGAGAGAAGAGAGAAGAAAAGCGAAAAGAAAAACCATGAAAAACCAAATGCAATCAAAATGAGCAAAAAAAACTATAAACAGAGTTGCAAATAGTGGAAGAAAGATAAAAGTACCTTTGAATTTTTTGATTTGTACATAAAGAGGACTGTATAAACTAAACATGCAAAACCCAAACCAGCCTAACTGTAAGTGCAAGAAACAAACTGACCTGGGCTCTGAAGAAGACACACACAGACCGACAGCTATAGCCAAGTCAAGCTCCTCCGGTGCTTTGGAGATTCAAGCAAGCAAAGAGACTTGGAAAGCACACCAAGACCCACAAAAACTAACAGAACAGAGCAATGATTCAATATATGTGGAATACCAAAGATAAGAAAAATGATTCAAGGAATGTATGTATTTGCATATGAAACTCAGCCAAAAGAGAAAGAACGAGGAGATGGGGAAAGTTGGTAACCTGGGCCAAACATAAAACGACAGAGTAATGACGGCCCCGTTTGGTAACGTTTAAATTTTTCGTTTTT
>CM042195.1:5531853-5547589 GCA_023539305.1 Ilex asprella | reverse complement strand
TATATATATATACTAGTTGCCTAGTTGGTGCAGGTGGATCATTTCAAGTTATTATTTTTAGAAAAATATTGGTTGACCAAATTATTTTTGAAAGACCTTACATTGAAATATAAATAAAAAGTTAGATTCCAACTTAAAGACACATGATCTTTATGGTACCAAATTTACTCATATCATAACGTTATTATTTAACAAAAAATACCCAGAATAATGACATTAAAACCCAACTCCACATACAATCATATTCAAAGACCAAGTTAAAAGAAATCAGAAATCAACAAATTCCTGCTAACTAAAAAAATGCTAAATTTTTTTTTTTTTGACTGGCGCAACCGCTGTTAAAATATTAATTTACACTTTCTTGTTAAAATATTAATTTATAATTTTCTCAAAAATTATCTAGGGGTCGATTGGACAAATTGGCTGGAAGTTTCATGAAATCAAAAATTTGAAATCACCTGAACTCGTTTAATTCGTATCGATTTGTGTTGTATTGAACTTTGGAGACTAAAATGATATAAACTTTTTATTTTAACGACCTCTAGTACAATTAATCCTTAATTTTTTTTTCAATATTACTACACAATGATTTATAATCAACCAATATAATGTCTATCTTAAGAACATAATCCAAAGACCATTTTCATCCTCCAAAAGCATATAATGTATTTACAAGGAGTTATAGACAACAACATCAATCAACTGGCCTTTATTGTAAATCAAAACAGTAAACAATAATTTATAACCACAAAATCTTAGGCAAAGAACTTAAAAGGCCAGTGCTTCAAATCAACCAAAATTGAAAAACTCTTCTTGTTACACCGATTACACGTATAAATCTTGGGACAATGACTCATCTTGAAGTGATTCTTCACACAAATCGCCGATTTCAATGGCCGAAACTTGTCGTGGAACTTGTTCCAATTACACCCTAGATAAGGGAATGAAAAACTTGTCTTACGACTCAATTCAGTACCAATCTTTTCAGGTTTCGCTAGAGCTTCTGGAGTATTGAATCGATTCACATCTGTTGAGCCACTAATACCAAGTGAAAGAGGTTATGCAGGAAATGAAGGGGGAGAAGTTTAGCGGACAAAGACAAAGAGAGGAAGGGATGCTTTAATGCAAGAGTTTTTTTTTTTTTTTTCTATGGTCTTTAGGGTGGCAGGTTTAATGACCTAGTTAGGGTAGACGTAAATTTAGCGATAGGCTGTCATAATTTCTTGAAGACGCAGGAGAGAGATAAAGAAAATAGGGAAAAAATGGTTTGTCATTAAATATGAACTATATGGATAGTGTTAATACTGTCACGGGACAGTGAGAAAAAATATCACAATGATAGTGTTACTGTCCTGTGATAGTGAAAATATCAGTGACACTGTCACTATGGTATTTTTCACTATCCCAGTGGCACAGTGACATTGTCATTATGGTTTTTTCTCTATTCCAGTGACATAAGTATTTTCACAAAATCCTCCCCTTGTGAATCAATGAAATCCAAATCGTTGAAACCTAATGGACCTTAAACCTCAAAGCTCAATTTATTGGCCTTCAAGCAACCACCTCTCACCCCTCTCTCTCTCGCCCTCTCACACACACACACACTTAATTCAACGATTCGAGTATTGCTATTTCAGAATTAGATCACCAAGCTTTGCCAATCAATCCCTAAAATTTGAATCTTTGTAGCCACATTTGCTCGATTCAATTTTAGTCTTCTTCAGTTGAAAAGATAGAGTGCAACTCTCCATATGGGGATGGCTTGCCAACGACGTTGTCCTTAGCCTCATTGAAATTAGAGAGATGATCCAAAATCAAAGTCTCTTCAAACGTCTAATATCTTGCGTCGCTTGGCTCTACGCCACCAACTAGTTGGTTATTGATATAGATACACACATATAATCTATATGGGTTTGTGTTTGTTTTTGATTTGTAGCCATATAATGTGACACTAGAGAAGGAGAGAGAGAGTAATGGACAAAAAAAGGACAAATGAGTTAATAAAGAAAAGTGTATTCTTGTCATTTTAAAAATATATAATTGGCAACTGTGGACTACATACCTCATATATTACAATTATATATCCTAAAGAATTTAAAAGATTTGTGCTTGTCCTTATTAACAAAATAGATTGGAAAATAGGACTTGTTTCCAATTTTCACATTAATATAACCGTAGGCCCACGATAGACCCAAACAGGTTGCCAAACAGCCCTCTCTATACATGCTGCAAAACAGCCCCATAAACTTATACTCTCTCTCTCTCTCTCAAACTTCCTTGCCCAATCTTTCTCCTCCCTATTGACATTGGTGAAATAAGTACTAGATATTGGGATAAGCATGTTGTGGCAAAAACACATTTATAATAAGGGAGAAGACTAGTAGTGGTACACAATACAATCGAGTTTCGGGAGGTTAAACCCAAATAACATGACACTAAATAAAAAAACTCAAGTCAGTAGCCATGTCAATTGAACTCTTAATTTGGTTCTAAAATTTGGTCAATGTAGCATTATTGATCCCTTATAATTAATCTAAGTCTAGTATTCAAAATTTTAACGAGCTTCAAACATTTTGTTCAACACGGACTTGTTAATTTTTTCAGTAAAATTGACCTCAAACCACAAGGTTTCAGCTAAACTGAAACTACAGTTTACATCATCAGAACACACAAGAAGGTAACGAGGCCTCGAGCACATCAAAAACATTAACTAAGGAGATAGTATAGAGAATCCAGAGTTTCACAATGGGACAGCATAATAAAACTATCAAAACTGTAGTTCACGTATATCATTATGGTTGAAATCAATTCTCCATGCTCTGATTATCGGATGATGCTGGTGAACTGAATCCACAATATTTGCCATCACTGTTCGTCCCGAGGAAGGTTAGCCAAACCAAAATTTGCTGCCACAAATCCAAAGCAAGCATCATAGAGATAAGAATGGTTTGTTACAGTCCAGATGAGCGGTTGGCGTATTCTTGAACTAAAGCTCCAAAGAGTGAGTGCCTCTCAAGCAAGCTAGATGGTTTGTCAAATTCTCTTGCCCATCCTGTTGAAGAGAGAAAAGGGACATTAGCTGCCAGAGTAATTTCACTTGCGGTAGATTCATCAGACAATTCCCACAAAATGTAAAGCTCAATGCTTGCCCCCTATGGTGAGATGAGTATCTAAATGATGTTTGCATGCTGGATGAGTGAAGTATGCTTCATAAGCTATCCACAATATACATTGTATATATAAAAAAATTGCATGAGAGAGAAGTCGGTGGGTTGGCAGGGATAGAGAAGGAAAATGACAAGAGGAACCTCTTTTTCCTCAATTTAATAGGCTACAAAGTAGCTAGAAACAAATCAACAGCCTCCTTATGAGGCTAAAAGACTGAAGCAGTGCATGCTTGTAGGAACATATTCTCAGGAAACTCGTTCATAGAGCTCGACCAGGAATGAGATCACAATAACCAAGATGAATGTTGGTATCCATCAGACTTGACAAAGTTGCAAACACATTTGCGATAAGCATCAATTTTTAAGGGTAAGGGGGTAAAAACAATAGAAATAAGCACACACCTGCATCTATAACTAGAACTCTGTCGCAGTCCATGACTGTTGGTATTCTATGAGCAATGCTGATGATCGTACAGGCTGAAAAGTCCTCCCGAATAATCTTCTGAATTACACCATCCGTCTGTGAATCCACAGAAGCAGTTGCCTCATCCATGAACAAGACCCGGCTGCGCTTTAGCATTACCCGTCCCAAGCAAAGAAGCTGCCTCTGCCCCACACTCCAATTGTCTCCACTATCAACAACTAAGAAAGTTCACCAAACACAACATTAAAAAAAAATTACGTGAAGGACATGAAAAGTTAGGATTTGGTAGAAGAAATGAATAAATTATGTACCTGAAGAATCAAGTTTCCCAGGTTTCCCAGCCACCACATCTTTAAGTTGGCAGCGTTCAAGGCTCTACAGGATAAGTTCTCGCATCAGATAAACCGTTGTAAAATCTTAAAATGGTGTGGTACTTAATATGCATCAATGAGGCCAGACATATAGGCTAATCCTGAATTGCGACACGGGCTTTGGATTTCATTAACTGGCCGTCAATTGCAAATCAATATTAAACAAACTCCCCATTTGCTTTGGCGGGGAGGAAGATAAAGGAGACAAAGTAACAATTGCAATTCTCATAAAAAAAGTAGAGGTATATGATGACGATATGGAAGTATAATAGGTGTAATATGGATCACACAGACAGAAACAGAGCCCACTAAAGCATGAGAAGATCTACGGTACAAGTGTATATGGAGTAGGCATTATTCTTTTCAGGTCCCAGCCGACCCATTACATTATAGATTCAAATGAAAAGGAATGTCACATTTACCTTCCATATCTCTTCGTCTGAATACTGCCCAATAGGATCAATGTTGCTTCTCACGGTTCCTTCGAAAAGGACAGGTTCTTGAGGAATGATCCCAAAGCGGGACCTGAGATCATGAAGCCCTAGCATAAAAATGTCAATGCCATCAACGATTATCTTTCCTCCTGAAGGTTCCACCAACCTGAAGAAAACCTGGATTAAAGTTGATTTTCCACCGCCTGTGCGGCCAACCACACCAATCTTCTCACCCCCTTGAATGTTGAGAGTAATGCCTTTAAGCACTAGTGGAGTGTTTGGACGATATCTAACCTGTTAGTCAAATATTCATGTGTTTGCCAAAATAAGTCCATATATTCCCGAAGGGAAAACATTTTAGCTCAACTCAGATCAAAGAAGACACAATGTCATCAGGAACGTGCTACTGAAATGTTGTATTGAGGCATATTAAATACATAATATGCTACAACTATATCTATAAACTTAAGCTTTGAGCATGCAGTTAAAAAGGTGTTAAAGACCGACACAGGGAAAGTATAAGATAGATTAACATCGCTCACCTGGTCAGCTTCTCTATCAGATTATGTGTCTAGAGCCAGTGGAAATTAAAGAGGCATGCTTAGGATTTTGTTCAAATTTCATACCATGCAATGTAGTCAGCAATCATCAATAGGCGTGTTAATCTAGTCCAGTGTTTGATAACTGTTATTATGTCATTATGATTTGTGGGAATGTATGCCTTCTAAGCCAATGTCACAATGTGTGATCAGAATACTTATGGCTAGTTACCTGCAAATCCTTGAGCTCAACGTTGCCATGGGTGGGCCAATTTGGTGAAGGCAGACAATCTTTCTTCTCCCATTCTGCTTCTGATGGTATGTTTGAAAACTGTTTAATCCTCTCAACAGAAACCATTCTATTTTCCACAAAGCAACTCATATATATGGTCCAGAACAGCACACTATTCAGGGACAAACCGTATGAGAGAGACAATCCAACATTCTCTGAAGAATACATAATAAATCAGATTCCTAGAATTAAAATTCAGAAATATAAGGGGTGAGAAGGGGTTAAAAAAAGAAAGGAAAACTCGTTAACATCGCATGAAATCTTCACATGATGTGCTGAATTAACAACCTTTATTCTAGTCGGGAACTATAAGAGTCACAAAATAGCATTTCAATATCATTTACTTAAAATCCAGAAAGACAGTGATCAACAAATCTATAATATAAAATAGGACGGCTTCAACAAACTCGGTCTCAAATTCATTCATCCAACGATCAAGAAATTACATTTTTTTTTCTTAATATTTTCACCCCAACCGGTCAACAATTACGGCTGATTTTGGACACATCTTACGATCTCAAATTCATTCATTCAACAGTAAAAAAATTATCATTTTTATTTTTTTTTTAATATTTTCCCCTCCAATCGGTCAACGATTACGACTGATCTTAGAACATAGGATTTTCTTTAACATAATAATTAAATGAGTCAAATTTGTCATTAATACCATCAGTGTAGAATAACATTTTGAATTTTTATAAGACACAATAATAAAATTTTGATTAAAAAAAACTAATCAATGTAACAAATAAAAAAATAAGGGCGCTACTTAACACATTTATATTGAATATAATTAATTTTAATTTTATTTATTTAATTAAGTATTTCAAATCAACAAGCTCATCATACGGTCTCAAATTCATTCATCCAACGATCAAAAAATTATATTTGTTTCCTTAATATTTTTCCCCAACCGATCAACAATTATGACTGATTTTGGACACATCTTACGATCTCAAATTCATTCATCTAACGGTCAAAAATTTTTTATTTTTTCCTTAATATTTTTCCCTCCAATCAGTAAACGATTACGACTGATCTTGGAACACAAAATTTTCTTTAACATAATAATTAAATGAGTCAAATTTGTCATTAATATCATCAGTGTAGAATAACATTTTGAATTTTTATAAGACAATAATATTATTTTGATTAAAAAAAACTAATCAATTTAACAAATAAAAAAACAAGGGCGCTACTTAACACATTTATATTGAATATAATTAATTTTAATTTTATTTATTTAATTAATTATCTCAAATCAACAAGCTCATCATACGGTTTCAAATTCATTCATCCAACGATCAAGAAATTATATTTTTTCCTTAATATTTTCCCCTAACCGGTCAACAATTATGACTGATTTTGGACACATCTTACGATCTCAAATTCATTCATCTAATGGTCAAGAAATTTTCATTTTTTTCTTAATATTTTTTCCTCCAATCAGTCAACGATTACGACCGATCTTGGAACACAGAATTTTCTTTAACATAATAATTAAATGAATCAAATTTTTCATTGATATCATCAGTGTAGAATAACATTTTGAATTTTTATAAGAAACAATAATAATATTTTGATTAAAAAAACTAATCAATTTAACAAATAAAAAAATAAGGGCGCTACTTAATACATTTATATTGAATATAATTAATTTTAATTTTATTTATTTAATTAATAATCTCAAACTAACATGTCTTACACCTTGAATCAAAACTTTAAGACTAATTTTTTTTTCTCTTAAGAAAATTCAACGCTAATATATTCTTATAAATTAATAATTTTGTAATAACTTGTACTTATTAAAAAAATAATTTTATAAATGCTATTTGTAGAACTTTTTTTGATAGAACATATTTGACAATATGCTTTTTGATAAATTAAATATAATTTATATTAGATTTGACTCGATTTTGATTATATGTATATAAATTAATGTTCGATTTTGATTACATGTATATAAATTAATGTTTTTTTAAGTCAATTCTATCGTATTTCGTAGATTTATCTATAATATAAAATAGGAAAGACTTCAATAAGTTCATCTGACTGTCTCAAATAAACTCATCCATCCACCACTAACATCTTTTTGAAAATAATTTAGATTGAATTTTAACTTCCTCTTCTCACTCTTCACTCTCTTTCTCTCTCTCTCTCTGGCAATAGCGAATAGAGGAGGGGTCTAAGACCACCCTGAATTTTTTTTTAAGTTATATATATATTGGATATTCTTAATTGGGCCCGCTGTAATGATTTATGAAAAAGAAAATTAATTAGGTCAAACAAGTTAGTTACTAGAACAAAAAAAAAAATTCATACCAAATTTCTTAAAATTAGCAAACTAAAATTGATTCCTTAGAGTATTAGTATGATTTGTTAGAACTTCCTTTGGTTAAAAAATTATAGAATATATAGCCAAAAATTAGTAAAATATAGAATTTGTAAGAAGATTAAACATTATAGAATATTACTTTTATTTGTGTCAAATCTATAATATTAAATAGGACAGACTTCAATAAGTTCACTCGACGATCTCAAATAAACTTATCTAACGGCCTCCAACATCCATCTCAAAACCTTTAACATTGAACTTCTATCCTCCTAAATCCATCACTTCTCACTTACGTTGGCACGATTTACCCCTAATACAAATATAATATAATCTCAGTCATATTTCATTATCAAATTGAGAATAGATTAACTTCTCCTGTGGCTTTTGAGTTTCTTTTTATGTGCAAGTCTGGAAAATGTGTGCTGTCAGATGACAATCAATGCAAGTGTTTGACAGGAAAGTAAGTTACAATCACCTTACTATATACATACCAGGCTTTATGATGCTGCTAGGTAACACAATCATGAACATTGTGGAAATGCAGAGGATGCAGCTTCCAATCAGTTCCAAACGAAACCCCAACCATTCATTGGATCCATTATTGTGGAAATCCATGCGTACATTTGCATTCACTCGGTTGATATTTTCCTGAACAAAACTTTCCTGCTTCCTAAAACAGCGGATAGTCATGACCCCAGAGATGCTTTCTGAGAAGTGATGAATGACGGGCGCTTTTGTAATTGAATCAAGTCGAGTCAATTCACGAGATGTTGCAAGGTAATATCCCTGCAACCCAAAAGAAAAAATATATTACAAAAACTAAGTAATGATACGCACGCGCATTGATCTAAAAAATGACACCCACTTCAATCAAAAATTCTATAGGGAATTGGGCAAAAAAATAACAGAGTTTGCCTCGGCATTGATTTTTCTACAAAATTAATGGAATCAGTGTAATTGTGGCAGCCACCTTAGAAATAGCAGCAGCCAAAAAAGGCCAAGGCAACCTCACCTAGCCGTGATGTGGGTGACCGCCCAGGCTATTGGAGAAATGCTAGTCCCTCACCCAGGAAACTGATTGTAATCTTTTTACAGAGAGACTATAAAACCAAAAATAAAGAAAAAGAGAAGACCAATAACAAGAAAGGAGAAAATTGAGCAGTACAATTAATGCCCATACCCTGTACCAGTAATTCAACCAACCAAGTGGAACTAAAAGGAACACCGTTGGCCAAGCATATTGACAGGTGATGATGATGATGCCAACCAGTGTCATATACATTGCAAGAGTAAGACTCATGAAGAGGGGGAGGAAGACATCAATGTTGGTCTGATCAGTTGATGCCTGCACAAATAGATTAAAATGGTATATAAGTCATCAGCTTAGATATCTTTAACCACTAAAACTAATTAATTCGCATCAACAACATTGCAGTTAATACATAATGAGAATTGTGTATTTTCATAAGACAAAATGATATTTTAATGCAAAAAATAAGCATCATATTTTGGTGTCCAAGTTTTTACCCGACTCAGAATTCTTCCCGAAGGTGTAGTGTCAAAGAATGACATAGGAGCATGAAGGATGCTGTGAAGAATTTGCCTAAAGAAGATTTGAGAAGTCTTAAGGCCCATGATGGTAACAAAAGTGGTTCTTATCAGTATCAAAACAAGTGAAACAGCTGCAATAATGGCATAGATTTGTATGAACAGAGAAGGGTTGAATGACACTCCGGAAGTTTCATACGCCAACCAGTAATCACTGGCCATTAGAGACCCTTGCCAGAACAGAGAAGCCAGAAACACCGCCACCAGACCCCACCAACCAAAAGCCTCTGTGAGATATAGTTTGTAAACATGTAAGCTGACTCTCCCAGTTTCTCGCTCCTCTTCTTTGATGAGCTTAGAAGTTCCCCTTTCAGATTCGGATTGTTCTTGAGATCTGTCTTGACCCTTTACTTCCCCATGGTTAGCAGATGTTTGAGGAGATTTTGGTGGTTTTGGGGAACCTTGGCCATGTGAGGTGGTTCCTGCTTCTACCAGTTCCATGGAAGTTTCATGGGCGGTCACTAGCGCTTTGAAATCTATTCCTGATTTTAGTATATCATCGTATTTTCCGGATTGCACAATCATCCCATCTCGCATAACCTGGTTTTGAGACGTAAAATTGTTACATATATACATTATGCAAAAAATAAAGATAAATAAGGGTATTGAGACGAGCAAAATTGTACTTACTAAGATCAGATCAACATTATGCAAGAAGTCAACTTGGTGGGTGACGAGTAAAATCGTTTTATCTTTGAGGATGCCCCTCACACATTCCTGTGAAAGAGCATGGAAAAAAATAACCTAAGCCACATTTAATAATAGATAAGAAGTAACAAATGGTTCTTGAATATTTAAAACTTGCCTAACTTCAAGTAGTTATAATAAATTAACAATAAATTTTGATATAGTAATTTTAATAAAGTATGAGAATGATATATGCCAATATCTTCTATTGCTAATGCTTCTTTAATAGATTCTCAAAAAGTAAAAATATTAAGCAGCATACAAACACAAATATGGCAGAAATATTTGAGCAAACAGCACAACACAGCATATGAAGGCATTAGGATATTGCAGCATATACAGCACATTGATGTGTGGCTAAGGAGGTTGTCACCTTGAATATCTCTGACCCAGTATGGGCATCAACAGCACTAAATACATCATCAAGAAGATAGATATCACAATCCTGATAAACAGCTCTGGCAAGTTGGATCCGCTGCTTCTGGCCGCCACTGAGGTTGATGCCACGTTCTCCAATTTCAGTTTGATCTCCGTACTCCATCATTTCCAAGTCTTTCTCCAAGCAGCAGACCCTGATAACTTCCTTGTATCTTTCTCCGTTCATAGGCAAACCAAATAGGATGTTCTCTTGAATTGTCCCATTTTGAATCCATGATGTTTGAGCAACATAGGCAGTGGTCCCACAAACTCTTACCTGTTACAAAGAGAAGAATAGATGTCTATTAAATAATCAAATAATCCAATCCCTAAAGGTTTCTTCAAGTAAACTTAATGATTAGGATTTAGAGTTAGGGAGTTCGCAATTTAAAGATACCTGTGTATTAAAAGTACCTAAAAAATTAATAAAGTCCTAATGTCCAATGAAGAAAGCCAATATTGAAGTGCATAACGCAACAGACATTTCCCCATATCATATACTGCAAATAATTAATGAGTCAGGTATACCAAGGATCTTAACGAAGCTCCCACCAAGGATGCAATGAGGGAAAACCAACTAAAATGGTCTGGGCAAGAGCAAATTCATTCTGCCAATAAGGAATGGTCTATAAAAGCAAGAGTTGCTGCAATAAGAAAAGGAAGGCTGAGAAGATTAGGGTTGGGCCAGGAGAAAGACATGCTAGCTTCTGATTTAACATGCATCCCCTTGCCAAATCTGAATTGAAAGTCCGAACAAATGCAGGAAATAAAAAGATGGCTGTAATTTTCATCGGGTTTGAGTGTTATGCAGCTATGGCACTCTTGAATAAGAAATAGCAAGTGAGCCAAAAATTTTATAATGATCTGGTGCCCGGCACTATTTGGCTTCAGGTCAAATTAATCTCCATTGACAATGGCTAATCTATGGACCAGAGCAAAAAGAATGTGCAACAGGCACGAACACGTTATAATAGAGACTCCATCTGCTATAACTACCCCCGTTAGTCACAACCATCATATCAACAGGTTAAGAAAAAAAAAATTATGTATGACCTTTCTAGTTGTTTGAATGCTTATGTCTAATCAATCAGGATGGATCTCTAACCAAATCCCGTCTAAGAAATAAACACTAGGAAGGTAAAGAAATAACATATGACATAACAAAAGATTACAACAATCCAGCAGAATCATGCACATGAGACTTGGTCAGACATAATTCCAAAGGTACAGTATGAAATTTCATACCCTTCCTGATATTTTGTGCATCTCACCAAGAATTGATGCCAGTAGAGAAGACTTCCCTGATCCAACGGTCCCAACTATAGCTGCAAGCTCCCCTTTTTTTATCTCAAAATTTAAACTTCTCACCACTTCTTCTCCACCTTCATCATCCCATCCAAAAACTCCATCTTTCACCTCCACCGCAATTCTACCATCACAACCTTCCACTCTCTCCACTGACTCATCAATCAATTCCTTACTCATCATAAATCTATCCAACCTCCCCAGTGAGATCATTGCTTGCGAAAGTGAGATCATTGATTGTGGAAAGGTTCTGATTGGTTCCTGCAACATCTTAAAAAGCGAGGTCGCGGTAAAAACTGTCCCTGCATCAAGTGAAACCCCAAACAAAATTGCACTCCCAAATGTGAGTGTAGATATCACTAGTGGAGTGCTCCACAGCACAATCATATTGCCTGATATTGAATACATGAACTTGGATAGCCATCCATACTCTGATTCACGGAAAGATTGAATTCTCTTGTTGAAATGTTCTTCCCATGCCTGGAACTTGATGACACGCATGTAATTAAGCATCTCATTTGTTGCTTTCATTCTTGAATCACGATTTTTCATTATATTGAATTGGAATCTGTTGTTTCGCCGAGTGCCCATCACAACAAACACTAAAACAACAACAAGGCCAACTAGTGATACAATCGTCGAGGCACCGAGGTAACCATATAGGATAGCTAAGGCAACAGTGACTTGTAGTGGCATAAGCCATATGGCATGTAGCTGGAGCATCATATCCGAGAGCTGCTGAGCATCCACTGCCATATAATTTACAATCTGTCCAACCCCATGAGCTTGTCGAGCAGAGCATGATAGCCTCAAGCCCTTCTTATACAAAGAAGTAATGAGGGTGGTTCGAATAAGCATTCCAAGTTTCTGGGAATTAAAGTTGAATTGGTGTGAGGTCAAAACTTCCACAAACTTGGCAATGAGGAGAATCAATACCAGGTAGTATCCTTCATATAGAGAACTCCTAATTCCCGATGTGTAATCAACAAATCTTTGAATGAGAGTAGGCCCTACATACATTACGCAAAGTCTCACAATTGCAAGGAAGGCAGTGAAAGCAATCTCCTTCCAGAAACAACGAATCAAAGTGGTTCGAACAGGGTGCTTTGACTTCTCATGAGGCTTAGGCCAATTGAGGTCAAAGAGCTCTGACATTCTTTCAGCTCTATGTTGCGCTGAAAGGGTAGGGATATCATCAATCTTGAGAGGTGATTTATAACCTTTGGCCAGTAAAGGATTCATCCAAAGCCAAAAAGCTTTGGATATAATAGAAGCTGAAGCAAATCCACTGACACTAGATTTGTCTAAAAGTGGTTCATACAATCTGGCTTCCCCATCCATTCCTGATTCAAATTCTCTTCTCACCATAATCCCAGTTGATCCTTTAATGGCTACAACTAGAAGAAGAATCGATAAAGGAAAGCTAATGAATGAAATTATATCATCCAACCTCAAATCAGAACTAGAATCTCTAAACGATATTAGACGAATGATCCCTGAAGCAGTGAACAAAGCGACAATTACAAAGTTTGCAGCCCAGAATATTCGAAGAGACAATGGATGCATAGCAGCTCCGAATCTCTTCTCATGGACTATTAGAATGGTTATTACAACATAAGTTATTGCTTGAATCAGCCAAAACAGTCCATCTACTAGTTTCCATTGCAGCTGGTTACTTGTACAAAAGGTCAGAATGCATAAAACCGTACAAATAAGTGCAAGAAGAATTGTCACAATAAGCGAGATCAGGAACCATGGAGAAGTTCTAAGAGGAACTCGGTTGTTTCTAAAAAGCGGTTTATTGACGTCAGAATTGCTATGCCTATTGGAGATGAATCTAGAATAGAGCTTCGGAATCGAAAACACGAGGAGGGCAAGCAAGAACGCAATGTCAACAGCAGATAAGAGGACCCTTTGAGGACATGGAGAGAGGAAGATGAATCTTAGCCATTGAAGTATGGTTGAGGTGTCCTCTGAGGACTGTATTACAGAGGTTGAACAAGAAAGGGATGTGATCCACGAAGCAGAAGACATGTTCACAAATTAACTTCAACCAAAACAAACAAGAGTTATCTATGTCCACCAATCTCCATTCTCTTGCTATCTGAAAGAGTGAAAATGAAAAACAGGTATTAAGAAACATCCAGCTATGAAATTGTAAAGAAGAACTTTTAAGATATTAAAACTGACCTTCACAAGTCCATGAAATTGTTAAACATGAAGAACAACCATTACCTCGACTGCTCACCACACCCAGAATCACAGGTGCAGAAATTAAACAATTCCTGTATTAACATACAAACAAAGTTACAAACAATGATCTTCAAGCCCTTAAGTCCTAATACACGAAATTCATAAGCAAAACGAGTTATGCTTCCCAAGGTTCTTATAAAGTTTTCATCCCGTGATGTAGCATAATTTTTATCATTAAATATTAATGAAACTAAAATCTGTGTCATATCACTTGGATGAAAACTTAGTAAAAAATCTTGGCTTGATCAGCATAGCAGTTTGTTGTAAACCACACAAAAAGGTAATCAGACCAACTTTTGCAGAGCTTTTGATGGCTACATAGACAGTCTTTATTGTACATTCACCAGGTTTTATCTCAAATAAGATGATGAAGAGAGAGAGAGAGGGAGGAGGAAAATAAAGCTCCTCAAAATGGAGAAACGAAAAGAGAAAAAACCACAAAAAGGAAATCAGACAAACTTTTGTAGAGCTTTTGATGGCTACAAAGACAGTCTTTATTATACATTCACCAGGTTTGTTTCTCAAATAAGATGCTGCATAAGCGTAACAACATAAACTGCATCAGAGGACCATGAAGATCAACCATTTTTGAGTAACAAAAGATTATGATCAAGAAGAAAAAGTAAAAACAGAGAGATGTCAAAGATCAATTGGCTTTGATACAGTAATAATAACGGAAAACAACAAAGATAATCAATGCTAAAGAAATTTATGAACATAAGACAAGAAATTATAGGTGGGAAATCAGATTTGAGATACTTCCAGAGTTCAGACTAAAAACCAAATGCCATCAAAGTAAGAAAAAAAAAATAACTTTTTAAAAGATTTGCAACCCGTGAAAAGATTGAAAAATGATAAGAAGTACCTCAGATTCTTTAACTGATACATAACGAGGACTGTATTTTCTAAAAATGCAAAACCCAGAACAGCTGTTCTGTTAGTGAAAGAACAAACTCACCGGGGCTCTGAAGAAGACACACAGGAAAGCCCAGTCAAGCATGTATGGTTTCTTTGGAGCTACAAGCGAGCAAATAAAAGAGAATTACTTGGAGAGCACACCAAGAAAGACTACAAGCTTTCCACCATTGACTTTACAGACTTTTGCTGGATTCGTGGAAGGAGTGGTTTGGACCGAATGGCTTCTTACAACGATATAGAGAGACAAAAGGATGAACCAAAGAACAGATCAATTTATTAGAATACCAACAAAAAGAAAAAAAGAAAGGGGAATGATTCCAGCGAAGAGATGATCGAAAAAAATAGTAATTACAACATTAAATCACGTGACAGCGGCGAGGTGGTGTAGTATTAATAACTACTAATTCTAATTCTAAAACAAATAAATATATAGACTTTACAAAAATTAATAACTAACCAGTCATGTAAATAAATAATTTCTCACCCTCCTGTCATGTAAGTCCAAGTGGGGTTCAACTTTCTCATTTAAAATTTTATTATTGATTGGTAATATCATATTATCAATTGTAACATGATACCACCGTTACATTCAATATTGGGATAATGGGATATAAGTACCTTTTCTAAAATTTATTTGACTTTAAGTACCACCTCCAAATTTATCATCTTTTAAGTCATCTTTTTCATTAAATAGGTGTCAATAAGTAAACATTTTCAAACATTTTCAAATTCCTTCTAAAATGTATTCCATAATTACCCATACAATAAATAGTGCATACTTACTTGAATGTGAGACTTTCAAGATTCTTTTTGATATTTGTGAATCATTTAAATTTTAAAATTTCACATATATATATATATATATATATATACACACATAGATACACACACACACGTATATATGTATACACACACACACACATATATATATACACACACGTACATATATATATACACACACACACACACACATATATATATATATA
>CM042195.1:5505183-5517097 GCA_023539305.1 Ilex asprella | reverse complement strand
TTATTTCCATTTCGCATATGCAAAGAAAATCAAATCTTTCCCTGACCGGTAAAAAAAAAAAAGAAAACCCTCCAATTAACGACGAAGAGAAAAGCCGCGCAACCCCAACCCTAATAAAACCCTGGGTTTACAGCTCTCTTGCCTCCGACTCCAAAGTCCTAAGTATTACGTAGTACAGAGAAAGTGACGAAGAAACATGGAAGCGACTGGTATGGATGTGGAAGAAAAGGAGCCAATTCTCAATTCAAACCCAATCAAGCGATTCGGACTCAAAAATTCTGTTCAGACCAACTTCGGCGACGATTACGTCTTCCAAATCGCTCCCAAGTATGATCATCTTATCGAACTTTATCGTTCTTCAGTTTTCTTTTGTAATATATTGGAGTATGTGTAGATGATTTTCACGTTCTTTGATTTGATTGAATGATGAAAAATTGTTTAATTTGCTTAGAATTGGAATTTAGGGACGATTGGACATCGATGGCGGTGTCTCTATCAACAAACGCAGTGAAATTGTACTCACCAGTGACTGGTCAGTACTTCGGAGAGTGTAAAGGTCACACTTCGACTATCAACCAAATTTCCTTCTTAGGTCCATCGGCTCCTCATGTCTTGTACTCTTGCTCTTCTGATGGTACTATCAGAGCTTGGGACACTCGCTCTTTCCAGCAGGTCCTCCCCCCCTCTCTCTCTCTCTCTCTCTCTCTCTCTCCAAACAGTCACACACACACACACGCGAATCTCATAGAGACCAAGCAATTCCGATTGATTCTGGATATTTGCACTGCAGGTGTCTTGTTTGAGCGCTGGTCCTTCCCAAGAGATATTCAGCTTCTCGTTTGGCGGATTGGGTGACAATCTTCTCGCCACAGGGTGTAAGTCTCAGGTATAATGTGTTATGGCTGGAGCTTTGATTACTTTTAGATATAGAAAGTGAAGAAAAGTTTCTGTATAGATGCCTGTCTCTTGTTTCTTTAAACTATGGAAATATGAAAACATATGCTTTAAACTGGAAAATATTTCTAATTGTGTAGTGATGCTATATCCAGTATGGTTTAATCCTGTGAATCAGTAATCAAGGCGATATTCTTGAGGGATTAAGGCTATTTTCACAGGTGACAAAAAAAAATGGTTTAATACAAGAGTAGTGGAAGGTGTAGTTCATTGCGTGCCTTATGACATGTATACCATCATCTCATGGTCTTTGAATGTGAGAAATAAAAGAGAAAAAGAAATAGAGAGAGAAAGAGAACATATGGAATTAGAAGATATTCGCCATGGAGGTTGAAGAGTATAGAGGTTCATTAGCCATCAACTACTGCCAGTTTTCATATTAAACCACTAGCAATTCATACAAGCTAAATCTTCTTATGAATAATTAAGAAATTTAATCAAATTGCTTCATTTTTGTATCTCTACCCAACTGTTTACTTTCATAAAAACAAACTACAGATAAAAGTAGTGGGCGCTTTCTTAAGAAATTAGAAATAAAACTAAATCGCATCTAGTTTGAGATGAAGAAGATAATGTACATAATTTACGCATTCCAAACTGATTATATGCAGGTACTCTTCTGGGATTGGAGGACCAACAAGCAGGCTGCATGCTTGGAGGAATCTCATACGGATGATGTTACTCAGGTGTGTTGTGCTTTGTGAGTCATTTTGTTTGCATATCCATGAGAATGATAATAATAATTTCCCCCCAAATTCATATTTGTCAACATAGTATACATATGGAGGATAAGTTTTTACCCAAACTGCCCTTCTACTACCCTCAATTATGGGAACCAGAATTTAGTAATGGTCTTTTTCAAGTTCACTTCAGTGACTTCACATTGATTTTATCTTACCAGACCCTTTCTCTTCTATGTTTGTGTTGGATTCATTGGATACTGAATGGTCACCGCCTGATATTAGAAATTGCATTCAATATTTTGATTCCTATTGTGAGCAGGAGATCACGAGTTCGAATTACAGAAACAATCTCTCTACTTGTAAGGGTAAGACTACGTATATCTTACCTTCTCCGGACCCAGCAATGATAGGAGCCTCGTGTAATGGATACGCCCTTCTTATATAGATCCCTATTGTAGGTTGACCCAAAAAAGGAACCACCTTGTTACAACTACTTTTCTAATTCGGGGTATACCCTGCTCCTTTCCAAAAAGAAGGTGCAAGGTCTAAGCCTTGGTAGAGGGACATCTGCTATGTTTAGTTTGAGGAGGGCTACCCCTTGTTTTGTAGCTTACATTGTTGAACGAAACAGTGGCTACAAGTCATTGGAATTAAACTTCTCTTTCTACATGCTTTCTATATATAGAAGGCTATGTTACTATTTGGGAGTCAATGGGGAATTGAAAATACTGCATTACATATATGCTTTGTTTTCCTTCGCTTTAGCTGTAGGCTTGGTTTGTAATGCTATTTTGCTGGCCTCATGCATCAGAGTTCCTGCATTGTTGATGTGCCATAGGATATGTTACCAGAATATGTGATCAGTAACTTCCAGTGTTGATTTATTAATAATGAAATATCGCTCGTCTCGTTATAATGTAATCTTCTTCATGGTAGGGTGGACTTCTTGTCCACTTTTGCTCTATATTTCATTATTAATGGAAGTCTTGTTTATTATCAAAAAAAATTATGAAGCTGTTCTGAACAATTTGTTTGGGTTGTGATTGTTTATAGGTTCACTTTGTTCCTGACCATCAAAGCAAGCTTGTTTCGGCGTCTGTTGATGGGTTGATGTGTATCTTTGATACCAGTGGAGATATCAATGACGATGATCATTTGGAGTCGGTAACTTCACAAACTTGCTATCTTTCAAGTATGCTTCTTTTTATTTGTATTCTGCTCATCAAATTTCTAGAGATGGATCAGTTTACACTAGCCAATTTACTTTGTGCTTCTGCAACTAATGGTAGGATGTGTTTGTGTCTGTTAGATCAGATTTGTTTGAAAGGTCTTTATTTCTAAACGAGTCAAGCTCACCTTGACCACTTTTTGAACATGAGCAAGGAGTTTAATACTTTTAAAGGATACACTCTTGGCAGTATTCTTCTTATTTCTGTGCTTCTTCTTTTGCGTACACCATAATAAAGAAACTTCTACTGAAAACCCCTACACCATCACAAAGAAATTATTGTAACTTATATCTCAGTTTTTATTGACAAAATATTACTTGTCCATTGTGCCTAATTATTAAAATGGTATAGTTATAGAACATTTCACCTGTCTGGAAACCTTTGGTTTGCAGTTGTATCGGTTTCGATGCATCTTTTTTTTCTGTCCATAGGCTGGGTAAATATATTGTAGGGTGTTGCTTACTGACAAAAAAGTACATGGAAGGGTGGGTGGTATTTGGGCTGGTATCGGTTTTATTTGGACATTGTGCATCTGCATGTAATGGTGGGGTTTAATCTACGTGAATATATCAGCATCTTGCATTGAATCATTATTTATATTCCTGTTTATATTTCACCATGTGTATTTCAGCAAGATTATAGATAGTACTTGCTTATTTATATTTGATCAACATGCAATTGGATATTTTGGGTGGTGGTTGGGTTGTCGGTGGGGAGTTCATAATTGCTAAGTGTTCAATTCCTTGTGTTAAACCCAACTAATCCTACATATTTTTACTCAATCTCAACTTATTCTGCTCAAACTTAATTTGTGAGAATATATGATTTTGTTTGTTGAAATAATCTTACAGTTCAACCACTCACAGTTGCACTTTCCAACCTGCAGGTGATAAATGTGGGGACCTCAATTGGAAAATTGGGGTTTCTTGGAGAGTCAAATCAAAAGCTCTGGTGCTTAACACACATTGAAACTTTAAGGTATTGAGGACCTTACTTTTCAACGTTTCCAAAACATCTTGAGATAATATTTTCATCTTTATCTATATGACTTGCTTAGGAGAAAATCATGTTGGGATAACTTTTGACCTTCTGCAGGATCTCAATTTAGATTTTTCCATGCATAAAAGGAATTTGCCTTACCTGATGTTCATGTGCTTTTAAATATTCCGAGTGAAAATGGGTTAAACCCTAAACCACTGCCATGCATGCCAATATTTTGATTAGTGTGCTACCACTTTAGCATTTACGTCTTCACTTTGATATAGATGCCTATATTTGTATATCGTCTAAAACTGACGTCTCCCCTCCAAATTGGCTGTCCTTTCAGTGTTTGGGACTGGAAAGATGCAAGAATTGAAGCCAACTTCGAAGATGCTCGCTCCTTAGCCTCTGAGAGCTGGACGTTAGATAATGTGAGTTTTACTCTTACTAGAATCTAGTAGACTCAATCAAGATTGTCAAATGTATGTATGTCGTTTGTAATTGCAAGAACATTTATCGAGCAAGACAAGTTATCAGAAGAAATGAGAGCTTCATTACAGAATTAAATTCTCGAGTAACAGAACTACCCTAGCAATGTAAGAAGCAAGGCCACGAGTTCTATATTGGTCCCGTGGAGTAAATAAAGATATGAGGAGTTAGGGCATTTGATCACAGGCTGTTTCTTTGGGTTTCAAGTCAGATGCATCATGGCCATACTTATCCAAACATAGCTTCTTCCTTCAAGTAAATAGCATGTAAATATCAGTACGGTGTGATTGAGGACCAAGTTTTCATACTCAATTCTAATAGAGTTTTGGCTATGACAGGTTGACTATTTTGTTGATTGCCACTACTTGGGGGAGGATGATAGGCTGTGGGTGATTGGTGGCACAAATGCTGGCACCTTGGGCTACTTCCCTGTAAGTTACAAGGGGAAGCGAGCATTTGGGTCTCCGCATGCTGTTCTTCATGGTGGTCATACAGGTATTGTTAGGAGCGTGTTGCCCATGTCTCGCATGGGACGTGGGCCAATCCAAAGCCCGAGCATTTTTGGATGGACGGGTGGTGAGGATGGTCGTTTGTGCTGTTGGTTGTCAGATGATTCATTCCATCCGAACCATTCCTGGATTTCAAGTGCTTTGGTTACTAAGTCACCCAAAATTCGCAAGAAAAGCCGGTTTCAGCCTTACTAGGTAGCAGGGACGCACACTTTAAATAAAATATGGTGTTGTAATGTAAGTTTTGTTTGTTGTTTTTAGTTACTCAAATTTATTTAATTTTCTTTTGATAAGGTAAGAATAGGAAAATTTCTTTATATCGTCTTGGTATTCGCCCATTTTGTTACATCTTTTGCTTCATTTGACTACAATCCATTTTTTCAGTAGACCTGTGAAGTCATATTGATTGCCAACGCAAAGGAATAGAAAACATGAATCAAGTGTTTATTTTCCTACTCTGTAACAGTAAGCAGTTCTGTTGTTTGTATTTTGATTAGCAAATAAGTATGCAAGTCTACTGAAAGTCAGTGTTATCAGAATCGGATCAGACCGGTCGGTTGAACCATGAACCGGGATTTCAAGCGGTCCGGTTCTTTAGTTAGACTGTATAAGGAATCGAACCGTTGAAAAATAGAAAAAATTGGCCGATTTTGGCCAAAATCGGTGAACCTAAGATTCCTCCAACCGGTCGGCTCAAAGCTTAAAACTAGTTGGTAGCCCTTCTTCTCCGTCTCTTTCCACTTTGTTTTCTCCGTCGAACATGACGAATTAGATTTCGCATACAACAGATCTAGATCTCAAAGACTCGAATACAACAGATCTAGACCTTAAAGAATCGAACATTAGAGACACAAAAAACAAACATTGAAAAATCGAACATCAGAGACAGAACACAGACCTCAAAGAATCGAACATCGGATCTAGAACACAGACATCGTCTCCTTCCACTTCCACTTCCACTTCCACTTTCACAAATTTAGATCTCCTATTTCATCTTCTTCTCTTGTCTTTTTTTCTCTCTCTCTCTTTCTACGCAAACAAGTGATAATGAAAAAAAAAAAGATGGCTCAGTCTGTTTGCTGGGTCATCTTTTTCTTTTTTTCTTTTACATTGCAAGGTCTACTTTTTGTCTCTTTCATCCTTTCTCTCTACACGTTCACACACACTCACGAATATATTGAATAATTGAATATAAATTAAATAGTTAATACAAACACATTCAATTCTAACAATAAAGAATTAACTCATATACAATACACTTTTTTTTTTTTTTGTGATTGTAATTTTTTAGTTAAATTTTTTATATTTTTTAATTTTGCGACCTGTTCGGCCAGTAAACTCACGGTTGAACCAAGAAACCATTGACCCAGTCCTTTACCGGTTCGATGTCCGGTCCGGTTCTATGTCCGGTCCGGTTCTGATAATATTGATTGAAAGTACTTACCCTATTTTTCTGTGACCTTCCCATTCAGATGCACCCATCGGGATAAATCTACCGCAGTAGAAGCTGATTTTTGTTCGTATGGTCTATCTCTAGGGTTGGTAAACAACAAAGAAAAAACAAAACCTATAGCACAACACACAAATAAAAGAAACATTGTGGACCCCACAAAGCATATCCATTAACTTGTATTGGCAACAGGTTCAGTCTTTGATAAGCTTATATGCAGACCATTCATTTGACATAATTTATCAAGCAGGCTCATGCAACAGATTATGTTTGATGTCATGTTACTTTCAAAACAATGACACGATTCACCAAAACAAGATAAAATGATTAAAAGGACCTTATGTCAAACCTTTAACTAGGCACACCACAATAAAACACAGTAACTGTTTACAGCAAGGAATTGTAGAAACCAATAACGCAACTCATCCTTGTGATCTTGATGTTTTGTTCAAAACAAGCTTCAGAATCTATTAGACAGAAAAGGGGAGTCCTTCCACATTAATACCTATATATTCTTTCAGAATCAACCTTCTCCCATTGACCATTCCAAGCCAACTCAACCTGTTCCTTCCTGTCAATATAAATATAGCATTCCACGAAAAATGAATGCACAAAAGGTAATTTTTAACCACGCCACTTCATGCATAAGTGGAGCCAGATGCCTCTAAAAGCCGCAAACCAGCCCTCTGTTTTGTATCATCGGCCTCGCCCTCCACCTGTAATTTGATTTGGATCCATGAATAGTCTATAAACACATCTATTTAAAAGCATTGTAACTTCAGACAACAAAAATAGCATCCTTCCAGAATTTGGGAGAGGTGCACATTTCCACATAATTGTGCATGGAAGAGAGGGATCTAGAGAAAGCGACTCCACTGAAGCAAAACCCATTCTACTATAAGCAGCTATATGCTTATGTTAAGAAGCTCAAGCTTATGAAGCCAAGATGCATGCCATGCCTAATATTTTAAGCAGCTGGGCACCCTTGGCTTGTTATTGGCCCTATGAGCATGTGTGTTCTTTTTATGTTGATTCACAAAGCTAGCAAGCCACAGCCACAGATTCTTGTGCAGCAATGTCCTTACCACTAAGCAGATTACTTGAAACAAAACGAGGAAGGTAATCACACTTTTCTGTTCATGTGACAACTTGTAAATGGTGGAACGGAAGGGTGTTGTGGATGGGTCTATAGGAAGCCCCTTATTTAGGCATGATGCTGCAATTGTTACAAGAGATTGCTTACAATATAAAAAATTCAGATGAATGTGATCTACCTCTGTTTCCGGCAGTCTTTCCACCAACCCCACCCCTACCTCGACCTCCACCCACGCCTTTAGAACCTCCATCGTCTACGCCACGACCAATACCCTTTGCTTTGGAACCATCTTCTCTTCCTCTTCCTCGTCCACGCCCCACACCAGGTGGCCTCCTATCTGGAAATATCAATAGACCAACAACAGAATCAACTTTTTAATTAATGGAAATCACTCGATGATAACTCATGAAATCAAAATCACTATCCAAATTACAACACCAGAAAATGAACAATGTGAACAAAGCAGCACATTTAAGATAGATATAGCGAATCAAATCACCAAAAGAGCGCATAGGTTTTGAAATATCGGCTAAATACAAACCCAGCTAATTATGCAGGATTTTAAGGAAAAATGGTATAAACCAGGATGATTGATAAGCAAGACAAATCGTACAGTTGCAATTGTACACTAGCAATAAAATCAAACCAAGTCCCCTAAAAGAAGAGGCAAAAAATGTTTTCAATAGTATTTGATTTCCAAAAGTAAAGAACATAGACCTAGACATCAAGTTTAAAGAAAAGAAAGACAAATTATGTACCAGCACGGCTCTTGGTCTCTTCTTGAACCTTATCAATCACCTGATAGTTGAGGAATGTATTAAATTAAGCATGATAGGAAAAACTATCAAAGGAAACTAAAAAAAGGCAGAAATTAAAACAAGATAAGGAATGCCTGCCTGACGAAGGATGGCATTAATACAAAAAAAAAAGAAGGGAAAATTGATTTCATAATAGTATTGCATCTCATGATCACAGACCCCAAAAACAAGAATAAACAGAGGAGAACATTCCCTGTCTGAGACCACTTCCAGCACTGATAAATGATATCTCCTTTTCCAGGTCATAATTAATCAACCCACCATACTACATATGCCTCAGAAACACTCAAAGACTTATACAGAATCAGTAACTATAAAAGAACAAAATAAGGCAAAACATTCTCCTCAGACAATATGAGCCTAAGAGAGATTCCAATCTAATTATGTTAAATTTGTCAAGTACCTTGCACTTGAACAACATGTCCTCCTACCCCACTGTTAAAACAGAACTAATTAAGCAAAATGTTTTCTATAACTTAAACAGAGGAAAAGCTGCCACAAAAATCAAATATAAAGAAAGATTGTTAGGATTTTCTTATAGTAGAGAGTTATAAGTTAGTGCTATCGTGGAATTGAGATTATTTCGGTTCCTTTCTTATCAGAGAAACCAAAAGGGAATTTAAATCAACCACTTTTTAACAACAAAAAGGAACTAAAAACAAAAATATACTTGAGAGTGGATTGAACCACATTATAAGGGACAGTAAGCATACCTCATCAGGAACTCTAAGATACTTAATCGTATTCCCACGGATGTAGCATTCGGGCATTCTCCAAAACCTATCTCCATCCTGCATTTTGCCAGCCAATCAAGACCCCATCACGAATTTGAAAAGAGAGCAACACTTGGTTACATAAACACCCCCAACCCCCCACACCAGAAAAAAAAATTATAACAAGAAAGAAAAATAATGGAAACAACAATGAATGAAAGGATAACATACCTTAGAGGTACATATGACTTCACGGAGATGGATGTTCATCCAAGTGTCACAGTTGACCAAATGTCCATTGTAGGTCTCCCCATTTTTCAGTTCCACCAACTGCACAATGCAGAACCACTAAAACATAAGCACTTGCAAGCAAAGCTAAGCCTACCAAACCAAACCAAGTCTTATGTCCCAATTATTTGAGGTAGGCAATATGAGTCCGTCTTCGCCATTTATTTCGGTCATTCCCGATACGTTCATTTAAGTCAAACATTTTCAGATATTTTCTTATTATTTCGTTCAATAAGTATTATTTCGCTCAAAGCTAAGCCTGTTTCTATGAAACTACATTCTCAGAGGATCTTTTCCGAAGAACAATCACACAATCAAATATTCTTGAAGCTAAGAGGAAAGAAGACATTAATTTTTACCCAATCAAATATTTTTTTTCTCTCTTGAAGATAAATTTTCTAGCAATCAAATTTTCTAGCAATCAAGAAATAGACAGCCTGAGAAAACATAAAATTAGACCAACTAATATGACAAAAATGATAGTAAATATAGTACCATAGGGTGGCCTTGTGCTGTCTTGAGTAGAGAAAGAGGAAGCTGCAGCATCGAACGATCGAATCGACCAAGTTAAAGCAACCGTATTCGTATAAAGAAGCAAAATCAATTAAGAAAACCACACAAAAAAGCCCTACAAGCAGGTAACATACCATTTTCTAGGGCACAGAATATGCGAAAGCTGGCAAAAGAACCTGCAATCAAGAAGTACCAAACAAAAATTTAGAACAACAATAGAAACACAAAATATTCGTTTGTTCATAAAAAACCCTAGGTTTTGAGAACCCTAGCTTCTCATGATGAACTTCAAGAAGCTACAAGACTACGTCCTCTTTCCTTACACATGGACTACTAACTCATTTGTTTCAAAAAAATCGTTAAACAAAAAAGAAGTCGTAGTAGTTACCGATCGATCAAGAAGAAGGAAGAGAGAAATAATTCGTTCGATCTCTCGTTTTTTGGAGAGATCGCTTGTGTTCGGCGATGTCTGAGACTCTCCGTGTCGTTCTTCAACGAACGATTTTGTATGATATTTGAAAGCAGAAAATAGCTGGCGGTCAATAGTGGATACAGTGGGTATATGCTAAAGCTAGCAGTACATGGCGGTGGGAAAAATTTAGCAAGGAAAATTTACATTCAGACCCCTGATATTTGTCATATAATCAGATAGATTTCTTAGGTTTAAGAAATTACACACGGTCCCCTTCAACTATGTGTGCGTATAACACATAAACCCAACAATTTTACTATCCATAAACAACCCGTCAAAATTGCGTAATGGCAAAATATTATGTATATAATAAAATAATTCATAATTCAAATCTCAAAAGATAAACTAAATAATTTTGGCTATTCGCGGTTGACATCGCTTTAAATTTTTTTAAAATTAATTTAACGGCTAATATTAACACATTAAATTTAATAGAAAAAATAGGCCCCTAAGGGTTTGTTTGGAGTGATTTTTTAAAAGTATTTGTAGAAATTATTTTTCATATGTATTTTAAAAAAATAATAGTATTTGAAACTGTCTTACCACTATTTCTATCACCACCACCACTACCTTTACCACCACCACCACCCCTCACCACTGCCACCACCACCATCACCCCCATCTCCTCCGGCCACCACAATCATTGCCACCCCACAACAACCATAATCCTCTCTTACCACGACTACTGCCACCCACCACCTCTCATCTCTACTAAAAATGCGATGCTTAAATTCATGTACCTCTTCTCTATGAATACAATTATGTTTGTTGTTTACCATGTTTTATTGTATTGTACCTTCATACACATATAATAACTAGTCTGTTTATATTTCCTAAAATACCCTTACCTTTGTTGGCAAAATTGCATAATGACACTCGCTTGTTTTGAGCAAAATAATACTTAATATTGAGTGTAACTACTCTGACAGCATTGTTGACACGGTATAACAATCTAATAACATAATAACAAAAAAGATTATAAAGGTGATTATGTATAAAATGATTAAGTGATTATAAATTTTATTGAGACTCATTTATTGACTTGTTTATCTATTGATGGACAATTAGACTATGTGACACTGTTAAAGTCACACCCAATATTTTTTCCTTTCTCCGGTGATAGTTTTGTTACTTTGCATGTTTCCCGTTCGTTTGGCATGAAGGTTCCTTTCAGTGAACTCTTGAAAATTATCAATCAAAACCAAAGCTAGAAAGAAAGCAAAACTGAAAGCAGAATGGCGAGATATGCACAAACCATCAAGCTCCCATCTCCCACTTTGACTCTCATTTATCATCAAATCATTCAAAATGAAGCAGTCTCAAAATGAAGATCGTTTAAACATTGTACCCAAGTCCTTGGCTAATTAGATGAAACTCTGCCCCAACTTTAAACTTGCCCTTCGGGGTTTGTACTTGCAAGTAAAAAAGGATTCGAAAATACAGAGGAGGGCAATTCTAAGTTCCAGTAAATATGGTGTGCTTCTCTTTGGGGGAAGCAGAGGTTACATGAATTTACAAGAATCATACAATTAAGTTAAAGATTAGCGGGTCCTGAAACTGAACCATGGAGAATTCCATCATAACCTTATTTCATCTTCATCAAACCTTTTACGGACAGTTGTTAAGTCAACCAAGTGACGCATTGTTGGTCTGCCGTGTGGACAATTCCAGGGAGACTTGAGATCTGCCAAATGTTCAAGTATCTGAAAAAATTAAGTG
>CM042195.1:5480973-5504783 GCA_023539305.1 Ilex asprella | reverse complement strand
CAATATTTTTTCCTTTCTCCGGTGATAGTTTTGTTACTTTGCATGTTTCCCGTTCGTTTGGCATGAAGGTTCCTTTCAGTGAACTCTTGAAAATTATCAATCAAAACCAAAGCTAGAAAGAAAGCAAAACTGAAAGCAGAATGGCGAGATATGCACAAACCATCAAGCTCCCATCTCCCACTTTGACTCTCATTTATCATCAAATCATTCAAAATGAAGCAGTCTCAAAATGAAGATCGTTTAAACATTGTACCCAAGTCCTTGGCTAATTAGATGAAACTCTGCCCCAACTTTAAACTTGCCCTTCGGGGTTTGTACTTGCAAGTAAAAAAGGATTCGAAAATACAGAGGAGGGCAATTCTAAGTTCCAGTAAATATGGTGTGCTTCTCTTTGGGGGAAGCAGAGGTTACATGAATCTACAAGAATCATACAATTAAGTTAAAGATTAGCGGGTCCTGAAACTGAACCATGGAGAATTCCATCATAACCTTATTTCATCTTCATCAAACCTTTTACGGACAGTTGTTAAGTCAACCAAGTGACGCATTGTTGGTCTGCCGTGTGGACAATTCCAGGGAGACTTGAGATCTGCCAAATGTTCAAGTATCTGAAAAAATTAAGTGCACCAGTTGTAAGCATAATTGAACCCCTAAATTGTTTTGCAGATTACATAAATTTACACTTACCGAGTTCGATGGACAAACAATGCAATCAGAAACACGGAGAAAATGTGTTGTGCAGTATCACTGTTTTTTTTTTTCAATGGTGTATCACACAACAGTTGTCATACCTTCTGCATCTCATTTCTTCCAAGTGGATCTCCAATCATAACAGATGTTCTGCAGGCACGTGATGCAAGCATAGAGCGAACTCTTGGTGGGCAAACTGAATCAGAGGTGTCCAATTTGTAAGTACTGAGCATTGAGCATTCTCCTTGACTATCAGCAAGAATCGAAACAAGGTCCTTTACATCTGCCAAAAAAAAAACATTTGCCATGTATTGCATGCCACTTCATTGAGAAACATGCTCAAAGAAACAGACACCACCTGCTTTCTGGAAGAAGTTAGCCACTTTTTTGCCTCAAAAAAGCCCATTTGTATACAGGACGATGAATAATGTTTTCATGCTTATTTTTAACTTTCAGGTGCACGTGACCAGGGTTTAGTCCTAAAAGAAACAGGGCCAAACTGTGCTAGTCTAGTCCTTAATGGAAAGAGGTGCAAGCTGTTTTCAAATAGATGTAAGCTCTTGTCCTATCTTTGATTCTCTAGCTAGTCAGCAATAAGTAACCCATAAATGTGTTTGTATGCACTCTTATATGAGAATTTTCAACAGTCGCATAAGTATAGTAGATAATCACTTCCAATAAATTTATCAAATGTTCAAAGTTTCAACTTGAAATGTAAGATTCACATGTGAAAACCAAGGATTACATTGTGCAGCTCTTGGGACAAATTTCGACACAATGTACCTTAATGTATCAGTCATGAATTTGGGTTGAACTCAATTCCTTTTTAATACATCTGAATAGTCTTTCAGAAATTCTGTAAGCATTTCACAGCCCAATTGTGGTTATACTAACTATAATACTGTCACTACATTAAACAGAAATGCCACATATCAATGTTGAAGATGTGTTTGATTTGTGTACTGAAGTGTCTGAAGTATACAGTATGTACTCGGAATGAGAAATCTTACTCTCAGTTTATCTTCATGGATACATTTAGGAAGTAGGGAGCACAGAGTTTAAAAATACAATACCTTAAGAGGTATCCATACTTTATTATGTCAAAATGTTAGAACAATGCAAAGATGCATTGAGTTCTAATTCCACTATCATTCCTTCTCATATGCGAGGGATGCTTTTCTCACCCCCCAGTCACCCAACAACACAAACAACTGCAGGGTGCACATAACTACCACACCCTTTCTTTTCTTGGGAGCAAGTTAAGTTGTGGTATATTGGAGGTAAGTTTTGATCAAGTGTTGCATTGTAATAATTCAATCATGTTAAAGAGTCGGAGACTTTTGTTCCAGAAGTACGTTTTCTATTTGCATTATCACATGCTTGCTAAAATCCCCACTTAATATGCTCTAATTTTGTGTGTAAAAGTATCAAATTAGTTGCAAGGAATAGGCAATTGGACAACAATTACCAGCAACTCCAAAAGTAATGTTTTTGCTGAAGGGAACTGCTTTCAATTTAAAACGGTGTCCTGGAGGAGCATGCAGATCCTCTTCCAAAGAAAATCCATTTTTCCTACAAGTTGAAGAGACCAGAATGCATATCAGGATCAGTAAAGAACAAGCTCTATCCTGCAAAAAGTTCATATAGCAACAACATATAGAGGAGAGACCAAAAATGCATCAATTAAGATTTCTCTAGCAAGACTTGATCTCAGGATTTATGGATGTGAGCAATAAGGGTCCAAACAAGAAAAAAATGGTGGTAACGTGGTGTAGCCTCTCTCTTATGAATACACTAGGAGTAACCCGTGTCTGAAGACACGGTGCAATGTGAATGATTTTGAAAGAGATGTTGGTGACCGTTGGATGAGTCTATTTGAGACCGTCGGATGGACTTATTGAAGTCCGCCCTGTTTTATATTATAGATATTTTTGGTTATCTTCTAAAAATGTTGTATGCTAACCTACAAAACATATGCTTAATGGTTAAGGCCAATCAGATGCGACGACGAATTTTTTATGGCTCTTTAAGGTGTTAAAAGAAGAACTCAATGCAATGATCAGAGCAACCCAATTCAAAGAGCAAAAAAAGAAATACCCATAAAGGACGGAGTAGTGCAGGTTAGGATTCTTCTCCAAAATGCCACGCAAAAGTGTCGCATAAGGTAAAAGACTCCCAGTAGTATGAATATATCAATGCCAGCGTCACTCCTTTTTTGGGGGAGTGATGAAGGACAAGTCCCCTACAAATTCTAAGTCGAAATTGCTTCTATACACAAAGAATATGACTCTTCGGGCTGACTGACTATCTCAGGTTTTGTGGGTATGGTAAACATATAGGGTTTTAGAGCTAGAAAGGGTATAAGAAGATGGTACTATGATAGGGGGTTGAAGATTGGCAAGAAAGAGAAAGGTTCAGGACACTGTTTCAGGGATGTTAACAAGGACATGAAACAGTAGCAGAGCTTTTTCGAATCTTCTGAACGTTTTCAGTTGGATTTTAAGAATAAAAATGAGTGGGCTTTGAAAATAGGTTTTATAAGGGAGAAACAATATAGTGCCAGTTCAGGTGCGGTTTTTAAAAGGTTTAGAATTGCACAAAATTTAAGGAGGAAAAAGAAGAAGAACCAAGTGAAAGCATAAATCAACTCTATTAAAATAAATTGGTTACACATATTTATGGGCTAAAAGGCTCTCTTGCAACTATAAGGACTACACTCAACATCAGAAAACTAAGAATATTTGTTGGATCCAAAATGGGTTTTCATCAAGGTTTGTCATGGTATCTATTATTTCTAGATTCCAACTAAAATTCAACCAACATCCTTTGCCCCATTGTTCTAGGATCAAACAACATAAAAAGGCTTTTTGATTGTTCTGGGATCCACAGCCTTTGTTCTAGGCTTCCAAAGCCTATGATAACACCCAATCAATAGTCACTACAGAGGAGAGGGGCCGGGGGAACTAAACCCCACTTCAGGGGCAACCCAACGTAAACAGAGGCCCAAAGTGAAAACTTTACACGGACCCTCCTAATATTTAGTGCATTAATATATATAATATATTTAATTATCATAATTCACTTTTTTATTTATTTAAAAATTATTTTTTCTTGCTTTTTAAGATACAAAAATATTGTTCAAGTTCTTATATTCAAGTTTTGTCAATAAATTTTTCTCAATACATAGTATAGCTAATCCATTCAATTTTTTTTTACATTTTTCATACCAACATTCATATCTTCTAGTAGACATATTAACGATTAAAAGTTAATTTTCAATTAAAACAATACAATTTTATAATAGCTAGAATTGAAATAAAATAAAATATTAAGTTTGGAAACAACACAGTATGGCAAGAGCAAAACCCCAAATTCTATTTTCTTCTAATATCCTCTTTTGATCTTTTTGCTCTACAAATTCGAGCCCAATCACTGCCATAATGATAATCAACAAATAAAGATTTTATTAGCACAATCCTTATTAACCCAAAATAATATAAAAGAAAATAAGAGTCACTTGCACTCTTTGTGGAGACAATGAGACAATTCATAACCTGTCCACTTGAATAATAGAATAAAAGATGAAGTGTTCAATACTAAAAATTTACAGATTTCTATACAATGAAACAAAAATATACATTATATATTTATAAACTTTGATTCACGTGTTGTTGTGCAAGATAAATATTTTATAAGAAAGAATTAGAGAAAATTTACATTTTGCTTTGAAGGTGCAACAAATTATTAGTAGAAGATTGAGCTGTGAGCACCAAGGTTCATTCAAAGAGAGAGAGAGAGATTGACTGCTCAATGTTTTTGGGGCAGAAAATATAAGGGTTAAAATATAAAACTACTAGGGTTCCTCTTTTGAGGTTTTTATGGGGCTTAACTAAGTGGAGAGCAACTTTGGACCTAACAAAATTAGAAATTAATTTGGGCTTTTAAAATTTGGACTTTAATAAAACTAAAAAATAATAAGTAAATTTGGGCCTAATATACTAACGGGTTAAATTTTTGGGGGGCCCTAGGCAACTATGTTAGTGGCCTATGCCTAGGGCCAGTCCTGCCCCACATCACTCCCAACAACAAACTACAGTTCCAGGGAAAGATAGAAATACTAATAATGAATAATTAAATGAATCAAAGGAAAAAAGGTAACATATCAACCTGATAGTATCCATGTGCATGGAAATCACTATTTCTTCTTCAGGGGATAACTCCATCCTCAAAGGCCTACATACAAGACATTGGAAGACGGGAACCAAAAATTAGCATCTAATATTAAAGAAGATTCTTCATAATCAACTCCAATGGTTACATCACCAATTACAAACCATTAATGCTCTTATATAAGTCAATCATTTCAGTATTTAGGTTTTAGTGGAATTTTGGTAGGCTAATTCTACTATATTCCAAGGATGCTACATAGCAATGACATAAAAAATACCAAAAGGCTGTATTCCCCCGCTATTGGCCATCCACTTTGAAGATACAAGCTATAGGCACACCCCTTTTTTCTTCTAAAAAACAATTCAATTGACATTATTGATTTGCCCGACAATTGTACTGCAATATGATAAGAAAGTTTAGCAGAAGAAAGATTCCTATTTTTACAGCTCATAAGGACATGCACTGAAAAGGCTTTTTCAAAGTGTTGTTATAGTTCAGCTAAGAGAAATGGCTAACCACAGGATTGCCAGACACAAGGCGGATAGGCTACCAGAATAGGAATTTAATTTACAATGCTTACAGCAGAGAAAACTTTATAGGTAATTCTCAACGCATGAAAAAGAAGCAAGCTTGTTGCTTAGAGGACAAGATTGTTCATCTGACAGGTTTGAGATGAGTGAGTCCTTGGTCCTTTTCTATGTTTGTTGACAGTTTCAAGGGTTTTGGGAGGAACAAAAAAATGGCCACTTTGTGAAAAAGCAATTCTAGCAATTCTTGCAACTATACGGGTGACTTTTTTTCTTTCTTCGAGTTACTTTATGGCCTTTTGATTGGAAAGGAATGCTATAATTATTTTTTGAGAGTTGTGAGGTGGTGGAAGATTTAAGGGATCGTGAGGCAATTCCTATCTTTTGCAATTTGGTGGGTGGAGAGATCTATGTGATTTATAGCTAGATTCATTCGTAGTCAAGACTTATGCTTTTTAAATTATTGTTTCTTTTTTCTTGCTGGGACAACTGGACCACATTTTCTCTTATATATTGTTTACTTACCAGTTAAAAAACTGCTTATACAGAAAAAAAGACTTCTTCTAGTACTGTCACATGCATTATCACATAAAGCACCAAAACAAGTTAGGTAAGATGCCAGCAGCTGTAAAATTTCAGCATGAATGCTAGCTAAATTAACAAGCAAGATTTTTTCTTCCCCCTCCCAGCCCAAATTTCAACCCAAAGCAAGAGATAGTATGAATTCACAATTCAACTATAAATACAATGTTCAATAATATTCCTTTAATTAAGAGAATGAACACACCGAAGCAAAGGCTGTTGGTTCAAGATGGTTGACTCTGACAGACGCTCATAATTATACTTCTCATCGGCAGCATGCTGCAATCAGGGAAAAGTGTATCAAAATCACAATGTTGCAATGGCAAATGAATGTGATTTCAGGCTATGTAAGCCATCCTCTGATGTCTACACATCAGTATAACATTACAAAAAAGTGTTACAATACAAAAGAAAAAAAAAACTGACAAGACAAGTAGTTCAGATGTAAGGGGGAATTACCTGATCCACAATAAATAGGTCCTGATCTAACTTGCCAATGATAAACCCAAGATTGAATTGCCCAATAACCTAGCCACCAAAAAAAAAAAAAACTATATTGCTTATTGTGAAATAGACTTCCCTGAGGTCTTCTGTTGTCTAAAGATCAACAAAACATGACTGTGCACCGAAAATGCTGATGGCAGAGGTGGAAATGCAAATGCCTTCACCAGAAATGACAGCAGATAAAATTTAACTGCCCTAGAACTCCATAAAAAATTTGGTAACACGCAATATAATAGGGAAAATTAAGGGGAAATGAAACTTCATGCAGATCACACCAACCAGGTTGCATGCTCACTTGCCTAGTGAAGCAGTAACGAAGCTCTAAATATTGGTGAAACAGGAATTACAAAAAACATTCCACAAATACTATATAAAGAATCAGCAGACTTCCATTTTTGCTTCGCGAGGTATTGAATTGGGCCTTACATTTGTGTGTTGGCTCATAGGTTAATGGTGCAGAAGTCTAACTCTAAGGTCATCTAAATCCAACCAAGTACCAAAACACGTAGACAGTTTGGTTTTACAAGCCAGTATTCGAATTCAGAGCTCGACAGGGGATGACCACAACTCCTCTAACTCAACCTAGGAGACACACACACATACAGAGTTCTTCTATGTCTAAGTAACATATATATAACGTGCCTCTGTGAAGCAGCTTTAAATTACTTACAATAAACTGTGCCTTGGGTTAAAGTAATAACTTATGTATGTAAACAGATTAAAAGAGTTTACAACCTTCATTCGGCCAAAGTCTTCCTTCTTGAACAGTCTCTCCAACTCACTTGTGGCTGCAGCAAGAGCACTTGCTTTCCCCGCTTCATTTATAGATTGAGAAAGCTCAAGTGTTGCAACAGTGTAGCCCCTAAGAGTTATCATTACAAGTTATATTAGTTGAAAAGCATATTATGTTAGACCTTTTCTAATTTTACAAGAAAGATTACAATTTAGAGACCCTCTAATCTTCATTCTCCCACTTGCATAATTGATAGATTGCAATCTTGACCGCCTCTGCTGCCTCCTAGTAATCAAATCTTTAACACTAAATTGTAAGGTAGAACCCATTTTTAAACCAGAAGAAGGCATTGGAATATCTAAAGCTGGACTAGAAGATTGTAATGAAGTAGCTGCATCTAGATCTTCATTGACATCTTCAATATATTTGCTAGATGGAGAAGTTAGTATGGAATTATCAACAGACAATGCTTCCTCTTGCATTTTCAGTTCCTGAAATGAATCAGTTTGAGTTAGAGAAGGAAAACAAGGTCACTAACTGGAAGAAACCAATGGACAATGCCATAAACTGTTTTATCTTGGTGGTTAAGTCTTGTTCTAAAAATATTGGTTTACTCACAAAAGAAGTGAGTAGGCAAAATTATCTATATTTCGTTATGATTAAGAGATAAATCTTTCTCCTTTCCAAGCAAAAAGAGCAGGAAGGGAACAAGTCGAAAAATAAGAAGTCTGACCACATACCTCTCCAGATTCCCTATCGTTGGTATTGCCTCCAACAGAATGCGGGACCTTTGTTTCATTACAGACTTTGTCCACTCTTAAACACTTAGAATGCTCAGGTTCATTCTTGTCAACTTCAATGGAATGACCAACCTCGTGAAAATCAGAAGGAGATCTGGGAAAGCCAGTTTGAATTTCAGAACTGTTTTTCCTCGATTCAGAGAGAATACATCCATTCCTGAGGAGAGGGACTTCAGTTAATGTTGTACCAACACTATCAAGCTTTCTCTTATGTACTGTAACAAATTTAGCAAGTGATGACTGAACAGTACTTGGACGACTGGATGATTCTCTAATATCAGAAGTGCCTTTCTCTATGGTTCTCAAACAGAGTGAAGCATGTCGATCAGTTGAAGCACTTTCAAGATGATTTGTAAGTTGTCTATTGTAACTCCCAGATAAGCTGTCAGCCTTCTTAATTCCATGGACCTTAAGTGAAAAGTCTTTTCCTATTGAATTTTCATCATCATTGTCTATCACCTCCACAATACGGGGTACTTTGAATGTTTTGTGAAGAATGCCACCATCTGCAAATTGTTTAACACTACACCCTGACCCTGCTTCTTCAGAATCACTGCCATCCGGAGATAGTTGCTTCAATGCAAGCTGTGATGCCCGCTGATGAGAATCCAATTTGGAGCTATTTTTTTCCTGACTGAGATCCTCAAATCTACTAACAGAATAACTTGCATGACTTGGTGAGTAAATCTTCTCTAAAGCTTCTCTTAAAGAGCGCAAAATGGAGCCTTCATCAGAAAAGAATATTTTTCTTTTATCAGGCGTTACGTTGACATCGCATGCCCCAGTTGGAACTGTAAAATTCATGATTGCAATTGGATACTGCCTGGAGTTTGCACCTTTATACAGCTCATTGACAAGCTTGCTCACTTTTGGCATATCAACCGGCCGACCATTTACAAAAAAGAACTGCCGATCTCCTAAATTGCGTCCACTGCCGTATCCAGACTTGGAAAGAAAACCATCAACCTTGCAACCATCTGATATACATAAGCATACAAGCTCTAAGCAGTTAAAGGTGCTCATGCCAAACACTGTTATGATGTTATCCTTAAGAGAACCACTTCCCTGTGTTTTAAGCACAACAGCCTTTACGTTTCTTCCAGCTGTGTTTGTGCAAACCAATCTAACACCTTTTGCAATAAGCGCATAGGCCTGAACATCAATAAATTGAATAAGATGAGGCAGTTCACATCACTCGTCCTAATGCCTTGGATATGGGATCATTAAAGTGACTCTTTCCGGAAAAAAACATTAAAGTGACACCCGTAATATGTATGGGTGAATGGACAAACCATATGAAAATGACAATGAACTATACCAAGACAGAATAATTTTGAATCATTTCAAGTACAAGGTTGAGTCAAATGCAAGCAATTTTGCAACATCTCATATGCCGTGAATCATCAACATAAATGTAAATCTCATGTGCTTCGAAGAATCTCACTCCTTTTAAAAATCATATCACACCAAAACTCCATGGTTTAATAAGAAAACTAGGAGTTAAACGAGAAGTTCATTATGAGGCTAGTAACTATATTTGGGTCAAATAAAACGATAGTATTGTGAAGCTAAATACTACTCATTCAGCATCACAATTTGGCTAGTGTATTCTTTGAATTGGATTGTGGAACTAGAATAACTTCATTTATTACTCCCAATTCCCAAATTTTTTGAACAGTTGAACCCACATGTTCATGAAATCAATTAAATCTTATTAGCCAACAAAAAGGAAAATTTCTTTTCTGTAATCTATAAAATCTAAAAGGCTAGTATGTATGGTCAGTAGTTTAGATACAGAGTAAACATCTGAAGTAAAACAATAGCTGGCTGCTGGCAGAAGGCGTAGTAGACTACACATCTAAAAAAATTAAAGCAATAACTATACTGCAACAAAATTATGGAATATACTTTTGGAGGCGGAGTGTGTGGATCACTTGTTCTTACATTGTTCTTATGCCACTTGTTAAGTTTAGAGGATTAACCTTACATTAGAGGGAAAATAGAGAGAGGTTAAAACTTAACCTAGCTCTCATACATCACTTGAATTTATAGTCAACTCACAATAATAAGAATTACACATACTACCCTAATACTATTAACAATTTACATATACTACCCTAATACTCTTAACACTCCCCTAGACTATATATATCATATAGTCCAAGCTTGGAACAAATCACTGTAAGACGTGTACGACTCAATGCTTTGGTAAACATATCTGCAAGCTGATTTTCAGATTTCCCAAATGGAGTTGTAATCTCCCCAGCTACAATCTTGTCCCTAATAAAATGACAATCAACCTCAACATGTTTCGTTCTCTCGTGAAACACCGAATTGGCAGCGATATGAATAGCTGCCTGGTTGTCACAGAACAACTGTAAATGAAGTTGAACTGGAAACCCAATTTCCTGGAGGAAGTGTAATAGCCAAGTCAATTCACTCGTCGCATGTGCCATTGCCCTATACTCAGCCTCAGCACTAGATCTTGCTATCACGAGTTGTTTCTTACTTTTCCATGAGACAACATTACCTCCTAAGAGAGTACAATAACCAGTGGTTGATTTCCGATCAAAAGGAGAGCCAGCCCAATCAGCATCTAAGAAACCTTCCACTCTAAGATGTCCATTAGCTCGATATAACAAACCAAGTCCAGAAGCACGTTTGAGATAGCGCATAATACGAATAACTACCTCCCAATGTGGTACTCTAGGACACCCCATGAACTGAATTACTATACTGATTGCATAGGAAATATCCGGTCAAGTAATAGTGAGGTAATTGAGCTTCCCGACCAATCTGCGACATCGACCCGGATTATCAAACAGTGCACCATCATCCATCAAGAGCTTTTAATTCGGATCCATAGGAACATCAATAGGCCTGCCACCCAACAAACCTGCTTCTTCTAACATGTCAAGTACATATTTCCTCTGAGATATACAAATACCCTGCTTAGATCGAGCCACCTCAATACCCAAGAAATATCTGAGTTTTCCTAAATCCTTAGTATGAAATCGATTCTGCAAGAATATTTTTAACTTAGCAATCCCCTCAGAATCATCTTCAGTAATCACAATATCATCTACATAGACCACCAATAGAACATATCCAACATCTATCCGTCTATGAAACACAGAATGATTTGTCTGACATCGAAGAAGACCAAACTCTAAAACTGGATCTGAAAACTTACCAAACCATGCCCTCGGTGACTGCTTCAACCCATACAAAGATTTCTTTAACCGACATACACTCTTACCATACTCCCTCTGAGCAGTAAACTCTGGTGGCTGCTCCATGTATACCTCTTCAACTAAGTCACCATGTAGGAAAGCATTCTTGACGTCTAACTGAAACAATGGCCAATCAAGATTAGCAGCCAAAGAAATCAAGACATCAACAGAAGAAATTTTAGCAACAGGAGAGAAGGTCTCCTCATAATCAACACCATAAATTTGAGTAAAGCCCTTTGTAACAAGTCGGACTTTGAGACCCTCCACAGAACCATCCGAATGAAATTTAACAATATACACCCAACGACAACCAGCAGTTCGTTTACCAGGAGGTAAAGGAATGAGATCCCAAGTCCCACTATGATGTAAGACATCCATCTCCTCCTCCATAACTTTCCTCCAACCCGGATCAGATAATGCAACCTGTAAATACTTAGGAATAGATATAGTAGATAATTGGGAAGTAAAACAAGAGAAGGCAGGAGACAAGGCATCATATGAAACAAAGTGAGAAATGGGATGATTAGTAACACACGAACGAGTACCTTTCCGAAGAGCAATAGGTAAAGAGTCTAAATTACCTGATGGACCAGGATTAGAAGACGGCGAGGGAGACGGTCCGGGCATCTCAGTCGATGGGCGAGGACGGCGAGAGTAGACATGGAGAGGTAAAGGAGATGGTAACACAGTGGACAGCGGAATATCTGAAAATGAAGAAAGAGATGGTGGTACAGGACATGACCCAAAGTCCAGATCCAAAGACTGAGAAGGTGCTGAAAAATATAGAATAGATTTTTCAAACGTGACATCAGCATTAGTAAAGTATCGACGCAGAGAAGGACTATAGCAACGATACCCCTTCTGCGTCCGGGAGAAACCAGAAATATATATTTGGTAGCTCGAGGGTCAAGTTTGTCAAACCCAGGTCCCAAATTGTGAACATAACAAACACATCCAAAAACTTTAGGAGTCGGAAAAAATAAGAGATTATCAGGAAAAATGACAGAATATGAACTTTGCCCATTTAACACAGAGGATGACATATGATTAATAAGGTGACAAGCAGTAAGAACAACATCACTCCAAAGATATCGGAAAATATTCATCTGAAATAACAAGGCACGGATGACTTCCAACAAATGACGGTTCTTGCGCTCAACAACACCATTCTGTGGAGAAGTATAAGCACAATAAGTCTGATGAATAATACCAGTTTTACTAAGATAAACTACAACCATACTTTACGTATACGACAACCATACTGAGTTTTTATTTCCTTACGAAATGTCTCGAATATAGAGAATAATTCAGTCCGAGCTTTCATTAAAAACAACCAAGTCACATGAGAATAGTCATTCACAAATGACACAAAATAAGGATATTTATTAGATGAAATATTCTTTATTGGATCCCATACATCAGAATGTATCAACTTAAATGGACTAGACACACGATTATTGACTCTAAGCTGAAATGACACACAGTGATGTTTATTAAGTTGACAAGCTTTACAAGACAAAGACGACACACCACTAAGACTAGGAACTTGACGCTTCAGATTCTGGAGAGAGGAATGTCCAAGACGACAATGCCATTAAAAAGGAGACAAAGAGGTCTGTAGAGCCCGAGTAGGTGAATCAAAGTCAAGGTAATATAAACCACTAGCTTCATGACCTGTACCAATCTTCCTCTTCGTCTTGAGATCCTGAAAGACACAATAAGAGGGATAAAAGGTAACTGAACAATTGAGAGAACGGGTAATCTTGCTAATGGAAAATAAACTAAAAGAAAATTGAGGAACAAATAACACAGAAGATAGAGACATATTAGGACTCAAGTAAGTAGTTCCCAGACCTGAAACTTTAGAACAAGTGTCATTAGCAAGAGTAACACTACGTGTAGAAGTAGCAGACTAATAAGTAGAAAAAATATCAGACACACCAGTCATGTGGTCAGAAACGCCCGAGTCTATGATCTAGGGACTCCGAGTGGAGGACAATAAACAAGTGCAAGCATTACCTGACTAGACAAGTAACAGTGGAGGGAGATGAGATAGCCTGACTGGATAATAACTGAGCATACTCCTCTCGTGTAATGGTAACCGACCCAGTGTCTTACTTGGGTTCCATAAGTGTAGCAAACTGGACTGCTGAACCGGACAACTTGAGGTCACTAGACTGATGAACCGGAGTAGAAACTAACTGAATCATGCTGAACCGGTGTAGAAACTAGGTGAACCGGGTTGAACCGGTGAAAAAAAAAACAGGTGAACCGGACTACAGAAACTTACTGTAGTGCTGAAGGGAACTAGACCTCTGAACCGGACCGGTTTAGCCCTTTGGACCTCTGAATCGGATCGGTTTAGCCCTCTGGACCGATGGACCGGACTGGTTTGACCCTCTGGGCCGCTGAACCAGACCGGTTTAGCCCTTTGGACTGTTGAACTGGAGTAAAACCGATCTAAATTGGGTTGGATTAAAGTAGGCTGGGTTGGGCCGGACCGCTGAACTGGTCTGAACTGAACGGATCTTGTGATGGACCGAGTATTGGGCTTAAAATAATTCAAGGCCTGGGCTCGACCCGATCTGATCCAGACCCGACCCACAACCTGATCTCTCTTTCTTCTTCGTTGATTAGGGTTCCAAGAAAAACTCTGGTCTTCGACGGCGCCAGACTGCACCACGACCACCACTACCACACCACTACTACCACCACAGCCACACCACGACCACCACAACCACACCACGACTACGATTGATCACGTCACCACACCACCACGCCACCACTTCGACTGCACCTCGAGCACTTCGATTGCGCCTCGACCACCACAACCACACCACCACAACGATTGATCGATGAACAACAACATCGACCACAGTCGACTACACCACCGAAGTAAAACTCGATGAACAGCAACTTCGACCACACCAGTCGACTCCCACCACCACCAGACGGGACCACAATGGTAAAACGGTGGTCAACAATACAATGCCACCACCACTAGCGACAACACCACCAACAAATCAACCCAGACTACCACCAACGATCAACACAGACAACCATCAACCACTACCAATGATCAACACAGACAAGCGACACAGACCACCACCAACAATTAATTGATCCAAAATTTATTTTAGGATTAAACCATGCTCTGATACCATATTAAGTTTAGAGGATTAACCTTACATTATAGGAAAAATAGAGAGAGGTTAAAACTTAACCTAACTCTCATACATCACTTGTATTTATAGTCAACTCACAATAATAAGAATTACACCTACTACCCTAACACTATTAACAATTTACATATATTACTCTAATACTCTTAACACCACTATATTATGGAATAGACTTTTGGAGATTGTGCGAATCCTTTGGGTGTGTCCAAAAGATTGTGATTCAGTGTTCTCTCGTGGGTATGAAGGTTTTGGTTTGAGCAATAAAGCAAAAGTATTATGGAAATGCGCGGTGTTGGCTTTGGTTTGGGTGGTTTGGTTGGAAAGAAATGGAAGAATTTTTTAGGATAAGGAGTGTCCTTCAGAAGAGTAATGGGATAAAATATCATACTTGGCTTCTCTTTGGGTCTTAACTGGAAAGGATTTTGAAGGACCACCATTGTTATTTATTAAAAGATCATTGGGCTCAAGTATGCGAAGAATGTTGATGCATGGCAGCATTTTATCACTGCATTTTGTCTCTAAATTTTAGCAAAGTTTTGTTTTGTTTTGTTAATGTTTCTTTGTTCTATCTTGACTCCTTGCTCTATCTTTTACTTTTTTTTTGGCCTTTGGCATTTTGTTTGCTTATTATAATACAAGTTGTTGATCAAAAACAAATAAATAAATATACTGCAAGATTGTGCACAAAAAGGGTAGGCTCACATTCAATAGAGAAATAAGCTTTCCATATTCTTTCCGGATGTTGCGATGGAATTCTTTGCTCCGCACAGGCAGATTGGAGAACAACTTCTTAACAGTAACAGTGGTGCCAATTTGACGGGCCGTCTTCCTTTCAGCTGTTAGCAGGCCCGAATGATCAAAAGTCAAATGTGTCGCAACAGGTTCATTTTTTGTTCTCGTCTCTACCGCCAAATCCCCCAAAGCACAAAGCGAACTCAGAGCCTCTCCTCTGAAGCCAAAAGTCGTTAACGATTGAAGATCGGGAAAATCTGATAATTTAGATGTATGATGCTTCAGTGCAAGAACCTGCAACGAGTACCACTAGCCAACTAAGCGCCTAAAACAGTTAACTGAAAAAATTGAAGTAAATTTAATTTCAATGTAAATACCTTGAAATTGTGAGGTGAAATGCCGCACCCATTATCGATGACCTGGAACGATTCTTCGCCGTACTCCTTCAATGCAATCTCGATGCTGGTGGCTCCGGCATCCAAGCTGTTCTCAACCAACTCCTTGACGGCGGAGGGAAGGTCTAATATCACTTGTCCAGCACAAATTCTGTGAACTGCGCCTTTGTTTATGGGCTTAATTCTAGGCGATTCCACTGAAGAATCTAGTCCTCCTCCCATTGAAGCTCAATCGAAACGATGCTCACAATATCAGCTATATGAATATATCATTCACAGTTGGACTTCCATAATACTCTTCAACGACGACGATTTGTAGTAGTTCTATGGAAGCTTCGATTTGCAGGAACAAACCCTAGGGTTAGAGAAAAGAGAAATCGAATGGAGCATGCAATAAATCCCTAGCTCTCCCAACCGTCGGGCTAAGCAGGAAAGCTTTCGCCGCCAAAACTGCAATTACCAGTACTCTGGGGTTGCCCGACAATACTGCAATTTATAGTCACCCAATGTTTGCTATTAAAAATAATTAGTAAATATTTTAGAAATGAGCAAAGATGGTGTCGTGGTGTAGTTGGTTATCACGTCAGTCTAACACACTGAAGGTCTCCGGTTCGAACCCGGGCGACGCCATTTTGATTAAATCTTCCTTCCTTTTGGGCTTTTTCTATGTATTGTGTCCTTTGCCCTTTATTCGGGGGCGATCCAAAGAGTCTCTTCCAACTCATCCAGCGTGGAGGCCCAAGCAAATATCTTAAGGACCCAAATCTGTAGAATGGCTCTTAAACAAATGGGCTGGGCCTAGTATGGATTTGATGGGAGCTAGGAACCATAAGATAATGCGGTTCACCATCCATGAGTGTTAATCAATGTCAAGTTGGACAAGCTCACAGAAGATGATTCTCAACAAATGTCTTTCTATTTTACATAATCAATCATAAATCAATTTTATATGTCTAATTTTTTTTTTTTTTAAATGTATATTAATGAAGAACGTGAGAGAAACATATAGGATCCAAGATTATTGAATAAATTTGACATTATATGACAATAAAGTAAAAATTATTTATAGACTAAACCTTTATCAAGCCGGGACCCCTGCCTAGCTCAAAATGCTCGGATCATTTGACTTATGATCTAGTAAAATTTCTGAAATACTCATCTCAAACTCCCACCAATCATTGACATGGACACGCTTGGGGAAATACTATCACCAACACTGGACACATTAAAAGCCTCTTATGTAAATATGACGCTCAGAGAGATCTGATCATCCATGCATGTTTTTTTTTTTTTTGGGGGGGGGGGGGGGTTAGGAAATTAAATGGAAACTTAAGGGAAAGGAATTTCATATACCAAACAAGAATGCAACAATTGTACCATTTAGTACAATACAGATACTTGATGCCGAGAAGACCAACGACATCCAACACCAATAGAATCGAAATGTACATTTTTTCCAGTATGAAATATACATCACCAAAGACGAAACTGAAGAAAAAAACGGCTTTAATATTTTATTGCATCGAAAACAAACGATAGTAGAACTACCTTCCCAGATTCACCTCAATTTTCTAGTTGCAGGGAACAACCGCAATGTGTTGGCAGAATTCACATTATCTGCAGCTGCCATAACGCAGGCAATAATCTTCAGGCCTTTTTTATGGATATCGTCCAAAGAAGATCAGAATTGGATCGCACAGTTACTATCTGTTCTTTTGCAATATTTGATGTACTGACCAAACCACCAAACTTCATTGCCGTATTATCTGAATAGACAAAAAGTTCCACATTAAGTGTATCAGACTTGATATTAAATGGCAGAACCAAAGCACCAATGAAAGACAGACCAAGAAATACATTAGTACCATCACTGTCATTCACACCTAGAACCACTAAAACAAAACTGACAACCCCTACTCAACATAGCACGTTTCATGGGAAAATGAGAAGTGCACCTCGTGCTGATCAGTGGCAGACAAAACCAGTGGAAAAAAGGACCTTACCATGTAACTTGGAAAATAAACCAAGATGGTATAATGGGATTGTGGTATTCTTACCGAGATTCCACTCAAGCCCAGTGGTTGTGGTACTTCCTGATGGCATACCAATCGGGATGAGTCCACAATGTGGGCCCTCCACAGAGGACTGGATATAAATCTCATGATGATAAGCGCTTGGAAGAAGAAGTATGAGGCAATCATCAGCTAACAGAATTATTCGCATGGTTGAGAAACGACACAGAACATTGATATTTCCAGCCTCATGGTCAAACCTTCCACCAAGTGCTCCAGTGACAAGAATACATAGCTGCAATTTAAACAACAATAAGAAAGGAACTAAAATGTGGACCAAACCATGCACACAAGTGACTATCTCCACAAAAATGTTAAGTATTTGGCACAAAATCTTTGCCATTTTCGGGATCCCGATCAAAATTGAAACAATACAAAAAGCGCAAGGAAGAAGTTTCAGCTGGTTGCAAAAAAGTACTGTCCATAAACTTCAAGCATACATCAATCAATACTTTATAGAGCGCCTGAAAAACTGAAAATAACTCACATTTGACTTGTCCAGGTCTGGAGTGAAGTTGTCAATAAATGCAATACATTTATGTAGATCTGTGGTGTCCTGATCATCAGATTCATCAATTATCCTGGTTCCCTGCCAATCCAAAGGTCACAGTGAATTAGGTCAGTAACTTATGTCAATAAATTAAGTTCCAATAGCATAACATATCATGAGAGATATGGCTATCAAGCACCACACATATACATTCTGCAAAAAGATTTTCTCACAAATCCTTGTAACTTGATATATTCCCAATTATTTTAACCATAATATATGAGCAGTAAACTAGTAAGCTTGTCTACTTGTTTTCCAATAAAGAATTAAAGCATCAAGCTAGATAGTGGCTATTCACAGACACACATAAGTAGACAAACCAGGAAACTCCCATTCAGGAGGCAAACCATGAAGTTTCTAAGTGTAATAACTTACTCAAAAAATAGTCACAACATTTTTTATGCTTTTAAACTACTCATTGGCCTCTAAGGAAATGAAGTAATATATTTCTTATATGTCTATGAAGTTCCTATCCTACATATCTCTTCATGTTTTAGGTAATTTTCAAGGAGCTTTTGGAACTTAGTTTTGCATGCAGAGCAATAACTCAGACGATGTAATTCTTAAAAGTTATCACATCCAAGCAGGCCACCAATTAGTGTCTTTTTTAATCTCACCATCCACCTCTCTCTCACCCAACCAGCACTCAAAATAAAATAAAATAAAAAAACATCTCTCCAACAGATCTCATTGATCCTACACAGGAAAATCTTTAGGCACAATTTTCCCATTCCATGCACTGGACAAGGTTCCCACTTCCACTTAACATAAGCCAATTATTTTGCAAATCCCTGTTTCTAGTTACAAGAACCACTGAATGGAAGCTTAACTGCCTTGTGTCTCTTCCACAGAAAAAAATGGCTTCAATGTAATAGTTTGTCTTTACCTATCAAATGAAATGAAGCAACAGAGAAAAAAGAAACTCTCCTCACTATCACATATGCTCTGTGGCGGTGTGGCCACTACTTACTAGTACACAAATATCATCATGCTAAGACAATTGCAAAAGAATCATTACTGGCTTTCAAGTACCAAAAAAAGAATATATCCACCACTAAACATGAGCTATAAAATAATAAACAGTGGGTTGGCATTGTTCCATTATGATCAGGTTCTTTCGTTGCTATGAATATCAGTTCCAAAGATTACCCAACTCGTGAAATTAAAGAGATTAAATATATAAAAATCCCGACAGGGCATTGCATAAGCTATCATGATTCTGTAAAACGAATATAGGTAGTTTACCAGATTTGTATAAAAATCTAGAACCTCAGTTCTGATTGAGTCCATGTCTCCTTTTATGACATCTGGCTTGTACCTGGAAAGGAACAATAATTCAATGCTGCAAGATGGGTTTTTAACATAAAGATCTAAAGGAAAAACTGTCGCATACCCCAACAATATCTAAGAAACACTACAGTATTCTACATTTAGTCCGATTCAAGGGAATCAACTTCCCACAGTTGTCTCATTGGGTCTGAGGCTAAGGGAAACCAAAATAATGCACCTCATTCAAGGCAGTACACTATCACAATCCTGGTAAAGTTAAAGACATACAAGTGCACATGGAAAGTAACAATAATGAATGTCGAAAATAGGCAGGCAAATCAAAGTAGACAACTAATGATTTCAGGCCCAAAAAAGTGAATTGCAAAAATGCCAGAGAAGGCAGCAACAGGGCAGCACCATAAAGAAGACATGGCCATCATCTGCTCATGACACCACCTGCCTCCAACTCAAGTAGACTTTTCTACCGCTCCTCCTAGGAAGATTGTACAACCACAAACAGAAAACAAAACTTTCTACGCCAGTAAACCTTTCAAACCACAAGCCTTAGTCAAACCATACAATTAGTTGCATCTTCTAACCACAAAATGCATATTGTCTTTTTGACGGTGGTTGTGCATCCAAATCCAAACATTAAATGAAATCAATTGTCAATTGACAATTGACAAGGACTTCATTCAAGCATGGAAATCCTGCATTTATTGTCAGTCAATGTGTGAAGGTCATATCAACAAATCGGCTACATTACCCCTTTTTCGCTTTCAATCTTTGATTTGTTTTTTGTTGTTTTTGGTTCCATTTCATTTTTGGACAAAAATATATCTTGTTTTTTATTGCTCCTTTAAAATTCCAGTCATGTTTCAATTGTAATTCTTTGCTTGAATTCGTTCTTTTTATTCAAATATATTCCATTCCAAGTTAGCTCTCCCCTCGAGATGCATGGGCTAGCCGTCTATCCTTCATTCCCATCCTTTGTGTTATGTGTTATGTAAATAGACACTTCCCCTTCCACTCTCCAACATAGGGAACCTCTATTGTTCGTGTCATCAATCGTATTTCTTTAGTAAGAGGACATGTTAAAGCAATAAATATCATAGATCTCAAATGAGAGATATATCCATGTACAAAATAAAATGTGCTATTTCATTTGGACCGAAACTTGAAAGATACCTTACTTAAAAATAAGGAGTTAGTTGAAAATACGAGAAAGAAAAAAAAAAAGGAGCATGGTTTGTCTTGGAAAAAGAGTTTTCCAACTGTACCACGACGTTTATTCATTGCACCCAACAGAGTCTCAACTTACAGCATATTTCAACAAACCAACAGTTGGCAGTTACCCGTAAAATTTTAGATATGAGATAGTAATTGTAAATTATAAATCAAATAAATTCCACCTCTAGTGAAATGGAATAGCGGATCAAAGAGTCAACAATCACAAAAAACACAAAGAACTGAATACAAATTCGAATTCAATAGCTCAAAGATGTTGAATAACCTGTTTCGAACAGCGAAGACCTCTTCATGAGGGAAGAGCTGAGGCATCTCATCATACAAACGATTGGCTCCACCATCTGCGCAAAGACGAAGTTGTGCTGCTCTACATAATAATCACATTTACACAATCAAGAACCTCTCAAACGCATAAACAACTAAATAAACCCCCCAAACACACATAAACAGATAGATAGAAAGATAGAGAGAGGGAGAGAGGGAGGGAGAAATAGCAAGAGATTGTTTGATAAGTACCGTGCTGCCAGAGCAAAGGAGTGAACCGAGGGATGTGTTGGTTGAGAACGACAAGTGCGTAGTTTAGAGCGAGGCCGTTCTCGGAGGAAATTTTCGGGAGGAGAAAGGTCGAAGAATGAGTCATTACGTCCATGGCTAACTTGCGCCGTCCGGATCACCGACTTCACGGGGAGAGAGAGCACAGCTTCTGCTTATCTTCCCGAAATGTCTCGCCCGGCACACATATGATGATTTTTTTTTTTTTTTGGTCTAAAGCACGAGTACTCATATGATGATTGAAGACTACAGCCCAGAGGAGCTGTATTGTTGGTCAATTTAAGCCACGTGGCAAACATTTAAAAAGTCGATGGTCAAACTCGAGGGTAAATTATACTTTAAACCCCTAAACTATAACTTTTTTTCACATTATTCTTTAAACTTAAAATTATGTTATGTATATTACACCTTCAGTTAAGTGATTGGGTTCGTATCGTCTTAATTATTAACGTCCGATACATATTTGATAAAAAATCATTTCCAACTACATGATTATTTTCACTTTGTCTCGACATATTAATAATTTCTATTCAAATCAAAAAAAAAAATGAAATAGTTAAAGTAATTGAGGAGCAATATAAAAAATTCAATAGTTTAGGAGATAAAGTAAAACCAAATCCATAATTTAAAGAGTTAAAAGCGTACTTTGTCCCCAATCTAGACTACGATATGAGCGCAGAGCAGTGGTTTGGTGTGGCAGGCAGACTCTCTCGCACGTTGGTTTATTTCGGACTCATTAATTTTAAACTAATTTATTTTTGATTAATCATCCTTACTTATTTATTAATTATTATATTCCGCTTAACATAAATAATAATAAAAATCTAAAAATTCAAGATTAACAATACGTTATTTCTCAGCTGAACCCCACTATTTACAGATGAAAAAACCCCATATTTTATAAAACACTAGTTGCATAGATTATAGGGTCAAATTCCATTATCAAATTTAACACCAACAAAACCTCTCTTTTCATTAACACATTGTATTATTTTTACATAAGAATTACTTAGCTTCTGTGAAATACTTCTAATATTTTTATTTTTTTAAAGTACTTTCATTAAGTAACATTATTTTTTTTATTGTTGATTTATTTCGCAAATCCAAATCATTTTTGTACAATAATATTTAGACATATTTCATATTCAGAAAAATTAAAAATTACTGAAATAAATAATATCCAACCCAATTTAATCTCGAACACAACACAATAAACAAGTCAGATCAGTATTAGATCATCATCCATCATAAATAATTTAATTAATACTCCAATAAAAATTAAAATAATCTATATAAAATCCAATACACTGGCTAATTGCCCTTACAAATTTTTCATGTCACTTAAACCCACAATGATCCAGAAAAACATAAAAGTAACATCAATACAATCATCATTCCATCTCAGAAAAGAGGAAAAATTGGGAGAAAAGGATGTGATCATGCTTATTAAATAGATACACATTGTATGTACAGAGAGGAGACCTAGTCAAAACGAAAAATTGGTATCCACATAAAGAAAAAAATATATATTAAGAGTCAATCTAAAACTTGTTATGGATGGAATAAAACATCAATAAAACTAGATATAATACAGAAGAGGTAAACCAGTTTGGGGTGAGAGGAGCCTGCGATGGAATTCCCATGAAAGCAGGTCCCCAATATTGGCTATTATAATTTAATGGTGGAAAAGGAAAATAACTAAATAAGGGAATTGTACACACTTGATTACATGAAGTAGCTGAGGGATTTCTTCTTCCTTGAACCACCTTCTCCATATAGTTCATTCCATTGAAGGAGCTCATTCATATTTGCAGACTCTGATGACACACTTGCACATACCTGCATAAAAATAGAAATACAACAAGGCTTATCAACCCTGAAGTGCATGCATACACTTCATCAATGTAAGGAAAAAATATTGGATGTAATAATGACACCATGTCATCATTGCCACGTGCGGTATTGTCACCATTCAATAAAAATATAACAAATAAACAGGTGGATCCCACATATTTAAGTAACCACCTTGCTATGTCATTCCAAGTGGGGTTTACCTTGCCCATTTATAAGTTTATTATTGAATGGTGACACCACGTGTCAATAATAATGTGATAGCATTACACCCAATATTTACTCCAGTGTAAGGCATCCCATTGCACCCAAATTCTATATCTTCAAATGAAAATATGAAACAGCTCCGCTCGGCTTTCATAGGAAGCTAGTTTAAAACAGTGAGAAAAAAAAGTGGATACGCATCTGTAACAATCTAATCTTCCTCTAAACCTCAGTAAGTAATTTCCACAAAACAATATCTAGTCGGTCATTAATGGTGCAAAATTTCAAGATTTTTCGACTGTACCAAATTTGCATCAGTAATCCGAAATTGTTGAGTACGGTTGTCAGAAACTTAAAAGGCTACAGGTGAAAAAGCTTCACACGGGAAAAGAAACGGACATAAAAACCAAAGCACAAAAAGGTAAACTTGCCCGACGTTAAAAATGGAACCCAGCTCAAGCAAAACCATTTTTTACCACCCCCCCCCCCCCAAAAAAAAAAAGGCTTGAATGGCCC
>CM042195.1:5447661-5475973 GCA_023539305.1 Ilex asprella | reverse complement strand
GCAATCACCTTTGACCATTAGTCTAATCAATGCCCGTCACACTGAGGGAGTCTGGATGTTACACGTATCAAACGTCATGATGTTTCGATGTCATTTACCAAATCACAGGTGCCAATGTATTTAATCAAAATGTCAAGAGGGTGACATGTATTTTGCCCAAATGGAAATGATATTATTCGATCAAGAACAAAAATGCCCATCATCTAACGGAAATGCATAAATAGCTTGACAACAAAAAAGAAAATTCATATCAATATGCTCTAACTTCAACCAAGTTTACCGCAGTCCACAATCATATTTCTAATTAAGTAACCCGATCCAATAAATGAATCCAGTACCGATATGGAAAGCAATCAAGACACACGGACAATAGGCATGTAGCCATAGTTGATGTTTTGAAAGGAAATAAACAGAGAGTATCAGAGTGGACAACCAGCATGAAATTCAAGGCAAGAGGAAAATTCTGGGAACTCGGTAACTTATGGAGGGTGTAATTTATGATGGAAGACCGAAGATAAGAGGCAGCTGAATGCAAGAGCATAAAGGCCGTAACTAGAAACAATACATGAAAAACAACCAGCACTAAAAAAACCATTGTTCATACAACCAAAAAAGAGATAATGCAGAAAAGACTCGATACCAACAACGCAGTTGACTAAAAAAGAATGTTCAAGTTCATTGCACAAATTGCACATACACATTAGCTAGTAAGTCTGATAAATGGATAAATTTCGGCAATAACCTCCTCTTTTTAAGACTACTACCACACAATACCATGCATCTAAGGAACCACCAAACTAACCTTCTTTTCCTTCCCCAAAATTTCTCTTATGGGGCAGTGGGCAGCTGTCACACAGAGATTCTGGGACAAAAAAAGAGAGATTTTTTTACAAGTCAATAAGAGAACAGTACAACCCCCATTTGACTCCCAAAAGAAAAAGTTAAGATTGGAAATAAGAAGGGAGTTGCCAAACCTTCAAATCGCTTCCTGAATACCCTTCTGTCATACTAGCTACAGCTTCAAGATCGACATTAGGTGCCAGATCTTCTTTAGCAAGTATAACATTTAAAATTTTTAATCTGTTTATAGCATCTGGCAAGTTTACCATCAATCTGTACCAAAAAGGAATACAGTTAATCATCAATGACAGTAACCTTCACACCATCTATTTATCATAATCACAAAATGTATGATTATACCTCCGAGGAAGCCTCCTAATAACAGCCTCATCAAGGTCAAAAGGCCTATTTGTTGCAGCAAGAACAAGTACACGCTCCTTATCCTTTGTGCGTAGGCCATCCCAGTTAACCATGAATTCATTTTTCATTTTACGCATTGCTTCATGTTCTCCAGGATTTTCCCGCCTTCCCAACATGCTATCAACCTGTGGTAAATAATATAAGCATAAGTTTAAAACCTCAAAAAACAAGAAAAAGAGAATGGAAAACAAAAGAGATTGCTCAAAAAGAACAATGAAAAGAAAAGGCAGTGGACATATGAGGCAAAAGAAACTATTGCCATCACCAGAAACATTAGAATCATATAATGAAACAAACAATTACTATCACCAGAAGTTAATGAACAAAGTAGGGTAAATAGAGAACTAAGGAAAATTAAATAGAAGATATCTCTTAAATCAAGAATGGAAGTAACCATCTACGTAGCATCTGAATGGATGTACAAACACTATTCTACTAACCTCATCAACAAAAACGACACTAGGAGCTATTTTACTAGCCAGTGAGAAGACTGCTTTGACATACTTTTCTCCTTCACCAAACCACTGCAAGAAATATAAATGATGCAATCCATAAAATCTCAAGTAAACACAGTCAAAGACGTGAAAAACAAGGGAATTGGCTTGCCATCAAGAAAGACCCATATAGTACCTTGCATGTCTTATTTTATAATTACTCAAGTTAGTTTGCGGTTAGTGTTTTTTCGTGTCTTTTTTATATTGGTAATTTCTAGATTGCTGGAGCAGGTTATGTTATAACCCATCGGTCGTCATTTTGGCCAAATTTAGTATTGGATGTTTCTAGATTTAGAGTCCTACTTCTAAGTCTATGTTAGTTTCCTAAACTTCATGTAATTTGGAGTTTGAATCTTTATAGGACTAGAAAATACTTGGAACTCTATATATGGTTATATGATGTTTTTAATAAAAAGGTAGAGAACATTTCCAGAAATTTTCAGCAACTATATGTTTTGAGGATATTGGGATGCAATTCAAAGTGGTGCCTATGGAACCAGATAGTGTGACGCAACCAAAACACTAGGTGTGATGCCTAAGGAACCTAGGACTAATTCCTAATTGCTTGCTTTTTTTCTTCTTTCTTCTATTTTTCTGCAAGTATCCAAGTCTTAAACCTCATAATTAGATCTGACATATGAATCTTTACAGCCTTAAATGTAATCTACAAAGCCCTATATGTTCACAGTAATTAAAAAAGTGCTGGTTTTTGGGTTCACTGCTGTCCTACATTGATAAAGGTGCCAACAATTTTGAACAAGGAGGCTGCCACAAAATGCTGCGAAGTCGTAAGGTCAATAAAACAAGTACCTTTGAAGTAATGCTTGACATTGATATGTTAATAAAGTTTGCGCCGGCCTCAGTTGCAACAGCTTTCGCAAGCATCGTTTTACCAGTACCAGGAGGTCCAAAGAGCAATATTCCCTTGCAAGGCTGCCACGAGTCACTCATTTAGCATCCAACCAAACTACGGTAGCTATCTCAAACTTATGATCAACATGTACAAATGCAATCAACTTGGGCAGAAACAGCATTAAAAACATTTAATCCATTTACCTTTGTCAACTGTCCTTTACAAAATAATTCTGGCCTTTGAAGAGGTAGCATCACCAATTCTTTCAAAGTATCCTTCACATTTTCTAAGGCTCCAATGTCATCAAAAGTAACGCCAATATCACTGGGTGGAATGACATCCGAAAGGAGTTTCTTCTCAAATTCATTCTCTGTAACCACATCCTGAAAAGTCGAGTAGCTTATAATCAAATAAGAGATAATACTGTAGATTAAAATATATCCCTAAACCGAGCATGTCATTTCTTTACCTTGAGTGACTTTTTCAAACTCTTGGTCTCATTTTGCATGCCCTGAAGAATGTCGAGCCCATACCTAATACTGCAAATTATACATGAAAGGTAATGTAAACATCCAAACATAAAGAAGATCACCATCTCTACTAAGTATCATCTTCTTCCACCCACCCCCCTACCCCACTAATCTCCTTCATCTTGTTCTTTCTAATTAGTGACGACATAAGTCAAAGTAATGTGGTAACCTTTCACCGGAAATCGCAAGTTTAGCGTCGTTAACCAAAGCTTCAGAACAATGCATAAAGTGATGACTTAAAGCCCATCCAACTATTTTCTCGACGCCTATCAAAAGGAGAACAAGGACAGATGTCAAACAATGAAATAATACCCCCAAGGTTAGAAATTGCTAGTTATAGTTTAAGAGAGAACTAACTTTCACTTGTCAAGGCTTGATCTTTTATGCATACCAATTCAAGGTCGGGGCAATCAAGCCCATTTCTATTCAAAACCTGAAATCACGAAGACAGTCATCAAAACCTAATAACATTATGTCATCGTCAGAGAATCACTCTATGCAAAGGTATTCTTCCTATAGTCGCCAAGCCACCCATTCCGCTGGTGCCACCTTGGATACTTCAAAATAAGCCTATAAACGAAAAAACCAAGTCTACTAACCCCACAACCACCTGCAAGAGTAGAGTTGTCTAAAATAACCATCTCTAACACGACCACCACCTACACCCTCATTGTGCATATCTCACAAGGTCTCAAGACATAATATACCTCTTTCTTGAGACAACTAATAACAATATGCATATGTACCAGTACAGAAAAAACAAATAAAGAATCCAATATTGATACTGCAAAAGTAGTGAATAGGTGAGAGATAGAAGCGGCCACTCACAGAGCGAAGGCTAACAATATTTGCTTGCGATTTCAGCGTCTCAATATCGCGATCCAAATGTTCTTTCCAGTCTGAAAGTAGTGTTTCATCCTGCCGACATAGAATAAAACATTGCCTGATTTCAGCATCCCAAAGAAGAAGACAACATCCAATTGTGCGCCAAATGTTAGTTACCTGAGGCAACTGAATAGCCACTTTATTTGGGAAGAGGCGGGTGAGTTGCTTCATTGTTTTGGGGGTTTCTTTGCTTTTATCTTGCAATCTACTAAAGCTATCCTGAAAGATAAAATTGAACTCACTTTCTTGCTTCGAGGCAAAAATTCCAATTTCAAATGGAATGCAAAAATTCCGGGCTCATAAGTATATTACAATTCCCATGGGAGAAAACATGTAGAGGGCAGGCCTTGGTGCAGGGCAAAAAGGCTGCTCCGTTGTGACTTGGGCGTCAAGGGTTCAAGTCACAGCAACAGCCCCTCCGCATGCATGTGTAAAGTCTGCATATAATTAAACCTCTGCTGGTGTGGGAGTTTTATGCACTGACCTACCCCTTTTTTATGACAGAAATACATGAACATAATAGAGAACAAATAAATGCAGATATTTATACTAGAGAATGGCACAGACAGTATGCGTAGTCCACTCTTAGTATATATAGATTTACTATCAGTATCTCATTTAAGGCAGTTAAATGCACTTTAACATTAACACTTTAATAATGTGTTGACAGTTAAATTGTTCATCAGACACTACAATCTCATCATTCCTTCTAAAGAAATACCTAGAAGGCCTTCAACTGCAGGAATGCCAGGCCCACTTGATTACTTCCTGCAACTTCCCAGTGGGTTTCCATTCATTTCGATAAATAACTTGTGCAGTTATCAATTTATCACCTTACAGACCATTTACAAATGATAAACTCTAATAATTTTTTAAAATAGCAGAAGTTATCAGCTTTCTCTCAAACTCATAATAAAGTGTCATAAATTTTGACTTTTAGAAAAATAAAAAAAAAATCGGAATTGTATAGAAAAGAATGGAACAGTTTTCGTAGAAAATTTGTGGTATAACTTGCCAAAACTTACAAGCCTTGCAATCTTCAAAGTCCAAGCAAACAAAAAAAAAAACAAATTCACAGCACAAAAGCACGAGCACAAGACGAGAGAGTACACTGGCTCATACACATGCAAACATAATGTGTGTGTGTGTGTGTGTGTGTGTGTGTGTGTGTGTGAGAGAGAGAGAGAGAACAAATTAGTTTCACATACCGGGAAAGCGAGGTCGAGCAATGCTGTCTGATTGCTTCCAAACTTCGTAAACAGAAGTCCACCAGGATGGGACTGGAAAACATGTTGGTGTTAGTATTGCTAACCGTGTCAGATATGTATACTGTACATATCTTTCTCTGTCCATGAAGGGAAGGCAGCATAATAATACAAAAACACCAGCACCAGTCACTTACTTTTTCCTTCCTACTGTCCAACTGCGTATGGGAAGCAATGACAACAACATTTTCTGGTAAATTTTCAAGCCTAATCTTAAAAGCTGTATATGTCTCTGGATTCCCCACCATAGACTTCTCAATGTCTTTAAGAAACAAAATTAACGGACTAATTTTACTCTCGTTTGAAGCAACCTATACAGTGAACACACTTTAAATTACATGGGTCATAGTAGAAAAATGGCTGCAATTGTCATGATGTAAATAGTATGCAAGAATTCACCTCAAAGAGTTCATTAATGGCAAGCTTGTCAATATCATCACCAGTGGAACAATCAAGGCGGAGTAGATCAGCTGCAGAGTGAACAATCAGAATTGACCATGAACCCATGGTTAATAATAAAGGAAAACAAGTGTTGCAGCAAACGGCAAGCCCACAAAATTGTAGGAAAATGGCATGAAATTAAATAAAACAATCACCAGCACAAAAGAAACCGTGATCTTCCTCACAAAGTCCCCCAAGATCATTGCCTTCAGGAATTGATCTATCAAATCTAACCCCAATTTTAGAAAAGCCATTATCTTCAAATGCAAGAAGCACTTTACCTCTATATCCATAAGTAGGCCCCCTGCAAAGACAAACCCAAAGGCATAGGTTTATATTCTATCAAATGAACCTGTTAAAACTGAACACTTCTGCATCATTTACTTTATCCGGCACAAAGCAGATGCAACCTTCAAACATGTAAACAAGTTGGTTGGGGCAAAATTTGAAAGCACTAGACCTTACAGTCCTCATGAAATTCATAACCTCCAGATCAAGCATCGCATCAGTGGAATTTCAAGTGAAATAAAAAAATATTAAAATCAAAGAAAGCAAAGGCCCAGATGCACATGCATAGGCAAAACACATGTTGCATTAAGTTTTCGGCCTTTAATTGTAATATATTGACTCCTTTTTGCTTGATGTGGATGTGGACCCTTTGAGAAGAGGAGTGAGTTCCTTTGACAGGATAACAGTTCCCCTACATAAGCTAAATCTAATGTTATGGCCTCGTTATTTTCTTCATATAAGGTGTTTCCAAGGCTACAAGCCTACAACAGACACGTCACACCACTTTGGAAAAATGTAAGGCTAGCCCATATTGCCAACAACACATTACAGTCCTCTTTGAGAACAGTTAATGAACGGCCCAACGCAAGAGGCTCCGGTCACAGTGATAGCTGGGAAGCCTACGCCCCGTGTGCGAAGATGAAGTTTCCACAACTCAAACCCTAAACGCCTACCATGGTCATGATGGAGCAACCTTACTGCTACCCCAAGGCCCACCCCTCTCTTTGGAATCCATTATTTTAATGGCAAAGACAATTAATTCAAGGTTCAGAGAACTACTCAATTTTATTTCCTGCCAAAGCTAGGTACAAATTTTATTTGGTGAATGCAACCACTTCTTTTTTATATAAGCTAGATTCACAAGTCGGGAGCTGGGCTAATCAAATAACTTATCAGATGCCAACTATATCTAACTTGAGTTGGTTGAAATTGCAATGGTACCTCAAAGCACTTTGCAGAGGAGAAAACCCACATTGTAAAGAACCCACGTATTTCACTCTATCACCTGCCAAAATGACAATTGTTCATGCAATAGTGAAATGGTGACTAAAAGACCAAATAGCTCAATAGGGCACAGATACTCCAAAAGGACAAAAAATCATGGCACAAGCATAGTGACAGGCGGTTTGGAAAGCTATCTACTCAATTACTACATGTTATGAATAACAAAGAACAAGGATCCAATACCTTTCTTGAAAGTGTAGTTTTTTGATGATGCTGTAGATGCCTCCTGCTTAGGCTGAACCAAAGAGCTTATGGTAGATCCGCCAGTTATGTCAGCCTCAACACTTGAAGCTGGTTTCTTAAGATGTAATGCAGCCGCCTGTGCAGCACGTTTCGCAAAAACACTTGCTCTTTCAGGCCTTGAACTTTCTTTTGCAGGATCAAGTTCCTTAGGTATTGACCCCTAAAATGGCATTACGGTGTACATTAGGAAAATTAACAAGGCTCATAGTTGTCAACTCCTCCCCGGTTATGGATGAAAACATTGCTGAGGAGGGTCTTAAGCATTAAACAGAGAGAAACAATATAGACCGATAGAGGAAAGCAAACCAATTTTGTTACAGAATACTTAATATAGCCATGCAAGAAGCTTACACCAGGGAACAAAAGGGAATCTACAATGAGAAGCCTAGCACCAAAATGTTTGGCAAGCGCCTTGGTCAATGTTTCCTGATATATTTCCGAACCTACAATGAAGTTCGAGAAATATAACATCCAAGTTGGAATCAAACAGTAAGAAACAAACACAGTATAAATTTGATGTACCATCAAAAAATGGAGGTAATACCTGCAGGACCAGACAATAATATTCTTGGGCACACGGTAGGGAGATCCAAGGTGTACTTTGCAAATTTATGCCGCATCAAATGGATGTATGTCGAAGCAATCAGAACATTCTTTGTAACCTCACTGTCAAAACACCCAAATTTGTATATAAACATTATGCCCTAGCTAAATTGACTAAACCACATATATAACACCAGTACATCAAAAAGGATAAAAGATTGCAGCGGCATGAAGTCAGCAATGCAATAATAGTGAACAGAATCAAGCAGCAGATAACTTGACAATCCAAAAGGAACAACATTCATGAAGCAGGTGAAGAGCACTTCTGCCATTAGTGTTATATCTAAGGCAGATTTTTCCCTTTTGTCAGCCACAGCAGGATTTTGTTGTAACCACAGCTAAGGCAGATTTTTCCATTCTGTCAGCCGCAGCAGGGGTTTTGTTGAAGAATTTCATCACCACAGCTAACTACAGCTGCAGAGAATTGGGCATATCTACCACAAAAACACCATCCAAGTAGTAAAAGGATTTTCCCATATCATCCTTAGACATTTCAAACTCCAGCTATAAGAATAAACATAGGATTTAAGTTGTCAGAAATTATTTAAAACAGAACAACAAGCAGTAAACTTGTCCGTGGTTAAATTTTCTTTCTTAGTAATATTAATAGCATTTAAATTATCAATAACCACAAAACTAAAATCACGTATCACGGACTGCAAATAAGGCTGTCAAAAATCCAAAAAAAAAAACTTAAGAAGAAAAAGATACACCAAGTGAAAAAACATAGCACCGACTAATCAAAATGAAGATTAATTAAGAGACAAAAAATCAACTTTTCTTGAAACTAGACCTCTCCTTTCTGTGACCAATTCGGAAGCAGCAACTCCCTCCGGAATCAAAGGAAAGCATCACCCCATGATGTGCAAAAATTTCTATCCATAAAAAATAGCCAATTCATCCCCACCCACTTGTACCTTTCTATCTTTAAAACATAACAGAACATCGTAAGACCTAAAAAATATTTCAGGTGCTAATGTCACTCATCTGAAGTACATCCCAACCATCAAGGAGATCTGCTCAATCATCCAGCCATCAGTCATATAAATTCTTACATACCTCCATTCTGAGAAATCAGGGTCCTACCTTCCCAGTCAACAGTCTTGAAACAACCATATGCCTACATTACTAGACCGTCCATATAGGACAAAGGACAATCACATGGTCCAGAATAAATGGCTGCCTAAGAATAACCATATAACATTTCAGTGCAGATGAGCTACCAAGCCTGCCATATATTCAACAATGAGATATATCATATTCCCATACACCGTACCAAGGATCCAAATTTCGTTTCTGGGCATTGTTTTGGTCGTCTTAAAAACAGAAACATTTCGGATATGTTACAAAAACAGAACGAAAACGGATAAAAATTTTGAGCATTTATTTTCAAATCATTCCCAACCATTAATCAAAATATACTGAAACACCTTGTAATATTACAAAAGATTGGTTGAAACATGTTGAACCATCTCAAAACACCTTGAAATATTTTGAAACACTCAAAGAATTGAAATTTCGATTCAATCACTAATTCGTTTCAGTCTGAAAATGGAAACAATTTGGCCATTTCAAAACAAAATTTTGATCTTTGTACCGTACTATTAATTAAAATGTTTTAAAAAAAACCACAAGAACCAAGTTAAGAGAGAAAATGATGTAAGCAAAAACATCCAAGGATGGCAACATAAGTAGATGCTTCTCTTAATCTTTTCATAGAAAGAGAGATTTGAGATTTGCATGTGTAGTCACAAAATGAAATTAAAACATTGATCACCATCAAGACAAACCTTTAGATAAGACATGTCAGACTAACCTAAGCATCCATATAACATATTACCAAAGGAACCTAACTTAAAGACATTCCAACATGCAGTCACTGATATCAGAAGTGTAATAACAATAACATTGCTTTTCAGCAAAGGCACAGCCGAACTATAAGAAAGTTTTTGATGTCACAAAAAAGTAGACGTAAAAAGTTCCTTAACTGCCTAATATTGAGTTTGAGAAATTCACCTTAGATAATACGGAAAGTTTTCAAATGAAACATCAATGCTGTTGGCATCTAGTATTCCTTGTGTTAACCCATCTTTAAAAGCTTGGCACCTTGTTGACGTCAAAACTGAAGGATTAAAATCCTTCAATTCTCTGGCTTCCTTTTGTTCATCAAGAATTTTAGAAATGCTACCACTCAAATCAAAATCGGAAACAGATGATCCTGCAAGCATCCGCAGAAGAGGCCTCAACTCATGAGTTGCCCCTGGTACTTTTCCAAATTTTGCAACAACAGAAGCATCCAGTCCAATGCTATCAAGATTCAAGTTTTCATTAGCAGCATCCGGAGAAGGAGTAACAGCTTTCTCACTCAATGAAGCACCTGACCTGTCATTGTGATCAGAAATGTCCTTCATGTCAGCATCCCCAACACGATTATCTGACATTTCACAAGCAGAAGGTAGTACAGCCATCTCAGAAACTTGTTGCACATCCTCAGCATTTCCAGAAGATGGAGGGCTAAGGGACAGCTTATTTTGAAGATTTGACAATGATGCCAAAGTTGATGCTACTGCAACAGTAGAGGGATCTCCTGATCTTGCCTCAAGATGTAATCCTTTAACTGGACCATTATGGGTTTCTAATATGCTTACTGAAGGCGGCGTGCCAGAAGCAGCTAAGTTCTCATTGGCAACTTGCTGGAAGATCTAATAATACATTAAGGAAACTTGTTTCTGCTCCAGGGAAGTAAAGAGGATTAAATCCACATTACACTACAGGTAAAGAAATTAATGAACAGAAACTGCAATAAACATCTATCCTCACACACAGAACTGAAAAAGTAAAGAGGATACATAAGCATGTTTTCCGGACAAACTAAAGACCACCTCATCACCCTCACTCAGTGGTACAGTGGAGTTTTTAGGATAAACCTTGCCGTTTACTTGGACAGCACCTTTTCCCCCAGTAATTTCAAGTAAAGTGACAGATGTACCTCCTCTCTAAGCATATGAGGAAGAGTCAAATTATAAAGACCAATCATAAACAAATCAGAAGTAGGAAACAAAATACTCCATCACCCTGTAGGGCATGAGCATTATTTATCAGCAGAGGAAGATATATGTTTTTGTGAACAAATAGAACAGCGGGTACCTCTGAATCTACGTGCTTCAGACTACAAAGGGTTTTACTAATGGATGGATCTCCCAGCCATAGGTCACATTGACGTCCTTGACCAACAGTGAAAATTGAACGATGCATAACCACATGAGGATTCTGGAGAGGATGAAAAACTTACTAATGTTAGAAACCATACAAAGTTGGTTCAGGCATTACCGTGTAATTCATGTCCAAAATCAACAAATTCTCCATCCTTCTAGAAACACAGAAAATAAAAGCATATTTTAAACAAAAACCATAACCTTTATCTAAGGAAACATACGAGTTCAAGTCCCAGATACAGAAAGAGAGCAATAGGCGTCCATTTCTCATCACCGGCATATTACAATATCTTAAGCCGGAAGTGGTATAGTGATGGGTTAAGAAAGGCCAGTTTGCTGACATGCTGAAGATATCAAATATTCTATGCGCAACATGCAAGTGTAGTGGCAGAGTAAGGGTGCACAATGCAGAGGAATGGATTGCACAAGTAAAATGGGCACGGCATAGTCAAATAAAGCTGTCAAAAGGGTATGCTGCCTACAGTTTCAAGGAAGATAGCAATCTCATGAGAGGAAAGAATACACCAAACTATAATCTGAAGTGACACAAAAAAAAAAGACTGAGGCAAGGACATGAGTCAGTGATTGAGAAAAATATTCAAAATTTTATTCCCTTGCGCCCCAACAAGTTTCCCAAGGTCAATTGCCAAAGTGAACACAAATCAGACCTTAGCCGATGCAGAAAATAATAAGCTCAAGTCAAGTCAAATTTATTATTGCAAATTTGTTTGATTTCAAAGAAGAGGAAACTTGAGACCTTGCACAATTGAGTTCTGAATTTTATTGAGATATACTTTAAGTTGTTTCAGTTAGCAAGAAGCTGAATTTTCATGAGGTTTTAGTACGATCAAGGCGTCACATTTATTTTGGTAAGCAAATGAACCAAATCGAGCACTTTACTAAGTTGTTCAAGCTCGGGCCATCTATTTTTAAAGCTGCCTGGGATCCACTCAAGATGCGTGACAAGCTTCAAGGGACTTGATCAAGATGATTCATTAAATTTTTGCCCAAACTCGGGCTCAACCTGGCTTTGCGAGCCTCAAATAGGAGCTTCCAAACCATGTTGAACTCATCTCAATTCGCCTCAAATAGAAGCTCGCAAGCCAAGTCGTTGCCCCTCATGCGCAAAATCTAAGAAACAAAGCAGCTGAAGTCCTTTAAGATAGGACCATGGTTACCTAGATCGCGAGTCGCTTTGGTACGTGGTACGGGTGTGAGGCACGTTATTTTATGCAGTATGCGATACGGTAAGGGTAGGCTTAGTCAGTAAGATAATTGGGGTTGTTGTTCATTTTGAAATCTTATTTGGTTCGTTTACACTATAGTAAAAAATTATATATAAGTATGCATCTATACACACCATAATTTTTTCATGTCGTAGTTGTCAATATTTTTTTTTTAATTATGTGTGTATTTTGTATTTATTTTTTTAATTATGTGTGTATTTTGCATTTTTTTGTCAAGTCTTTCGAAGGAATAAAGAAATCTTTTTCAAATTGGTTTCTAAAGGCAATTGTTTTCCTTTTTTTTTTTTTGTTGTCTTTTAGTAGGTTACCCTTTTTACTGGGTTTCTAAAGCTTCAAAAAAAAGTCAGTTGCCTTTTTTTTTTCAAGTCGGTCCTGGTTTTTTTTTGCAAGGATAAGGTAATAGTCGGTTCATAGAAAAAAAAAGTAGGTTCATAAAAAAAATTAAATAAAAAAGTCTTTATATTGGGAGCTGGGCGCTGAGGAAAAGTGGAGAACTCCACTATTCATCGCTGAAGAGTCCACCAAGTAGAGTCCACTGCTCATCGCCGTTCTTCCTTCCTTCTCTTCCTCCGTCGACTTCTCTTTTTGTACGGTCCCCCATAATAGATCTGAAAATCTAAGATATTTTTGCTTACAACTCGAGCATGGTTTGACCCTACCGATTGTTATGAAGAGGATGGAGAAATTACTGTTGCAGCGACTATGGTGGTGCGAGATCGAGATAAAGGTGCAACCGCGGTGTGAATTCCACACCTACATCCTCGCTGGTTGAATTTCAGGTAGGTATTTCATCTACCATCTTCAAAAATATATATATTGCGTTCTGTGGTTTTTTTTGTGGGAATTTTGGAACAAACTTAGTGTTTGACATATCGATTTAGGGTGGGTAATTGCTAGTTATGACAAAAAATTGGGGACCCTGATTTTGCTGAAATAGTATGCGAACGTACCTCGTTTGGGGTCGTCCGAACCAGATCGTGGTTCGCCTGTTATAGTACTGATACTGGTAACCCTGGATAGGACCCTCTACCACTCTTTATTTGTGTTTTTCCAATGTGGAATTCTTTGTTTGTAACTGAAGCAATGTTACTTAGATCGTAGGTTGTTTTGCTACGTGGTATGGGTACGGGGCATGTTAATTTTTGCAGTACATGATACGATAGGGGTAGGCTTAGCCGGTACGCTAATTTGGGTCATAGTTTGTTTTGAAATCTTATTTGGTTCGGTTTTACTATTGTAGGAAATTATATATAAGTATGCATCTATACACAAATGGTGAATTAATATTCATGCATATGATAGTTTTCAATATTATTTTAATTATATGCATCGACGTCATTCGGTCCATGTTTTTGGTCTTCTTTTTTTTTTGTCCCTATAGCACTACTCATTTATTTTTTAAGTCTATCGGACTGAAAAAACCTTATCAAAGTGAGTTGGTTTCTAAAGATACTTTTTAACTTTTCAATCATGTTTTTCTTTTTATTGGCCAAATTTTTTGCTAAGGGGACATAGGCTGCAGCTTACTTTAAAAGCTTTAATAATTAATTATTGTCTTTTTTTTTCCTAGGGTTTCAACGCTAGCTCCTATTTTTTTTTTTTTTGTGAGGTTTATGCGGTGTAGAATCCCACTTTAAAAAGACATCTAATTTTTCTTGACCCATTCTTAACGCCAAAAATACAAACAGAGAAGATCTCGAAATCTACACAGAGTGACGGAGTATTGCCATTAAAGAAGCAAATACCAAACCTCAAACAAACCATAGGGCCAGACTGCAATGCCCTACTTTTCCCCTCAACCCTTACCTTCCCGTCAAAGGAGATTTGAAAAAACAAACAGCAATGGAACTTTGCTTACATGAAGGTGCGATGAAGTTTGTGCGAAATTAGCAACGAAGGTGAGAAATCAGCACCTACATCCTTTCGCAGATTGAGATCTATTGATATGTATATCATCCACCATCTTCATGCATCTAATTTTGGCTTCTCTTTTGCTATGTTTATTTGGATTTTGTAACAATTTTAGATAGGTCTGTGTTTGAGATAACGATTTGGGGTGGGTACTTCGTCGTTAAGGATAAACTTGGGGACATTAGTTTCACCGATTTGGGACACACCTGATTGGGGTGGATCGACCCATATCATGGGTCGCCTATTTTGGATCGATGAGCTGACCACTACGCCAAAACCAGCTGATTGTGAGTAAGGTGCAACATCTATCTTTTCAACTATCCCAGTAGTGCACATGGGTCAGGCTAGTTAAGCCCTCCCCCGAGTCTCAAGCAAACTTTTTGCACCTCTACCAGGCCAACAATCTCTCTCTCCCATCTCCCCCCCCCCAAAAAAAAGCAACTAAATTGAGACTCGAACTCGTGAACTCGCTTTGATGCCAATTATTAGAACGATGCGTTGACCAGTACGCCGCCAAAACCAGCTGGTTGAGTAAGGTGCAACATCTATATTTTCAACTATCCTAGTAGCGCCCATGGTTCGAGCTATTAAGCCCTCCTCTTGAGTCTCAAGAAGACTTACGACACCTCTACCTAGGCCACCTTCCTATATTCTTGTCGATCCCGGTATCGTTGCACTGAAGTCCCTTTGGATAGAAGTTTGCAAGCCAAGTCGTTGCCCATCATGTTCGATAGTTCTTTCGAGCGTGTGAATTGAGAAAATAAGAGCAATCATTTAAATTATATATATTGGCTACACATAATTCACAAAACAATTAATGATTAATGACTATTATGATACTTTAATCTAAAAATTCACACTAAATGACTAGACATAGCATTTACTTATCATAAAATACTAAATATTGTATGAATGTCAATCATTATAACTATATTTGTTATACATTATATAATTTCCTATATAAAAAAAAATATGTATCCTACTTTTTCGAGAAATGTCATGTCCACGTGTCCCTGTTATATGGTATCTGTATGCATTCTTAGGTTGTGATCATAACAACCTAAAAATAAAAATCTCAATTTTGAACAAGTGTCCAACACTTTTTGGACACTCAAGAATATATAACTTGGAAAACTTGAAAGTTACGTTAGTACTTCCTTATATAACATAAAGGAAAATTAGGATTTAATTTAAAATAGCACGTTTTTACTATTTTAAAAGAAAATAAGATGAAACATGAAGATTTAATTAAAAAAGCAAGTAGTGAATACGATGACACATTAGTCATAAATTTCATGAAACACAACGGATATGAAATTTTGTTTGAATATTTCAAATTTTGTAAACATACATAAACCGAATACACTCTAGCATAGAAAACAATTTCTTGTTAGTGGTTCCACAACTTATACATGTTAGTGATATATTTTCTGGATTTACATGTCTATAACGTGTTGTATCCTGTTCAATTCCCAAATCCGTGCTTTATCAATGTAATAAATAAGTCGTGGTGAAGTCACCAAAAGACAACCAAGGTTGTGGGAGATAACATTTCTAATATTTACCATCTATTCCCTCCTAAGGCTTTTATTAGTTTAAATATACTTTGTCTAAATCAGATGGTTGTAAATGTAAGACAACGCCATCTTCTTTTCAGCTTACAGAAAATCAATCATAGGTTCTTTTATTTTAAATTCCATTCAAATAGATATGGTATTCATATTTGAACTACATTTTTCTTAAGATAATTGTTGTATCCTAATGTGTCCCAATATTTTGTGTCCCCTAACTGTATCTCTAGTGTATCCTAACAGATTCGAATTTCCAAAAAGTGCAGTTGTTTCGTGTTTCAAAAGTATATCCATATCCTAGACGTGTTCAAAGAGGTGTCCGGGCTTCATAGAAGACAAATGTTAGGAAAACACCACTACGAGCTTGAGGCTACATAGGTTAGCAAAAGCAGCAATTCGTACATTATACACTGAGCAGCAATTCATACTGTCTACCAAGTTATCAAGAGGACAAAAAATCAATTAGTTGAAACATCATCAAATGTTAATGATATTGGCAGCCACATCTTCCGCCTATATGGCGTTAGCAAATATCTTCTCCTCATAATGTCTTGGAGAAGGGTGTTAGGCACTTGTGGCTATAATTTCCTATAACCAAGGAACTTACAAGATTAAATTATGCAATATGTCAAATCAATAGAGCTTGTGGATCCTATCAAATTTCATAGACAGATACCAATATACAGTAAATGTCTAATCCTTCATAATCTCTTTGCAGCAAAATAAATACGCATGCAAGCAATTTCAGTTAATTTTCAGATTTAATTTTTTCGTAAGCATCCAGTGTGGATGGAGATTAAAAGTTGGAAATATTAGAACTGTTTGCTCTACTGATTGTGCAAAGTGTAATTTATGAGATCCAAACTCCATCCAAAGTAATGTGGAACGAGGTTGTTCACCTGTTCCGTTCCTAGTTGACTTTTCTTGTTTGGTTAGGCAGATCTAGATATTATATCAAGGCTGGCCATTTAAGCTTTCAGAAGGCAAGGGTTTGCAGGAATACCAATTGCCGGGTGAAGCAATAAAGGCCCAGCAAACTTTCCAGGATTCTCCATTACCACCCAACCATAGCCTTCAAGATATCATCTGACTATCCAGCTACAAAGTTCAAGATTAACTCCCCTGATAGAGGCATCTAGTCCTAAAATCATAAATTCATATAAGGGGACGGACTTTCATGTCTGTAAGCAGGGCAACTATTTAATAAGCCAACCCAAAAAAAAAAAAAAGGAAACGGCACACCTGATATTGCACCAATAGCACATTAATAAAAAACATGGGATCCATTTTTCAGTAGTTAAAATGCAGACCCAAACATTTCTTAGATAAGACACGTTATACTCTTACTGGGTGATGAGAAGACATTGGAAGATGAAACAAAAATCGGTATCTCACATTGATATAGCAGGAGCGGTGACTAAATTTGTCAAGTATTTATCTTTTCTTCCAACCATTGGTCTTTTTCTTCTTTTCCCGCAAAATTTTTGCAATTAAACAGAGAAAAGCTTAGTAATGCAATGAGTGGAAACTGAAAATCCTACCTGTGAACATTGCGAAAGAAGCTTTCCCCATGCAACCCCAACATTTGATTTCAATTGTCGTTTCTTTCCCCGGTTCAACACCGCACAATTTAACCTAGTCTTCTCCGCATCAATCGCCGAGTCACCTATTACCCACCACCAAAATTAATTTTAAAAAAAAAAACAAAGACAAATGAACAAGGCAAAAAAAACCAAGCAAGTCAAAGCGCATGCAAAGAAAAAGATCGCACCTAAAGACATCGGAGACACCAAAGGCTCACTTTCCACTTGCCCATCAGGAGATTTCTCGGCCACAGTTCCTTCGGTCGGTTTCACATAAACCGGATCAGATGATCGATCCGCATGGTCTCGAGAATCGATCCCAGATTCCTTCAGCGAATCTAGGGTTTCTATTGGCTGCGCACATGTTGTGTCGTTAGTGGACGACGAAGCCTCCGCCGCCTAAACTACCGATAAGAAAAATCAAAACCCAAAAGAATAAATAAATCTAACAAGAAAATGACATATACATGTGTATGCTTGAAACTTGACGATTGACACAAACCCTAAACCTAGACTGCGAAAAGAAGAGGACCTTGGATCGCTTGCCGTTGGGGACAGGAGAGGAAGCAGCAGATAGGGGGCGTTTCGATGACGAAGAGCTTCGTCTGGTTTCTACCATGTTCGATCTTCTTTCCTTTGCTGATTCGAAGATTGTTGACGAGAATCGGTAGAGAGAGAGAGAGAGGTTGAATGATTGCGAGAGATCAGTAATCAAGCTTTTGTCTTTGTTGGAGAGAGAGAGAGAGAGGTGTTGGGGTGGGTTTTGAAGCAGCAGGGAGTAGGAGAGAAAAGGCTTGGATTAATAAATAATACAGTTGGGAAGAGCGGAAAAAATTAAGCTTAATTGCACTTGAAGTCCCTAAAGTACGAAATTTATCTCATTTTGATTCTTAATATTTCAATTACATTATTTTAGTCCTTAAAATATTGAATATATTTTTATATGGTTCCTCATATAGACAGTATCCAGACTGCTAATAATTTTTTTATCATAAATTTGTTTGTGATACTTAAATATAGATAAAAAATAATTTAGATAACTCTTGATAAAATTTTTATTCAAAATTTGTTTAAATATTTATTTATATTACACAGTTTTGATCACAAGATATCTAAAATTTGGTCAAAAATTACCCATAATAAATATTTTTTTGTCAAGAACTATCTAAATTTTATTTAAAAGAGATTAAAATTATTTTTTTATCCATATTTAGTTTTTACGTGACAAGTTTATGATTAAAAATCGTTAAAACTTTGGGCGTTATTTACTTAAAGGACCATATAAAAACATATTCAATACTTCAGAGACCAAAATTATGCAATTAAAATATTAGAGACCAAAATTAGACAAATTTCATTCTTTGTGGACCTCTAGTGTAATTAACCCAAAAATTAAATGATGTTTTGGTCCAAATAAAGGTAGGGGCAATTCTGACAATTTACTTCCGATTTTGTTACTGTTGTGTATACTACTAATGCCCGACGCCTGTTGTTTCGTAAATAAATTTAAATAATATTTTATATAAAAAACTTGAATTATATGTATAATTAAATTAAATAATAAATTAGGTACAGATAATTAATCTATACTTTAATTTTTATTTAATTTAATTATTAATTTATTTTACAAATCTTTGAATATCTGTCGTTTATTTAAGTACTAGTTGTTGCACACGTGCGTTGAACATGTATCATTTTGAGTATAATATATTATGTTAAAGACAGGGACCATTTTTCACGAAATCTACTTATTTAATAAATGTTGATAATTTATCAATGAAGGACCACATCTGTCACAAAAAATACCAATATAACATTGAATAGAATAGTTGGAAAAAATACATCGTTCTTTATTTCTTGCCATTTCCAAGTCCTCAACATGTTTCAAACATAGACCTCTAGTGATAACAAAAATGTGGGTTTCTGAAATCTGGGTATTCCAATATAGGTTTCATATATTGAGATTTACCAAGTATATCTACAAAAAAAAAAATATGACAAAAAAAAGCCTCTTAGTAGACAATGAATGACCACGTAAATTTGATATGTTGTTATCATCAACACTGTTAGTTCTAGTAAACAAGAAATCCAACAATAGCTATTGGTTAGACATAAAGAAAAAAAAAACAAGCAATGTTCATACCTTCGAATTAATAGTTGGTGCACATGTGTTATACGTGAACCATTGTGAAAAGACAAGGTTTAAGTTTATATAAATCTAGTTAAGAAATTAATATACAAAGTAAAATAATCAGAGAAAAAAATTGCGTATATTACTTGAATTGGCTACTCATATAGATGAGAAAGAAGTAAAAGTTTGATCACTAAAGCCAACTACGTTTCTAGTGTCACCAAAAGATGACCAATGCATGGGATACATTGAAACATTGAAAAACAAAATCAGTATTAAATTTTGGACACATAATTGCCTAGAAAGAGAGGTGCCTATTACAACATTTGCTTTTAAGATAGACATATCAGTAAAATCTAACAATTTGGACAACGGATTCTTTACTCATAAAAATCAAGATTACTCAATGCACCAGTTCTATGACATTTGCTGACAATTAAGAAGGTTGACATGTATATAATAGACTAAATATATGATAAGCCAAACCCAATGCCTTGATACGCTTAATAATTTATATCAGTTGAATGCTGAAAATGAAAAAAAAAAATTGGTCAGAAAAATGAAACAATTGTCAATATACTTTTGAACAAAATATAATCTGATTATAGATTAAGTTCGCAAATAAATGAAGCAATAAATGCAATAAGTGTCCATCAACCAAAATAATGCTTCAAAAGGTTCGTTTAGCGTTGTACACACGAGTGGAAGAAGTATATAAAATAAAAAGCCTAAAGTTCCGAAGTGGATACAGAAAAAACAAGAATTAGGGTTGGAAAATGCCTAGCACATTATGAATGACAAAGGAAAGGAACTTAGTATGTGACTGTGTCAATATCAAATACATGACTCCGCCTCCTCTAATCTTGTGTGAAATATGGTTTATTCTAACAAATCAATTGTTGAATGTCCTCAACTGTGATTGTCGTCTTTGGGCCTATTGTAACAAAGAAATAGAATATTACAATTACATAAATTAACATACAAAATGTATCATAACAAAATATAATCCCCATACCAAAAAAAACATGAGATAAAACCATTTGAAGGAACAAGAAGTTCACCACTAAACTTGACATGTCTCTTCCCAAGCATTTAGGAAGCTATAAAGATCCTCATTTTCGCATGATATGATGGTATTTTATCAAACAAAATAGTACCATTAGAAAAAAAAAAAAAAACCACAATTGGAAGCGAGGTCCAAAAGTAAATTGTTGTCAAAAAAATTTATTATTTTTAGAAATATTTAGATCCATATGACCTATGTGTGCATGTTTATGCATTAATGGTATGGTGTCAAACAAAATTGTACCACTCAAAAAAATAAAAGAAACATAATTAGTGAGCTAAATAAGTTGATAAGTGTGAAGACAATAATCTTCAAAAAACACAAAGTAAGCACTCAAAGCACAAAATATCTACAAAATTCAAGAAATTACATAAATAGTAGCACATAAGAAATTATTAAGCTTCTCGCAAGAATCATCTCATAAGAGAGATGAAAATAAACTGTTGCAAATAAACCAACCTTTATCAATTGCGACAAAATGGAGCTAAATGAAACTTGAGAATCATATATCAGTTTTCTCTAAGAAGAATAAAGTCAACTACGCTTCTAATACGCATCAAAAGATGATCGGTGCATGGGATACAATGAAACATTGAAAAACAAAATCAATATTAAATTTAGGTACCACAATATAAATGTCAAGTCTAATAAAAGTACCGAAATTCTCTTAACATTATTGATTTGTTTTTGTCATTGAAAAATCCAAATGACACACAATTTTGTTAAAAGTTTCTCAGGCACGTGTTGACAGGCTTGATCATTTTTTGGAATTCTAATACTCTATACATTATTTGCACAAAGCTCATTTAATCAAGGCCTAAACAAGCACAAAAACCAATTACAATGACTCACATGGCATGATGTCCTTCTACAAAAAAATTGAACTTCTTGTATTCTTTTTCTCAAGTTTACCAGTACCACAATGATCTTGTCACAAGTTGAGCTTTTTCTTCATGAACAGCCTGAAATATAAGGGCATTGATTTGAAGTTGTGGTCATGAACTGTAAATACCAGGAAAGTACTTGGCCAGCTTGGTCAATGACCATGCTAACTATAGCAACAAACAATGGTTGTGAAATTATCAAGAAAAAGCTAAAAACATGTCTTCTTTTATGGCAAGTCAATGAGAAAGAAAGTCTTCTCTTTTTTATGTATTATAATGTATCTATATTAGGAGAGCAAAAAAAATACAACATAATTATATTAAGAAAAAAAGAACACTCGAACGTGGATAAGAGAAAGACCTATATACTATATTTCGAGTTATTTTTAATGCTTATGTGTGAAATAAAATGTCCTCGAACTCAATCGTTGGGCCCCATCAATGGATCCCACTGTTAAGGGTGGATGATTCAAGGAAAAATAGAGATTTCTTAGAAGATAGTGGGGTAATACTAAATTGAGAAATAAATGGGAAAAAATATAAAGATTTTGTGACGCTGGCATTGTAAATAAAATTAAGTTTTAATTGAATAAAAATATGATAAAAAAACATGATCAATCTTTATGGTCGGATGACTCTGATCTCTATTCCAACTTGAACATCATCAACGTGGCTTGTAGCTTATATTATATTATTCCCTTGCCCTTTTTAATTCTTATATTTAAAAAACAACTAACACGCACTTTAATTCTATATATAAGAAGGGTGGTCATGTACAAGAGATTACAGAGTTAATGGAGAGTCAAATATACACAATCTCACTTAAAAAAGATGTTTCAATGACTTCAACCTTGACACCAAGCAAGCATAAGTCTATCTTTTTAATCTCTAACACCCAATTTTATCTTTTGATGTTTCAATTCAGTATAACACCAAAAAAATATATCTTTTGAATTTTCAAATCTGTATTAACACTTATAGTTCAAAAAAATCTGAAAATAACACAAAAACACTCTTGTGTATATATCTCATCCCATTGAAAAACAAATAAAACTGACCGGAAAGACTCACATGGATCGTTTGTCTTGTGATTCAAGACTTGGCAATTTTTTCCAACATATATCCTGAAAATTGACTAAAATGGGTAATTCAAATAAAAATAAATATAGCGATTGACGAGCCTCCATTTTTACTGGCACCATATCGTCAAAATACAATTTAATGTAATTAGAATAAAAATCACAACAAAGAATGTTCAAAACCAATATATACACACATCAACTCCCAAATCCAAGAACAAAAATCAGACAAAAACAACAAGAAAATTCATTGCACCACCAATTCATATAGAATATTTTTTAATTTCATGGTTAGATAAAAAATTGGAAAATAACTAAATCAGAAGAATATAAAGAGACAATGCAATGCAAATCAAACCAATCAGATATGAAAGAGGAATCCCTAACTTTCTTTGAGATGCCACCAGCACCACTGGAGGAGGAGAAGTAGGAGGATTAGCTCCATCTATGTCTTCTTTCGCACTTTTAGTTTCAAGGGAAGGCAAATTGAGAGAAAAAGAAGGGGATGATAAGGCCATAGAGGAGGAGGACTTAATGGAATCTAAAACGTAGAAGGCCATTAAGAGGGCATTAAAGAGAAGTAAAGGTATATGGGGAATGTGAAGAGAGTGAGCATGGTTGTTTGTTCAATTACAAAGAGAGAAGTGTTGTAACGTTAGAAAAAGTGAGAAGCAAAGGTACTAATTTGGGTTTAGTGTGTCATTAATTATGAAGGATAAGAATGACATACTCCTATTTTTAGAGGGTAAAAGAGGAAAAAATATTTTTCAGATATGTTGATATTTTAAAGAAGTATAGATTAGTAATTTGGAAAAATGATCCATGATGAAGAGGAAACGAAAAAGAAATATAAAATAAATAAACAAAGTTCAGTTGATTTTCATTTATCCAAATCGAAAGAAAAATAATTTTTCTCATGTCCTGATAAATACATATGTCTAGATGGCAAGAAATTTATGGACGCTTATATGCACATGAGGACTATACAAAGACTATAACACCCAATTACTAATTGCCATGAGAAAAAATTAATTAAATTACTTGAGAATGGAGAATAACGTGAGAAAGCATAATATAAATTTTGCAACGTCCGCTACACACAAAGGAACTAATGACACACTATTATAATTACAACACCAAATTGCAAAAGTAACTTGGTGACTATAGAAATGCCCTGTAGGGAATGTGGAAGCTGAGAGGTTACATATAGATAATTTAATGGATAGTGAGACATTAAAAGTCACTCAAATAAATAAATTTATTTTATAATGAATACTTATTCAAGTGTTTGGTATTTTAGATATTTAAGAGTTGCTAGAGAGTAAAAGAGGGAAATAAATATGTTTCCAATATGTGTACATTTAAAAGTAGTATAGATTTATTCAACCTCTTTAGACATTTGCACATTTAATTATATTATAAAATTATTAACTTTTATTTTGTTAAATCGATTGATTAGATGGGTTATAATATTATTATATATATAATATAAACATACATTTGACAGTGAAATTCAATCTAATAAGTACATGTGTATAATAATTTAACATATATAGAAATTTACTTATTCATATAAATATAGAAAAATGTATATAACTGTATTATTAATAAATTAATTCGAAAGAATTTAGAAGCCTTTATAGAAAGTCTAAAATAAGTTGAAAGTCAAATAGGAGTAAAAAACAAAAATTATATGAAAGTATATATAGGTGGATATAATTGAATTTATTATAATAATTAAGGATAAAATAATAATTCAAAAAAAATTCACCGATACTGACATTTATAAGTAGTATAAATAAATATAGATATAGATATAGTTTTTTTTCATTTTAATGCCAATAATAATCTTGTAAGAAAGTTGTGGGATTTTGTTTTTTTTTTTGTTTGGAGAGGCATTAATTCTCAAGAGCTTATACTCAAAATTAAAACTATAATTGGTTGTGATTAGAAATAGGAGTAGTAGTTTTCGATGCAACAATTTTATTTCTAATTTCTATACGATAAGTCAATATGATACGAACTTGATCCAAATTTTGACATGGTGAATTGACTAATTCTAACATGAATCTACCCAATAATAAAAGAATAAGGGTTAGTATCAAATACCAATAATTCAATTTGACAAAATAAATACACCTGACATATATAGAATAAAAAAATTATTTCTTATTTTTTATTTTTGATCTATAATTTTATTAATTATTATAGACATGGATATTTTACTTGGTTTTTGCAAGCATTCAGATGGAGTAAAGTTTTATTTGTCAATAGCTTATGAATGGTTTGTTTGGTGGAGAGCAAAAAAATTATCGTTTGTGAATTTTTGTTCCTAAATTATGTGTGTCAATCTAAACACCACATTTTAAGTTGGGTTAGTATGAAATCGTATGATACTATTATTAAACAAGTAGGATTAATATTGGTTGATACTTCACGTACCTAAAATCTATAATCTATAATATAAAACAGGGCTGCTTCAACATTCGACGGTCTCAATTCAATTCAATTAAAAAATCTCTAATCTAATGGCTCACAATACATCTCATTGGCTTCAACATCCGACGGTCCCAATTCAATTCAATTCAATTCAAAATCTCTAATCTAATGACTCACAATACATCTCATTAAAAAATCAAATCCAGTCCATTTCACCACACAACCCAAGGTAGAGACAGGCGTGCTCTCCCCTTCCCAAGCCAGCGGCAACCATACTGTCTCTCTTTCTCTTACGACTCTCTCTCTGTCTCTCTCTCATACACACACAAGAAGCAGATTAAGCCTCTGCCATGTCTCCCTCTCTCTGTCGTCGCTCAGGTACCCCTCATCTCTCTCTCTCTCTAGCTTTCTCATCACAGCTTTCATCCAAAAGCATCAAACCATTCCTAAAGATTACACATTTTTAAGTATTTGATTTTGGTTTCTAGTTTCATTCACCAAGTTCGATTTGTGACTCCATTTGTGACTAATCTGATGAGGCTCTTTGTGTGATTTGAAGATAGACGGGAGGCGATTCAGTGTTGGTGACAACAGGAAATGGTTATTCAAGAATTATGGTTTCAAAGAAGCTTTTGATTATCTACTATGACATGCTGTCCCGTTTAGTTCAACAGGGTAACTTAGAGTTCTAGATGGCATTCAAGGTGATCCGTTTATTTGGGTATTTGGTAGATGTGTTTGTGATGTTTGAAAATATGCCACAAAGAGATGTTTGTTTATTGGAACTCATTGATTGCCGACTTTGTTCGAAAAGATAGTCTGAGGCTTTTAAAACTTTTACGACGACGCATAAAATGGGTATGGGATTTACCTGGGTTGCCAAATTATTAAATGAATTGCAAAACGTGTGTTCTACTGCATTGTTGAATTGAAACTAATTGAGCTCTATCGTATCCCTTTCACTGTCTTCATCACCCAACACAAACACGACACACACACACATAAAATTCCCTCATACCCCTATTTTTCACAAATTACAGAAAGTGTACACACACCCACACCCACCCATAGCACACACCCTCACAATTCACGCGCACACACACACACACACAAGTTATTAGTTAGGTGTTGATTTGTTGTCAACCATAATGGACATCAAGTATTTCTTGGAATGCCTAAAAGAAATATTGCATACTCCACCATTTTTTTTTCCAGTTAGTTTTAAAAAAAATTGTTAGTATTTTTTGTTGTAGAAAGTGATAAAATGGATTTTTATTTGGGAGGGAAGAAGACTTTGATAAGGAAAGTACCTTAGAGAATAATACATTGTTCGTTGTTGTTTTTTTTCCTGGTATGTAAATTGTTCATGGTTAATTGGTCTATTCAATATATAAGTGGGACAGCTGCATTCTTTTTTTTTTTTAGTTTGTGGTTTAAATTAGAACAGATGATCAAGAGATACTTTTTAATTTCAAGCAAGAGAATACTTTGGAATTGGAAGTTTGGCAGGGGCACTATATTCTACATGTGTACATTAAGAATTGATAAATGTTATTGTCGTACATGAGCATAATGATGGTTAGTAATGAATTTGACCTTTATTGCGAAGTACATAATTTTCCTTGGTTTAGTTTAACCTACGAAGCAATTTATCATAGGGTGGGGTTTCTAGTGAGGCACTGTGGACTTGGTCTTTCAATTGGGTGGTGGTGGTGAGCATTCTTTTATCGAGTTGTTTGGTTGTATTTATATTGATATTTAGTGCTATTCAGGCCAATTTTATATTGATGTTTATTACTACTTGAGAAGTTCAATTTTGTATTGGATAGATTATTTTGTGGGTAATGCGACTGGGATTTTGGAATATTTAATTGAGCAATTAGTAGTTAAAAGTAGAATTTTTCTTGAATTTCCTTGAAATTGAGTATAATATTTGTGCGTGGATTTTGATTTAATTTTGGGTTCAATGATATTTTGATTTGGATTGTTATTCGAGTTACGAATTTGAGTTGATTTGAACTCTAGGTGTTTGTAGTATTGTTTCAATGAGGTGGAGTTGTTTATTTGTTTGATTTTTTACTACTTGCTCAACTCTATAATTTTTATTTTTTTGTCCATATTTTTCAATTTCATTTTTCAAAGGTGAAACAAAGAGTGCAATTACAAAATCTCTATATCTAGGAAATATTAAGTGCTACAGTGAATGTATCCTTACTAGATACATGTGTTACTTAGAGACCATTGCCAGTTCATTTACAGCGGAAGTACAGGGGCAAAGTTCAATGTTGTTTTGATGTTAATATAACGTGTTGGATGAGACAAGGTATCATCTGGGTTTCAGGGGGGAGTTGATTTCTGATTGGTTATTTTTATTTTTTCTATTTCATTTTTTCAGTCAACATCTGTTTACCTCTTCTCTTTTCCTCTTTTGATCAATTTATTGGACTCATTTACTTAATTTGCTTTTGCTCTTTTTTACCTGCTGATGACATAGATACGAGAAGCTCCTATTCACAGTGGACCTTACAAAGGACTTCTTTTTCAGCTACTCCTACCATGTTATGCGTAGTCTTCAGAAGAACTTATGTGATCCTAGGACATTGTTTGAAATGAGTTCTTAACTCGTAGAATTAGCACTCACCTCAACAATAGTATATGGACAGTTGCATTGGTATATGGCTTCTTTAAACAGCTATTCAATATTTTAATGCTTCTTTCAATTCATAGACAACAAAAATTCTGTACAAAAATGTAATGTAAAGGAATTCTATTAGTTCATAATTTATTCTTTCCCATCTTAGCTTCTGTAATAGGACCCTGATATGATTCATTGTGGTAAACATCTTGTAGGAACCTTTTTTCTTTTTTACTGTTTTTTTTTTTCAGATTTTCATACTTCTTAACAGTGAAGTAGAATAATTTTTTTCATGTTTAGTTTGAGAAGAATGGTTCTACATGTCGGTGTTTTCCTAATGTGGACAATCTCATGATAAGTTGGATGTCACTTTGTTTACCTGCCCAGATTCAGATGTTAAGTGCAAATAACTAACCGAGAAACACATATTTAGTTCTTCAAGCCTGCTGACCTCGAAGATTGTTTTCATAGCTTTGTTGTCTTGCCAAATCTATCTATATCTATAATCTATAATATAAACAGAGCGGCTTCAACATCTAACGGCTTAAAATTCATTCATTCATCCAACGACCACAAATTCTTTTTTCATTTCCCCCCAATCTCATCTCTTCCACTCAATTTTTTTTTCAAAATCAGACCAACCTTAGTCACTTCATCTGTTGCCACCTCCCCAACATTGTTTTT
>CM042195.1:5386293-5411562 GCA_023539305.1 Ilex asprella | reverse complement strand
TGTGTACTTTTTGTCGAATAAACCTAATTTGATGTACATTCTTCCAATTTTCTCTTAGAATTGAAACTAGGGGTAGCCCAATCCAATAAGGGTTAATTGTAAATTGTACCCCAAAAGATTTTTTGATTTTCAATTTACACTTTCAAATATCAAAAATCTCAATTTGTACCTTAAAAGATAAAAATTTGTATCAATGTGCACCTGAAACTAAATTTGTTATCTAAAATTAAATAGATAAATTACACCTAAATTCCATCATGCTTGTCACTTAATCATTTTGTCCCATCACTTTTATAATATTACTTCTACACCTTCTAACATTTGTGCACATGTAACACATAATCCCTTATCCTTAATATCTGTTAATATAACTGTTAAAAATATAATTTTATCCTAATAAAAACTTATATTTTCATACTATATTTTATTTTGTAGGTCCGTTATATTCTAAAGTTAAAATCAAATTTACCATTTGAATATGTAATATAATGTATGCATTTATATAATGATATTTATATTCAATGCAGTACATTACTTGAATATAATTATTTGAATATTCAATTGGGAAAACATTTTTAGGCATATTTGGATTCTCAAGAGATGTAGACGTAATATTTTAAATTTGAGAGTTTTAGGTGATTAAGTGATAAGTATGAGGAGTTTAAGTGTAATTTATTCATTTAGTTTTAGATGACAAATTGAAGCTATTAGCTTGAGATTGAGATGTGTATTGATACAATTTTTTATTTGTGAAAGTATAAATTAAAATTTTTTATCTTTAAGGGTATAAATTAAAATTTAAACGTGTTTTGGGGGTGCAATTTGAGATTAAGCCTATATTGTAAACCATCAATTGCTAGGTTGGGCTTCACGCCGCGGCTGAACCCTCAAACTCTGTAAAGGGTTGTCGAACCGAAATACTGCGCCGGTGCACTTAAAAGGAACGCTGGCGGTTTTCCGACGACAGTTTCTATGGGACGAGAGAGACGATTCAAAGAAGAAGCTATGGCAGTTCGATCGGCTGAAAAACGCAACCCCTCACAAAGATCAGGGTTTTCGATTCATAAGCTTTACAAGAACCCTAAAGTACTCGTCGCATTCGCTCTGCTTTTTCTCGACACCCTTCTTGTCGCTCTAATCATCGCTTATGTCCCTTGTAAGATCAACCTGTCCTCTGTGTGTGTGTGTGTGTGTGTGTCTGCTATGAAAATAAGATTTGTTATTTAACTTTCAAATTTATGATGCTAGACACGAAGATTGATTGGGACGCTTACATGTCACAGGTTTGAATTAATTATGCTTTGTTTCTCTATTTTTTTTTTGTATTAAAAATCCTGTAAACATGAGTTTTATTCCGATTTCCACCTCAGGTCAGTGGATTTCTTAAAGGAGAGCGAGATTACAGCAACTTGAAAGGGGATACAGGGCCTTTAGTCTACCCAGCTGGGTTTCTTTATATTTACTCTGCCATACAGTTTGTTACTGGAGGTCAAGTCTTCCCCGCGCAGGTAATTTTTTTTAAAGAAGTTTGAATAGATATAGCAAAAGAGGGTCCATTTGTGTTTCTTTATTGTACAATAAAATTGATTACTTTGCACATTATTGGCAAATTTTCCAGCGTGAGCTGATAATTGATCCTCCATGGAATTTGTAATTGGAGTTTGAACAAATTTTTTATTTTTTTCAAAGATTGTGGATAGTACGCTGATTAAGTGGGTAATTTGTTGGTGTTGTTGAGGTTATTGTAGAGTATACTTTGATAATTATGTTTCACCCAGTTGGCTCTCCTGCTAGTAATAATTATGGGACAATCATTTTCCTGTAATGCTTAGCAGATTGCCGGATACTAGCGAGCTATTAAATGCTGACTTGCAGTAAGTTTGAATTGATCCTAACAAAAAAGGAGCAAACGCGGGGTTTTCTTGGGTAGTTGACTGCATAACAGAGAACAATAATCTCGTGCATTTGGGAGTGCATCCAGATCATCATAATTCTTTTGAAATGAATTAAATTGCTGTTATAATTATTGATCTACAGCTATGTTTATTTCCAGTGATAGATTTTGGGCTATGGCTTCCCTTTGTTAATTGGTCCGTGCACAATTAATCACAAACTAATGACGTCTACTCTTTCAATGCAGTGCAGATACTCTTTGGTGTTCTTTACATTGTGAATCTCGGAATCATCTTATTCATATATGTGAAGAGTAATGTGGTAAGAACTTTCCTAATGATTAATGAATTGCTGATTCCTACATTTTGTAGGTGTCTCTATAGTATTGTTTTTCGCTAGTCAAACATGTTTTGATCCTTATGATGGAATGGAACACTGAAAATGGTTTCAATTTAACAGACTGACTATCTTGTGAAATGCTAAAAAAGGTCAAATTAGTTTCTGATGCTTTACGACAGCTAAAGATACATTTTCTTGTGTAAAACGTTGTGTTAATTTTCTGTGTGAGTGTGCACATCTGTGCAACTAAGATGCACCTATTATGGTGGGCTTTTCAAGTTCCCGTCTTCCAACTTCCAAGGGCAACAAATAAGGACATGTTTTTTGGTCTAAAGGTGTTCTTTGTGCATATTGTTGATGAATTTGTTAGGGATTGTCTCTTTAGGTAAAATGAAGGATTTAATTTCCAAATTTTACTTCGCACATTACCTCTTTCATCTCACTGGCTGTAGTCTCATCTTATATGCCTACGCCATTTCCATTTGAAAACAATTCCCTACATGCTCCTTGGAATAATCTTTTAGCTCCTGTTCAGTCTTCCTTTCATTTAACCCTGTGTGTTGATGTTAAAATCAGCTTGAAGGCATCTTAGATCATTAGGTTACTGCCTTTTACTTCAAAGGTAAAGAATATAGTGTTAGAATTAAACATTTCCTGATAATAAATTGCCTGTTATTGCTAGGCTGACAAAACTTCCTAAAAATTTTTGGTTCTTGGAGAATCTTGTAATCTATCTTACTCCACAATACTGTCTCATCTTGCTACTTAAAAGAAAAGAATGAAGTGTCATATCATTCTTAGTTATGGTGTCCAATTTGGCATGCCTATAATTCAAAATTAGGCTTATGTGTTGAAGTATTTCATGAATAACAATTATGCAAGTTATTAGTATAAGGATCCAAATCTCCTCTAATACTTTCTTCTTCTTCCTCTATTTTTCCCCCTTGATAAATCACCAACGGCGACCATGTATTAGTGAGGGACCAACTCATGTACAATGGGTCCCACTTGAATTTACGGTTGGTGATCTACGAAGGAGAAAAATAGAGGGAAAATGTATTGGGGAGGATCTTAATCCTTAGGATAAGATTGAATGTTTGCATTATTTGAAGTTTGGAAGAAAAATTTGAGGAGAAATCTGTCTGAATGATGGTAGAAATCTTTGATTGTTCCCATTCGCATTTCTCTCTCTCTCTCTCTCTCTCTCTCTCTCTCACACACACACACACACATGAAAGCAAGTTCTGACACATATATATGCCAGAAAACACATTCCTCTCTGTTGTTTTTCCTACCTTTATCTTACACTGATTAAACTGCCTTGCAGCTTCCGTGGTGGGCTCTTTCCTTGCTTTGTCTATCTAAAAGAGTTCACTCGATTTTTGTTCTTCGTTTGTTCAATGACTGTTTTGCCATGACTCTCCTACATGCTGCACTAGCCTTATTTCTTTACCAAAAGTGGCATCTAGGTTTAATAATTTTCAGGTAGTATTTACAATTCCTTATTAGTTAATTTTTTAGCATAGACAATATGATATTGGACATTGTACTAACCAATTAAGTGGGTTTGACTTTGTTTTTCTTATCATACAGTGGAGCTGTTTCCATAAAGATGAATGTGCTTCTATATGCTCCCCCTTTGTTACTCCTCATGCTGAAGGTATATTTATTACGTTTGTCTATATTTTCCAAATTATAGCATAGTTTTATTCTAGTTACTTCTCTTTGCTGTCACTGAATCATTTAAAAGACAGGCTATGGATATTGCTGGCGTGATATCTGCTTTAGCAGGTGCAGCATTACTGCAGGTGCCTATACCTTGCTTTTTTTTTGGTACAAAACCTTGCCTATACCTTGCTTTTGTTTTCAGCATACTTGTGCATTCAACATTGGCAGATGAATTGCTTGATATTTTGAAACTAGAATTTCTGTGAGCAACTAAGTTAATACCTAATGTAGCCAATAAGTTTTTTCAATACTTCATACGCAATATCTTCAATTGTTAGGACAATTAATCATATCTCCTATATTTAACGTGGTTAGGTGAGTTGGACTGCAACTGTGATAAATATGTGATGGAGGGCATTGTCTGATAGACTGATACAGATGTTCATCTATTTCCACCACCTTTTGGTGAACGGTTCTGCAGATTCTTCTGGGGTTGCCATTTATATTATCTTATCCAATTTCATATATATCAAGAGCCTTCAATCTTGGGCGGGTCTTCATCCACTTTTGGTATGTGCTTTATTTCAATGCATTTGCAATATATGTATACTTTACCTCATGAGCATTATATATTGATTCATTTGCTAATGGATTTCCAGATAGAGATCATAACATATGTTAGTTGTGTGACATGCTTTACAATATTGCCAGAAGATTATACTTACGCGGATGAATTAAAGTAAAAGTGAAAAGAATATCTGCTGGATGTCTCCTAAAATGTGATGGATGAAGGACTCATAATAATTCTTTGAAATGATACATAATTTCCAGTAGACTTGTAGAAGCAGCAAAGAATTCTAATTGTGGCCCAAAAACGAATTGTAGTGGCTTCTATATGGAGAAATTTTAATAGGCTGAATAAGGTAGCCAGGATTCCCGTTATTTGAGGGTGTTTATTTATATTCTGAAAGTATGTCTGTGGTTCTCTTGCATGTGAAGTTGGCACAGTTCAGTACATGCCAAGTGGGAGAACAGTCTTGAAAACCTGTGATTTTAATGGGCAATTTTTTTTAAAAATTAAAAATAGCCCTTTAGAAGGGCTATTTTCCCCAACTTTGACTTACAAATTTTGCACCTTATTGGCTGCTAAAGTATTATTTGATATGCATTTCTTTTGAACGTCTGAATGCACATTTCTGTCTGTTCTTTCAATATATTGCTCATCTAAGTTTCTTTATCGTACTTGGTCCAAGTACAATTAATTGAGAACTAAATTCAACTATATTGCCCTCAGGTCTGTTAACTTCAAATTTGTTCCTGAACCGGTTTTTGTTTCGAAGGAATTTGCAGTCTCTTTACTGATTACTCATCTGATTCTGCTTACAGTTTTTGCTCATTATATATGGTGCAAGTAAGTAGATCTTCTGACCTCCCTTGTTTTCAATATTGAGTGTAGTGGAAGTTGCAACGACAAGACGCAAGATTTGACGAAATCCTATGTTCTTGACACATATTGGACTACTTTTTTCTGTCTATTGCTGTTCCTGGATTAAATCCATTTTGTGGAACAGATGGGATGTGGGCCTCAGCCTTTTGGAATACACTCACAGATTGTGTCTGGCTCGATAAGGAGATGGGTGTGTGGCAAGTCTTGACACACAATGTCCTCATCCCCTCTTAGACACTACTGAGCCTGCAGTATTGTTTTTTAATAGGCTTATGTGGTAGGTCCTCAAACTTGCTTGTAGTTCTACAGAATCATTATGTGTATTGTTTGTAGGCACGAAGGAGGACTGCTCTGCTTCTTGCAGTCAAAATTAAACCAAATGAAGCTCAGCTTTGCTATTTCAAGCTCCTTTCTAAAACAATTTTACATTGGCAACTCAACCTTCAAGCTTCTCAAAAAAGAGCGTAAGAATTGAACCACAACCTTTTATGTTTTCTTCTTCCTCTTCTTTTCTTGGTGGATATTCTGTATGTTTCCTTCTTATTACTAATTTTATAGTTCCTATTGTTATTTTATATGTCTTTCCTGAATTGGATTCTAAATCTGGGCTTTGCTTAATTCAGATATTGTGACCACCATGTTTGCTGGGAATTTCATTGGCATTGTATGTGCCCGATCCCTGCATTATCAGTTTTACTCTTGGTGAGTTTTGCTTTTCTTTTCTACCTGTTGGAGTTAATGTCTAAATAGGTAGCTTTTAGCCACAAAGATGCTTGCATATAATAACTGGCTTCATACAAATTGTGCCAAGTTGTGTCCAAGTGGAAATAACAAATGAAAATAATATATACTTAAGAAAATTAGTTTTATCTATATGCGTATATGATGTGCTATGTTACACGATATGAACTTGTTTCCTGCCATAGTTATGGTTGTTAAGTAGACGGTTCTGTGGGATGCGTGTTAGGCCTGGGGGCGCACTTAGGGGTGATCTTTCCTCTTCTTAAAGCCGGTGGTGATCTCACTCTCGAAAGAGAGTCTTGATGTGGCGGTATACCCCTAGCTCCATAGCGGATCCATCCAACTTGGATTTTGATTCTTATTTTTGAATTGGATATCAAAACCATAAAGATTGTTTCCAGCCATGAGATTCCCTATGACATACAAACTCTTGGATGGGGTGGGCCATCGTTCGCCTGGTCTTTGAGTGCCCGTCGTACTGTGGAACAGGCACTAACTATAAGCTGATTGGAGTATGGTGATGACATCTTTCTGCAGTTAATGATGGATACATTGGTTCGGTAATCTGGACCAATGTTACCTAGATCGTGGGTCGCTTTGGTACGTGGTACATGGTACGACACTTTCTTAGGTACGTGGTACGATGAGGGTAGGTTTAGCTGGTACGGTATTTTAGGTCGTAATTCGTTTTAGAACTCTTATGTAGATCGTTTTCACTACTATACAATATTATATATTACAAAACATTCATAAACACTAAGTTAGTTACCATTTATCTTATAATTGTACTTGATTTTCTGTTATCTAAAACAATATATAATTATAAATCTATATACATGTAGTCAATTAATATGTATTTTTATATTTGTACTACATGTTCTAAAACGAATTGATTTAGGATTAGTATTGCAATTTGGGGTCGTCAATTTTGGTGATTTGGATCGCGAACCCACCACGTTTCGGATCGATGTACCCAAATCGTGGGTCGTTAAGGGTTTAGTGAATTGTGGTAACCATGATCTGGACTAGGATTCTCAGTCTTATGAAGACTGAACAATCTTATAGGTGGAGCAATGTAAAAAGTATGCATGTGTTTGTGTGGCCTAATTTCATTCACTGTAAATCGAGCATCTTCATACAACAAAAGTCAGTGAGTTGTTTCTGTGCAGGTATTTCTATAGTTTACCATATCTACTATGGAAAACATCCTTTCCTACATTGATACGGTATGTTACTTGGTTGTTGAGTTTTTTTTTTCCCCGTGTTTGGGCGATGCTCTTATTCATTCTGTTTTTCCTTCTATCAATTTCCTTATTTGATCCTTTTTTGTGCAGTTTGATTTTGTTTATGGGGGTGGAACTATGCTGGAACATCTACCCGTCAAACATTTATTCATCGGTCCTGCTTCTTAGTATTCACCTAATTATACTGGGAGGGCTCTGGGTTGCTACACCTGCATACCCTTATAGAGATGGTGAATCATTGCTGAGAGAGAAGAGCGAATGAAGCACCAAGCCTTCTGTCTCTGTTGTTTAAAATTTTGTACATTGTTTATTCCCAATTTTCAATCTAAAATCATGGATGTAACACTGTCAAAGATACACTGCACCAGCCTTTTCTTTTTTGGTCATTTGTAAGTTATTTTTTTACAGATAAAAAGACAAACGGGATTTTCATCACTGTGGGGTGATTAAACGTACGTAAATTTATTTCATGCATGGAAAAATCATTTTCGTGATTGGAATATATATTTTTTAGGGTAAATTACATATTTAGTCTCCAAAGTATGTGTGTAGTATTTATTCGGTCCTAAAATTTTGAATTGTGTTTATTTGGTTTTTTGGATTCTTAATTGAGCAATACTATTTGTACCTAAAAATTTGATTTGATTTGATTTGAATTGTTGATCTTATGTATTATAATCTTTGAATTGACTGTGAGTTTCATAAATCGTTGAAACTTGCTTTAGATCTAACGGTTCTAATGAAATTATATTGTCAGGTCAAGAAATCATAGTCATATTTGTAGGTCTATATATCATTATTCTTCTTAATTTGTATCTATGTGGTCAAATTTTAAAGATTTACAAAAAATTGTTAATGTATTTTGTCACACGTCAATCACGTGGGATTAAATAGACACAAATAAAAAATTTTAAAGAACAAATAAACGTAAATTAGAGATTACGAGATTGACTCGTGTTTCATAAATTTTTAACAGACGTTTGAGATTGAATTATGTAAATATAAATTAGGAATCTTAGAGATCAAATAGATATAATTGAAATATTAGGGGTCAAATAAACTAAACGTTTATTTTGAAGACTAAAAGTTTTTTTTCTTCTTATTTTTAGGTGTGGGACTCTTTTTTAAAAGCTGCAATTGTAAGAATTTGAAATTTGAACACAAATAGCTCATAGCTCCCACTGCAGGACCCAAAAAAAAAAAAAAACTAATGGGCAAATTAGTAAATTAAACGAATCTCACTCGGAACAAAGAGAGTGCGCTCGATCTTTTGTCTCCCTCGCTTGTGGCGTACTCATCAGTAGCACACAAACGTCGCATTGGGGAGAGGGGGAGAGAACGCGGAGGGGAGGAGTGAAGCAGAGAGTGCGTTTGTGTGATTCATCATCGAAGAATGGTAAGAACTATTTCTCAATTTCTACTTGCAGAACTTATCATCAACCTTCAATCATGCGATATGCGTTTCTTTTAGCTTGAATTTCTTATTTTACTACTCTTTCATGAAGTTTTTTTTTATCGACATTTATAATGTTAGGGTTGAAAGACTTTCCTGGACAAGTAGATCGAGAGAATTCATTTCCAAACCCTTAGATCTGTTTTTCTACATGATTTAGGTCTTTGGCTACAAACCGTGCAATAATTCCTCTGTTCTATCGAACCTCTATCTCATCTTGTATTCACATAAACACACACGCGCTTTGATTTAACTGGTAATAGTGCTATATATTAATCTGTCCTAAAAAGGCAGTTTGATCATGGCTGAAATGTGAATCTCCTATATTTGTGGAGTTTCGGCAAGAAAGCATGAGAATTGATTGAAGGTCTTCCTAATGACGTATATTGTGGTTCAATGGCTTGAAATTTTGCTACCGTTGTGTGAGCAGCAGTTTATAAATGGTAGCTATAGCGTATGGTCCATTGAGGTGGCATTGCTATTGTAGTTTCTGCGGTTAACTTGAGGATATCCATTGAGGGAGCGTTGCCATTGTAGTTTGTGTTGTTAACTTGTGTAAATGCATCGAGGTTGCATTTCTGCTAAGAGTATTCCCTATCTTCTGCTCTAAGAGGTAGAGTTTTGTAATATTCATTCATCTCTTAGAGGCGGTGCAATTTCAAAGCTTGAAAAGGGTGGCTAGTTGCATTTTAACAAGGTTATTAGTCAAGTTGTGAGAAATGTTGTTGTTGAGTTTAGGCCCTCCCATCACTGTTCTATATGAGTTATGGTACATGGTGCCTCTTATTCCATTTTTGGTATTGTATATGCAATCTTTATGATTTAGATGTTTTGAGGAAGACCTCTTATGGTTCTGCTGGCAGGACGGACAAGATTCAGGGGATGCAAAGCAAAGCACTGCTGATATGACGGCTTTTGTAAGTTCATGTTTCATTCTTATATTGACATTTTCTTAAGACACTGTTCTTTATCTAGCTGTAATGGTAGTTTGCTAGTGGTAAAGCATACTTCGGATGCTGGAGATTCTTTGGTCAGGTTATCATGTGATCTGAAGTACAACAGTTGACATAATCTGGTTGAATTGTATGTTATAGTATAGTTATATTATTGATTAAAAGAATGGAATATCTACTGATTGTGGGGATCCTTTTAACTTGTGATTGACTTTGCAATATCAAATTTTCAATGATAAATAACCTTTTGTATTGTTTTTGTAGGTACAAAATCTTCTCCAACAGATGGTGAGTTGGAAATTAGATTTTATGTTCTTTAGAAATACAATTGTTATTGATTTCTATCTTTGTCTTGCAGCAAACCAGGTTCCAGACCATGTCCGAGTCTATTGTTTCAAAGAATATCCTTTTTCTGCATTTTGACTTTGTTGGATGCCAATTGGGTGTGGTTGGTATCAATATTTAGTAATGAAGCATGTCTATGAGAAATAAAGATATTTGGCGCTTGAAACAAGCTGGTCTTAATTAGACGGTGTTAGATTCTAGAGACCGCCGTCGTTTGTCCCAGTTGAGCTTTCATAATGTTGGCCAATAGTTTTTTGTAGTTTCCTGTGCTTCATAGAGGTCAAGTTCATGAATACCCTGATTGGATTAGAAGCATACATCATCCATGCTCCCCCCCCCCACCCTGGGGTCTCTCTCTCTCTCTCTATTATTTGAATACAAACTTTGCATGCTACAGGCACTGGTAAATAGAGGACCCATTGTCCAAGGGGGTTGGGGGGGGGGCTTTTTGGATCTTGTTTATGCATGGAAAGAAAAAGTTAGGAAATTTTGAATGCTTGCTTTGTCATTCATTTGTTGACAAAATTACTGCGTTTCTCCACATTCTTCCTTTTTCCTTAACTGCAATGTACTTGATGAAATGGGAAACCGGATAGATGAGTTGGAGCAGAGCATCAACGATCTCAGGTCAGAAATGGGCGCAGAGGGCTCTCCATCTCCTTTGGCACCATCCAAAAAGCCCGATGAAGTGAAACCAGATGAAGGTTCTGCTTAGATCTATTCAAAAAATGTTGCAATGGATGCTGTGAGTGCAGTTTCATAGTCACTATTTCTAATCCCCAAATCTAGTTGTGAGGATAGAACTGCCCTTTACTTTAACAAACCATGAGTGCCCCGGGCATCTGTGTGATTAACATTCTTCTGGTTGTTTATTTTCTTCTGGATGTTACAATGGCTTTCATATGTTCAGACACGAATGTGTGATTATTAGTTGGGAGTTATTACTTTAATTCCCTCAAATATATTTTCTTTTTTGAAAAAGGATTCTATTTTGTGGACTTTACAGGGCAGCATTTTTCTAACGACTGAAGGGATTTGGGGATATGCTGGTGATGATGCAGAATAAAATACTTGATACAATAAACTATTTTCGGTACCATGCCTATGGCTATAACTAACTGAAATTAAGATTTACGGTTTGGATTCATTTTTTGTATATGGTATTGAAAAGTAAACTTTTGGTATCATTGTATTATCCCTAGGGCATCCATGGTGCTAATGCTCGAGGGTATGGTGCTCTCCTAGATCTACTATGCGTTGGTTTTATGACCATACACATTAGACCGCCGTTGCTCCGATTTGTATGCTACACTACATTGTCATAATCCTTCCCGACGATGCTTAATTAGCAGGGTTTGGTAACCCAACATGAAAGAGATGCAAAATTATTGGGTGTAAGTTAATCTTCATAAGTTTGTATTGTAATTAGATTGATCTTTTAGACCTGTTAATGAGTGTCAGTTATAGATAGATTGAGATTTAGATATCAGATACGATGTGGACCTATGGACCAACATACTCCGGCAACAGTTCCAACTATTCCTCTTCCCAAAGTGAATCTTGGTCTCCAAAGTTGTCCTTCAAAATTGATGCGCAACTACCTCGTATCATTTTGACCAAAAAAATAAAAACTACCTCTGAATCATAAGGAAAGTGTCTCCCAATTAATGTTTTCATTGTTTCAAGCATTATTCTATGGATAAAACTATGTGTATTGAAAGTGTACATCAAAATGTGCACCAAATAATTTGCAGTCGTTAGATCAATGAGGGAACTCACTAATTTAATAGCTGCAAATGTTTTGAACCCACTCATCCGATGGACTGCAAATAATTTGGTGCGCACTTTTGGTTTGCATATGCTCTTTATGAATAAATATACCTTTAGATAAGTATACCTACTTAATTCATCCGCATGACAATGTATATTATGAAATGTCTCACATGCTCATCTAGACCTCCTTTCCATCCATATAACAATACTTTGAATAAATTAGTTTAAGGAAATTCTAGCGGTTTTTACGAAATTTCTTAAGTTCGAGTAACAAAGCATAAAAAATTTCTTCACAGATTAAAGCAGAACATTAAGTTTAGAATTGTAATTCTTGACATGATACAAATTCAACTGAATTGATTGTATATAGATTTAAGTAGATATAGACATAGAATAAAACTCATGTGACACGACCAATGATCAACTTTAATTAATAACACCTTCCTTAGAAATCTAAGAAAAAGCAAACTAGAAAGAAAAAAATCCAACTAGCCAGAATTCAAATGACACATTAAGAGACAAAAATCAACTCCGGCAACCAGCAAGGGCACTGCAGCCACGGGTGTACGGGTTAGCTTCTGCACCTGGCTGGCAGTTGTAGTAGGAAGCACCCTTCTGAGAGCATTGAACAACATTCCTCTGCAGAGCACCATAGCTTATGTGGTTGATGGTTGCTAACATCTGCCGGTTGATTTGGAGTCCATTTCGAATTCGCCGCCGGCCATGCACTCCGCAATGGAGCCTCGGCAGCCTGGTGTTGCAGGCGTCGAGCCAACCTCGCCGTGGCCTCCGCCAGCATTGGCGGAGATGATCAGACCTCCGATCAACAAGGAAGAGATCAGAAGTAGAAAACAAGAAGAGTTTTCCTTTGTGTTGTTGTTGTCTTCAATGTTTTCTTTCTTTCGAATATCTTACTCCTGGTGTGGATGACCTGCCATTGATCGGACCGGAAAAGAGATTAATTAATATGTGCGTAAATTGACCCGAATACCTTTTACTTTACTGTTAAACCATTTTTTTTTTGCCTATGGTAGCAGTTCTAAGTACCAATTTTTGTCCCCCTAACCCTTTAACATTTACAAATCCGGCACAAAATGAGCTAGATTATATATGATCATAGATGAATTAGGTATGAATCGCACAAATGTACCAATTATATATTTAGTCGAGTAAATGACATACTGAGTGTACGAGATTTTTGTTATTGTAAAATTTAGGGAGGGTTAGATGTGTGAAATTTTTTTTTCTACAAACAAGGAGGCTAATCAAATATCAGTTGAAACTAGTGATATTTATGTTGGTAAGATTAAGAAAATGCACTTTTGAGCAAGTTAATTAGACTAAGAATTGATGGGTATGTTGGTAAACTAATCTACTAGGCACTAGGTTTCAACCAGAGGAAGCATCTGGCTTGTGCACTTCATTTTATACATGTACAACCCAACTTCAATGGTTTGTCCTAATCCTATTACCAAGTAATTATAATAATAAGAGAACCTAACCTAACACAAAGATTAAAGGGAAGAACAGAGAACAAAATCTTGAATGACATTCGGCAGGCAGCCGTACATATGTTCTAACACGTCCTATTTGCTATCCGGAATTTGGATAATGCGACCTTTTCAAAATATACCAAAGAAAATGATAACAACATTATATAATAGGGTAAATTTCAGACACATTCCTTCTAATTTATCATATTTTCAAAGACATCTTATTTATTATCAAAAATATCACTGACACCTCCTGCCACTAAATTACCATTTATAACAAAAATAAATTATCTAAAATGCCAAAATTATCTCTACATAAACCTCAAATAATTTTTTTACATAAAATTTGATTAAAATTTGAGCCGATTAAATTTTTTATCTTTTTACATATTAAAATTCGAGTTGATTAAAATTTCCTTTTCTACCTATTGAAATTTAAGTAGATTAAAATTCAAGCCTATTAATTTTTTTTACGTATTAGAATTCGAGTTAATTTAACCTCTACTTGACCTGTTAACTCCAATTAAAATTCACTTTGAATTGGTGAAAATTTATATTTTTTATTTATTAAAATTCTATTCAAATTGATTAAAATTTATTTGTCACATATTAAAAGTTGAGTTAATTAAAATTTTTATTTTTTTATGTATCAAAATTTGGGCTGATTAAAATTTAATGCACGTTGATTAAAATTTGATTTGAGTCTCGAATAGAATTTTAATTGGTTTAAATTTTAATACGTTAAAAAATATAATTTTTAATCGACTCAAATTTTAATACATATAAAATAAATTTTAACTAGCTTGAATTGAATTTTAATTGGTTTGAATTTTAATATGTAAAAAAAATTAAAAAATAGAAAGAGTCTCATTGAAGACATGCCTACCTAGCTCTTAATTGGGGAACTTTTTCTCTCAACTTGGCCTGACTATGGCCGAAAAAGTAGAATCAGTTGGTAGAACTGGAGGACTTTGGCTAATGTGGGATCCTACTTTGGTAAGTGTAACCATTCACCAATCCACATCCCAAGTCATCCATGCTCACATAACTCGACTGGATTTTGATGAGTGGTTGTTCTCAGCAATTTACGACAGTCCTAATCTCTCGAATAGAGACCATCTCTGGGATAATCTAAGTCAAGTTGGAGACAACTATTATCATGGTTGGATGGCTGTTGGAGACCTCAACGACTTCTCTAGCCAATTGGAAAGAAGAGGAAGGCATGCAGACCATAACAATAGAACCAGAAAGTTCAGAAAAAGGATTAACAAATGTGGCCTCATCGACCTAGGATGCAGCAGTCCGAGACTCACTTGGAATAACAAGAGGAAAGGGCTGACAAACACTAAAAGAAGGCTGGACAGAGCTTTGGCGAACACTCAATGGACCTCTCAGTTCTTGAAGCAAGTGTTCAAAATCTCTCCAGAACCTACTCTGATCACTGCCCACTCTTGATCCACCTCAAAAGTAACTCTTCTGTCCCTACTATTGCTAGACCTTTTAGAATGAAAGCTGTATGGTTAACAAGGCTTGATTTCAAAGATGTTGTGACTAATACGTGGAGCCAAGCTACAAATTCCTTTATTCAAGCTACTGCCAATTTTGCCAAAAATGTTAAAGAATGGAATTCGTCTTCCTTTGGAAATATAGTCCGAAGGAAAAGAAGAGTTCTTGCAAGACTAGAAGGAATACAGAAAGCACAAGAAATAAATCATACTCACAATCTTGAAAGACTCGAAGAACAACCTCTTTTGGAATATGACCATATCTTGAACATTGTAGAGAACCAAATCCTCCAAGTCCCTATCACGGACTATGAAATTAGGAGAACGAATTTTAACATCAAGGCTAATAAAGCCCCAGGGCCAGATGGGCTTCAAGCCATCTTTTATCAAAAATTCTGGGATGTGGTGGGGGATTCTGTTTGTAATCAAATCAAAGATATTTTTAGTTCGAGAAAATGCCCTAAAGAAATTAATAATACATGGATCACTTTAATCCCTAAAATTGAAAACCCTACCATGGTCTCATAGTTCAGACCAATAAGCCTTTGTAACATGAGCTATAAAATCCTCACTAAACTTCTTGTGGCCAGAATCAGACCGTTCCTAGATAAACTTATCAATCCCAATCAAACCAGTTTCGTCCCAGGAAGATAAACCGCTGATAATGTCATCATCACCCAAGAAATTATCCATACAATTAAAAGAAAAAAAAAGGATGGTAGGGGACATGATTATCAAAATTGATCTTGAAAAAGCCTATGATAGAGTAAGTTGGCCTTTCCTTCACCAAACTCTTATGAATTTTAATTTTTCAATCTCTTAGATCGATTTCATCATGAGTTGTGTAACTGGTTCCTCCCTTTCTATCCTCTGGAATGGTGAACCACTCAGCCCTATTACACCCAAGAGGGGACTTAGGCAAGGGGATCCTTTGTCACCATATCTCTTCACACTATGCATAAAAAAATTGGGTCAATTAATTAACAGAAAAGTGGAAGAGAGACAGTGGAAAGGAATTAAAGCATCAAAGAATGGACCTTCAATTACTCACCTCCTTTTTGCGAATGATATCACCCTTTTCTCTAGGGCTACTGAAAAGGACTGTGATATGATCAAGGATGTTCTTGAGAACTTCTGCAATGTCTCTGGGCAGAAAGTTAGCCTTTCCAAGTCCAGGGTTTTTTATTCTCCCAATATTTGCAAAAGTAAAGTTAGATACCTAAGTGAAAGAAGTGGTCTCACTAGAATTGAAAACTTAGAAAAATACTTAGGTATCCCAATTCTTTATCATAGATCAAATAAGGAAATCTATAGTTTCCTTATTGAAAAAATCTAGTCTAAGCTTAGTGGATGGAAGACAAAAAACCTCTCCATGGTAGGGAGGGAAACTCTCATCAAATCTTCCACGTCCACCATCCCAAACTACACCATGCATACCACTTGGTTACTCTAATCCACATGTGATAAAATTGACCAACTCAACAGGAATTTTCTATGGAGAGATACGAAAGCAAAGAAAAAGGTTCACCTCATTAATTGGGATACTGTTTGCAAACCTAAGGAGAAAGGTGGTATTGGTCCTAAAAAAACGAGAGTTAACAACCTTGCTACCCTCTCTAAATTAGGATGGAATATCAAGGCTAACAAAGATAACATGTGAACTAGAGTTATTAAGGATAAATACATCAAGAATGCCTCTCTAGAATGGAAACATAAATCTAGCAGTTCCCCAATTTGGAGAGCTATTCTCAAAACAAATCATATTATCAAGGATGAAACTAAATGACTCATCGATGATGGTAATACTATTTCTTTTTGGACTAATTGGTGGAGTAGAGATACTTGTATTGCCAACAGAATGTAGTTACCAACCACAACTGAACCCCAACACCCCAGTGTCAAATTTCATTGGCTCCTCAAGTAACTGGAACTCGAATCTCATAAGTATGCTTCTCTCCCCCCGCCAGCATTTTATTTGATATTCAACTCACTTGTATCCCTTATAATTGCGAACTGAAGGACACTCCATGTTGGGGAATTTCAAGTAACAATAACTTCTCCATTAGCTCCACTTATAAATGGATCTCTGAATCTGACGAGGATATTAACCCCTCGACCTTGAACTGAGACTGGATTTGGTGAATGAAAAGTTCTTCCTCTGGATCGTCCAAAATGATAGAATCCTTTCTAATCATCTCAGAGCTACCAGGAACTTGACTAATGATCCAACTTGTGAGAGATGTAAAATCCACCGTGAATCCACCTTTCATATCCTAAGAGACTGCTTCAAATCACATGTTGTTTGGAGAGTTCTCCTTGGGAACAACTAGTCCAGTTTGTATACTGATAATGACCTACAAAAATGGCTCCTTGCTAACCATACAAATAAAAGAAAGGAGAAATGGAAAGAAGTGGAATGACCTATTGTTTTTACCTCTATCATCTAGCATATCTGAAAAGATAGGAACAAGGAGTGTTTTGGAAAATCTCAAACTATCCCTAGTGTCACTGCTAGAAATGCCTGACTTATGGCCCAAGAGATTAACTTTGTTTTTCCTTAATAATTTTAATTGTCATGATCAATGCACAGGGAGTCTTATTAACTGGTCTTTCCCCCTACATGATGGATGAAATTGAAAGTGGATGGATGCTCCAAAGGGAATCCTGGATCTGCTGCGTTTAGAGGTCTCGTGAGAAGTGACCAAGAAGCTTGGCAGTTGGGTTTTTCCTAACTGCTCAAGTATTCATGCTGAACTATGGGCCATTTAAAAGGGCTTCTAGATTACCCATACCAAGGGGATGAAAAAGATCATTGTGGAGACCGACTCTCTTGATACTCATTGACTCCTCACTACAAGATTGGAAGACACACACCCGAAGAGAGGAATCATTTCTGAATGCAAAAGACTTCTCACTCTCCTCAATTGCCCTATCCTTCGCAGCAAGACAAACTTACAAATTTGGGTGTCAACTAAAATGATAGTTTAGTGCTCCTCAACTCCCCACCTTGCTCAATGGGTGAGCTTTTGAGAAACAATGTTAGAGGTTTTTGATCTTTTTTGTTTTTTTCCGTTGTACCGAAAAAAAGAGAGATGCCTAGTGGTCTTCTTCTTTATATTAATCATGTTGTGTCGTTTTTTGTATTGTGTTATTTTGCGTTCGTAATAATTAGTCAACTATAATTTAACCCGTTCAGTTAATTGTGTCGAGTCGAACTAACTTATTTATTTTCGTATCACATTCGTAATGACCTATATAAACCGTGAATAAGAAATTTAATTGTCTCTTAATTGAACCTATGCTCATACATTTTTTATAAACTAAAAATTAACTTAATAAATATAATAAAAAATAACATTTTATTTTTATAATAGTACTTAAATATGTTAATCGTGTTAATTTCGTGGTGTTTGTGTTTAACACTAACCTCACCTATTTATTATTTGTGTTAACAATTTATGTCAATAAATTGTCAACCCTAACTTACTAATTTCATGTCAATTTTGAGTTATGTTTTCGTATCATATCAAATATTGTCACCCCATTTTGTAGTGAATAGTTAGGAATGAAAAGTGGAAGAACAAAAAGCGGGAGAAAATGGAAAACCCACCCCCCCCCCCCGCCCCGGCGGGGGGAGGGGGGAAGCGACTAATAAGACGTTGTGTTTGGTTAGTGAAGAAAGGTTAAAGGCAGAAAAACTAGAGGAATCCGTCTTTCCCCTTTTATTCTATCAACCTAAAATTGAACAAAAAAGTAAAAGAAAAGCTAAACATGTATATTGATATGTAGGTCACTTACTTTTATATCCCTTTATATATATGTTCTACTCTGTATCACAAGAAGTTAATTTTATATAAAGATATATTGGTAAGATATGCATCATATCGAACCTGAAAAAATTCATTATTTCTACTTCTCATCCTTCTTATCAAACATAACAGTGTTTCTCACCTCTTAAGGGTGGAAAGATGTTTCTCCTACAAGGATAGAAAGTTGATCCTTCTTACCGTCTTTTTTCCTTTTTAATACATCCTACCAAACAGGATATAAATTTCGACAAAAAAGCATACTGCCAACCAGGTCATGCGTCAGCCCAATGATTCATAGTGGCCTATAGACAATCCAACAACACCATGAATAGCTCTGTTTGTTGTGTTTTTGGTAACTAGGCCCAAGGGACCAGACAAAGGCATCAAGCGTGTAATAAACCAAAGCAACTCATGCTAACGTTCTAGCTTGCTCAGCAATGCTTCCGTTGGTGGCAGCTCCTTCACAATTTGTTGCCAGTCAGGCATGCCCTGAAAAAGAAAGAATGTGCTCAGTGTAAGTCCGTATGAAACAATTGGTTAATGGCAAACAAACTAGGTATGCAAGCAATTACAAGATATGCCTACAATGTGTCCAGTACAACTTAGGACAACCACGCTTTGATACCAATTATTGTTCCGGGATGGGGAGAAACTTTGTTGATCTTCCCTCACGATTATACAGGTGGAGCTTACAACACTATCTAGAGAGGGGGTGAATAAGTTTTTCGAGTTTAGCTTAAACAATCACCAATTAACTACAATTACCACCTGAATGCCATGAGATTATGTTTGGTAACCATGAGGCAAAATGCAAGAATGGGTAAAAATCCTAAGTTCTTCTATTCAGCCCTACAAAGGCTGTGATAAATATTTTTCATAATCAACCTACATCAAATGGATTCCCTGTTATCATCCACCCAACATGCCAACCAATCATAGATACCATTTCAGTCCAAGGGAGAAAAAGGAAAAAAGAAAGAAAAGATAAACTGTGCAATAAATATTCCATCAGAGTACTGACCCTTCCTGATCTTCGAACACGGCCATCTAGACGCAGTATTATGTACACATCCTCACCAGGAGTAACTCCTTCAGACTTTTGCTGATCCTTTATCCACCTAAGTTCAGGAAAAACCGAAAGCCGGAAGAGACCAGAATTCAATAAGGGAGAACCTATTTGCAACTTGAACTAATCAAAGATAACCTCACATTGAGTACAACATTTTTGGAGTAAACAAAACATTAAAGTAGCTAAAATCCGATTCAGTTTCACAGGAACAATTAAGAAAGAAGTATATATTCCACTGGAACGCAATCCACTTTGAAAATGACAATCTGAGCTCTGTTAAGGGGAATGTGTCATTAAAAAAGACAGACAATTGACACAGTACCTACATAGACAAAACAGAGTTGCACTAACCTTTCCCACTCTGCAGGTGATACCACCTCGGCCTTGAATCGAATCTCAGCTTTCAATTTTGATTTTGAAACTACTGACTGGGCCAGCTTCTCAAAATCTTCCTGCAATGGTGCCATCCAGGTAAGTGTCAAGTAACAAACAAAATGTCTTGATTCAATACATGCTTATAACATGCACAGGGTTTTTCAAAATTTGATGCCCTATAGACACCATGCTTTCAAATATATGACATAGATTATGGCCTTCTGGACATAAAATACAAACACGTGCAACAGTTTGCCCCCGCATGCACACAAACAGAGGGAGTGCACACTTGTGAAGGGGGAACCAGTGGTATGATCGATATTCGACCCAATGCCTTTTATAGCGAGGAAGACTTGTGCCAACCATGATATCATTACTATGAGCTATATTTTCTCGATCAGTGTGTCATCTGACAGTAAATGATAGATGCATTTAATGAAGTAATCATACGAGATCAGTCCTATATTTTCGTAATGATAGGATCTTTACCATTGGGATTCCAGCATTTTTAAGAGGAGCTGTCATTTTTTACATCGATCATTTTTTTGGTTCCTATTAGATATTATATGGTTAGAGTTCGTCCTCGGCGTCTAAGGATGATGGTAGCCATTACAAATGCATATGGGAATTCTCAATCATAGTCTTACCCCTATAGATGGAAGAGAAGCAGCTGCCTTCGGAGGAAGACCAAAGCCTTTCTTCTCCATTTTCGGTGCTCTACCTTCACCCCAAATAACAGGAACCAAAAGAATGCCTCGTTTGAGAAGCTCAGTTCGGAACCTCTCTGCCTTCTGTATGGCCAAAGAGACAGCCTCCTTTTTCCCAGCCAAAATAACCTTAAGCCAAGTATTAGTCAGAAAATGAACCCTACAATGAGGGACACGGACAACTGTATAGTTAAGGCAAAAAAAAAATAAAAACATTAACATAATGTATGCAATGAAGGTTCTGTGTATATAATAGTAGGTATCTATGATGCTTAAGGAAAAAAATGACCGCAAAAATGGGATATCATAAAAATATTCAAAGATGCTCAAAATTAGTTTGGTAAAATCTTCAAGTAGAAACTCCCCCAAAAAATTCGTCTTTTTCTCACCATTTACTTGTCACGATGCAAAGAGCCCACATTTGATGTTGATGCACTATCTAGACACGGATGGGAAACAAGCTTTTCTTCATTTCCTTGTTTATGTTTCAAAAAAATATTTTATTGTGAAGGCAATATGGGGAATATAGTCTATCAAGGAGAAGCAATGATACTAACAGGCCTCACGGTGTCTCGTAACTGCACAAGTTCAACAACCCGATTAGTTGAAAGGCGCAAAGGCAACCTTGATAATGTTTCATCTCGTGATATTTGTGCAAGTTGTTCCTCCTCTTTCTTGTTGTCCCAGAAAAATAATGCCACAAGAATTATGATACCTGTAAATTGCTGATTCAAAAGCTTAGTCATTTTGAGAAACAAGTCAATTGCCAGGTAATAACTCTAAATGCACACCATCAACAATCAAATAACAACATTGAAAAGCTAGGTCACTGTATACCTCCCAAATTAATGGCAGCATTCCCAACCGTCGCCCAGATATCAGGAGCGTCATCACCACCTTTAATTGCAAGGAAGAGCCTGGGTATTGTAAAGAACAGTGAAATTCCTGCCGCTGCAGTAAATGCGACATAGAAAAATCTTCTAACCCCTCGAAATGGTGCTTGGACTTCACTAATGAGTTTGAGGTCTCTTCGAAAACCGTAGCCTACATCTTCCCCGCCCAGCCTAGCCTGTAAATAAAACGAAAAGGCTACAGAATATAATGTCTACAATGCAAGTACTCCATTACATTTTTTACCACTAAATTATTACTTTTACTTCTTTATCAGGGAGATCAAAGAAACTTGACTGAAGACAAGATGCAAACTACTACCTTATAGAACAATGCAACTTGAATGTTTTATGTTTCGCATATGTAGAAAAAAACTGAAGACAATGTAGCCAAAATTAGTTGCAAACCTCTTCTTGGAGTTCCTTAAATTCAGGCAAAGCTCTGAAAGAGGCCAAGTCTGGATCATTAAGAATTGTACCAAATTTGAGGCTATATTCTCTCAAAGCAGTGCGTAGACACTCCGCAGCTTTTTTTCCTTCCCCTCTTTCTCAAATAAATAAAAACAAATCAGATCCATAAGGCTAACTTGACATTGTTCAAAGCAATGTAAATGGTTGAATTTCCGATAAGAACACAGAAACTTGTTGAATGACACAAAAGTAAACTTATAATACACAAGCAAGTAATCTATGCCATGAAATCATACAGACAGTACGACACTAAAGAAATATTTGACTAAGTTTATTTTCTTTATATTAGTAAAGAACGTTTGAATTCCCAGCTGACTCCAAAAAATGCTCCCAACCTTTCCCATTTCCTTTGATTCTCTGCAACTCTCGAGTAACTTCCAGATAAGGGAGAATGACAAGGTAATGCAAGGAGCACACTCAGAAAACATTCCATACTTCTAATGTGATTGAGGGAAATAAATGATCCAGTCAGTTGTCCCATCTGTGACTGGTCTTAAATACCTAAGACCATTCTAACTTTGCAACAAGAATCAACTTGACCTTAATTGGGTCTTTGGTGCTTAGCAACTGTTGGAGAGCTGGATTTGCAGATGAGGAATGACGTTGTTGCAAGCTCTATAATCCATAGAGATGCCACGGTCGACTTTCTAGTTTCTATTTTCTCCTTTGTTTGAGGCCATCATCAACCCAAAATGCGCAGCTAAGTGAGATTTGGGATAATTTGCCACCTCTTAAAATTTCGCTAAAGAAGACCAGTTTGTTTGGAATTCTTTCCCAGTTGAGCCTTTAAGGTATATAGTCCATGGAACTTCATTATAGCAGCAAAGCCTTTAACATTTGGACAAAAATTACCCAGAATTCTCAAAGAACTCGGAAGCATGGTTATATGATAGCTAAAGAGGCATTACTCCCTTAAAAGCTGCTCCTTCAAGGGGGGCAGCCACAACCTCAATATTTGCTTTATGCAGAACTTTGCAATAAATACGCATCATTCTACCTAAAGAGTCGGTATTTGCACATCAGAAATTCAAAGTGGTCTTTTATTCCTATGTGTTGAGTAGTGTGCCTGCTAATGGGCCTATTTTTCTATCTATTGCTATTTGTACAATAGCAACACACTGTGCAGTTAAAATAACAAAAAGGCAGAATAAACTTCATCGATTCTTAAATTGAAATTACACCGAGTTTATATACAGCATGTACAACGAAAAGTCATTTTCCTAAAAGGTGCTTTAAAAAACAGCCCTTAAGTTACTTCAATTTCGTTTTTCAATATTAACATCTGTAGCAGAACTTCAGAATAAAGAAAAAGGAACGGTAGAATTCTACCTGTAGGCATGACAGCAGGCTTTGTTATAGAGAGCCGCTTGAGTCTCCATAGGACTAGGATCCAGAGTAAGTGCTGTATCAAACTGAACAAGAGCATCTTTAACCTGGCAATTTAACGAATATGGAATACACATTTATCTAGCAGCCTTCAGATTCAGAAAATTCATACTTGAAATTTAATTTCCTGAAAGTAATCAGATTGTGCTGCTCAAATGACAGAAATAGAAGAAATTGCTTTTGACAAAATACAATCCTCCGGTGCTTCTAAATTCATAAAATAGTTATAAACTTAATACAACCATTCTTAATCTGCTTTCCGAGAATAAAGCTGTTATACCTTAGCTAACAGCTCCACCAAGCTTGCTGTGTGTAGTTTCAGTTGCCTTACTTGGAAGAGTCTCGGCTCTGCCCTACGCTAATCTTTTAACACCATCTAGTGCTCTCGTATTTCCACTAAAAATTTCGTGCACTAATACTAAACTCCCGGAGATTCCAACCCTTGACACTAAGAGATTACTCGTGCTAAAAATTGGCGGTTACATGGATTTCCCCTGGATACATGTTTTACTATCTCTGTCTACTCATGTTTCACAAATCAATTGAAAACTTCACATTTGACTCCTTATCCAGGGTGAAACCATCACTGCGATTTTGGATTGTATCAATTTCAAACTGACCTGGTTCCTTCAATCAAACATAAATGTACTTATGTTGGTTTACTTTATCTAGGAAATTCAAAAAGGTACTTGTCAGAATGAATTCGATACTTTCTTTACAAGATGGCTGAATTGAATCCACAATATCTTCATGTCCTCAATTGAAAAACTATATTCACAATACTAAAGTGAAATAACAACTGGACAAACTTCATCAGAGTGGGGTTAAATGAAACAGACAAGGTGCAGCATCAGACAAAGTATGAGTGAATATCCATATCATAACATATGGTGGCCATGGATCACAAAAAAAATCAGAGGACCCATATTCAGGCTTCTCCGAAATTAATAAGAAACGAAATTACCGCTATTCAATGTACCTAGTTCTTGAAACGGCTGTTCAAGACTTCCAAATTGAGAAAGATGAATGGTGAATAATAGAAAAGAAAGTTTAGGGGATAATAAGAACTTTAATTAACGTTATTTCAATGTACTCAATTCCAGAAAAGGCTCTTCGAGATTTTCAATTTGACAAAGATGAACAGAAAAAAGAAAGTTGAAAGTACCCGTCCTTTGGAGAATAGGGAGAGACCCAAGTTGACGGAAGACTCTGCAGTCGGCGTACTGACTTCCGGCGACGGCGACGGAGGCGGCGGGGAAGTAGAAGAAGAACAAGAGAAAAGTGAAAAGTGAGACCTCTGTAAAGAAGTCAAAGTGGCTGTTTGGTTAGGATGCCATGTTCTTAATCTTGTTATAGACTTGTTGGATGATGAGGAAGAGAACAACAAGCAGTGGCAGTGGCAGTGCAGGGCCAGAGTTGCCACAGCCATCGGTGTTTCATGTGCAAGGAAACAGCTAATCGATTCCCGTATGGGAGAATATGGGGACCATTGGCTTTAGTTTCGAATGGACACCAGTTTTTCTCTATCCGTTCAATATATCATTTTTTAGTATTGTATAACGTTTTCGTTTTTATATATATATTTTAAAAAAATATAGAACAAAATTTTGTTTTTAATGGAATAAAAATTAAAAATATAAAATATGTTTAGTAATTATTTATATTTAAAAATTATGAAAATAAAAAATATATTTGATATTTTTGTATT
>CM042195.1:5357274-5369594 GCA_023539305.1 Ilex asprella | reverse complement strand
TAGGCCTATGACAAGGATAGACTTAGATTTTGGTACATATTTCTTCACAAAGAAGAATGACCTAATAGTTAGTGTCTTTCTCGCTTTATCTCCTAGTGAAAAGTTCAAGTCTCATCAAGTACCTCTCCCGTATGAATAGTGACCAATAAAGATTATGGACCCTCTTCCCTCAACCGCATTACGCTATGTACTTCATCAACAGTAAGGCGTTCAACCTGGTGATTTTCATGTTTTCTTGTAAGAGATAGTACATGATGTAACATAAAGTAAAATGGGTAAAGATGGTCTGAACTTTGAAGAGCAGCCAGCAGCGGAAAGTGGCGCACCAATGTTCAGAAATTCATGTACCCATATCATCCTCAGACAAAATAAAACATCAGGACTGTTGTGGCAAAGAAACCCACATACTGAACAGCATACAAGAATGCATCCCTGCTATATTCTAACTTCAAATGTGCAGCACGTTATTGTGAAGTGAAAAACTTAAGATTGTTTTAGCGCTCGATTGCACGTTTGGCACCATCCAAGGTATTCTTGAGCAGCATTGCGACAGTCAATGGTCCCACACCTCCTGGAACTGGTGTTATCCATCCAGCTACCTTACATGCTTCCTCAAAATCAACGTCTCCCACAAGCCTATAGCCAGATTTTTTACTTGGATCATCTATGGCATTTGTCCCGACATCAATAACTGCAGCACCAGGTTTGATCCAGCTGCCTTTGATCTGAGAATTAGATAGTTAAATCAGTCAAACGTACTCATAATGAAGAAATAAATCAAGCTTGTATGCTAAGCTAATAATGCAGCTTTTTGGAGTGGGCTATGATGTAAATATCATCCAGTTACCCATTGCCAAACCAATGATGGCAATGTTGCATCTGATGCATACAGGAAGGGGGCTCCAGAACATGGGGTTCTTAACTGGGAATAGTGTTGTCTCACTATCTATGATAGGAATCTACCACTGCTTTGTATGACATACTAGGTGGAAACAAATCAAAGAGCTGAATTTTCATGAAACAAATGAGGAAATGAACAATACTAAATTGCAAACAAAGACAGAAGTGTCATCATAAACCAAGGAACAATCAATGCTATAAACAGTTTTTAGTACCATCATTGCTTGTCCTGCTGCAGCAATAATGATATCTGCTTCCCGAATGATACTCTCTGGATCAGGAGTATGGGAGTGGACAACAGTAACTGTGGCGTCTGCCTTCAGAAGTAGCAGCGAAACTGGTAATCCAACTATGTTGCTTCGACCCACCACTACTGCCTTCTTTCCCTTTATACTAACACCACTCCGTGCCAGAAGTTCAAGACATCCCTGTTGACAATCATTATTTCATAAGACCAAAGGTATTTAAGTTACAACAGTTATGACACATTTAAGAAACTCTTGAACCAAAAGGTTTGTTCCACACAATAGGTTAAAGACGTTCAGCTCAGAATGAGCACATCAAATTGTTTCATATTAATATATTGCCTTTGGGGTGCAAGGAAGGAACAGAGGTTCTCTGCCTTTCATAGCAAGTTTGCCAATGTTCAGAGGATGAAAGCCATCAACATCCTTCTCAAGGCTGATTTCACTTAGAACTTTCTCTTCATTTATATGATTTGGTAGTGGAAGCTGGATTAATATACCTGCAGCAAACAAAAACATGCCTTCAAGATTTTCTTGCTTACAACCATGGCTTAACCAGGTATTTCAATTAAAATGAAAGGCAATTCATAAAACAATGAGATTGAGCATGTATGTCCAAGATGCCATAAAAGTTTTTGTTTCAATACATGCTTAAATGGATAAGTTGTAGCATTTCAGGATTATAGAAGAAACTAACAACATTTGGCCAATCTCAAGTCTTACCAATATTTGAAAAGGAACAAGAATTATATAGAGATAGAGGTAAAAATCCTTATAACAACTGACAGATGTCGGTATTATACAAAATCCTATATGCATATGTGCGACAAGGTTGGTTTTGCAGATATGATGTGTATTATTGCTGCTGGTATTGCCCTTTATTTCAACTTTTTCAGTAAACAAAAACTTAATCCACACACATATAACTTAGACCAGAAACTGTCAACTATAATTGCCAGGTAATTGTCGATAACTTTAAGTTTATATAAGCGTATGAGTTTTAACCACTGGATGGTTAATAACAATTTTTATGACAGTACTCATGAAATGTAGTTTGACAAACAGATGTTTTCTGGTGTAGGCCAAAATAATTGTGGAAGTGATTAAAGTTCTTCTCAAAATAGACAGTAATGCAATTCAAGAAAGTGGTTCCTAGAAATAGAATATATGTGAGGCATGCTCAAGACTCTTTGACCCTGAGGTCAATGTGTTGCCTGGAAAGTTACAATAGGCGTGGGATGTAATGTGACACAATCCTGTATTTCATAGAATTTGTTGTATCTGCCTGATGATGGGAACATTGCCACAGTTTTGATGCAACATCAATAAAATACTTTACTCCCATATAAGGTGATGGTTCCAATTTATATTCTAAGTAATGGCTTCAGCTTAGATGATGGAATCATGCCAATAATACACAAAAGTAGCTAACTATATGTAACAAAATTAGTTGGTTGCCCAAAACTTATTAATTTAGGGATAATAAGTGAAGTAAATTTGCCAAAAAGAAACTAGAAATGTAAAGAAACATACAGAACGCAGAAGATATTCACAGCTATGTCACTCACACTAGGTAAAAATGATAAGCAGCATATAAATTTGACTTCTGTTTTTACTACTAACTAACCAACCGTGTACATCAGCATGTGCATTCAGCTCGTGAACTTTGCTTATCAACTCGGCCTCAGGTACTTGCTCTGGCAGATCAATATCGAAGGACTTAATCCCAACTTCAGCACATGCCGTTCTCTTCATATTCACATAGCTTTGAGAGTCCTTCCTATTTCCTACAATGACTACGGCCAGTCCTGGAACCTATAATTTCAGGAAAGAGCAACATTATGTTGACCATTTATTCAATGTAAAACACACAATCATATGTAATTTAATTGTCTTGAGTCAACTCTGAAGGTTGGGTGTAGAAGCATTGCTTCTACTTTATGCCTCAACTACACGTCCCCATATCCAAATCCTTAAAAGGATAGATATAATTTAAAACATACGGTTTAAAACATATTTGTAAGTTTGTTTAAGAAATCTGTACTAGTTGAAAACTTCTTTGATTACTCGAATGCCTACTTACAAACCAATAGCTCAACTTCTCAAAGGGTTAATGTATGAATAGTCAACTCTATCGTGGCACAAATGACGAGGAGCGACATCAATTCAGGAAAAGTTAAACTTTATATAAATCAGACATAATCCGTGTTAGGACATCTCCGATGCTTATTCAAAATCTTACTCAAATTAAGGGAGACTCAAATCTTCGATGGTCAGATTTCATTCTTATAAAAGATCCAATGGTCATATTTCACATTCTTTTAAATTTGAGTTTGCCCTACTTTAAATTTAAATTTGCCCTCCTTTAAATTTGAATTTGTTTATTAGAGTGTGTTGTATCAAATCAAATTTTTACACAAAAATATTAACTCAAACTTGAGTAAACATTTGAATCAACATTGGAGATGCCCTTATGAATTATTTTCACTTCATCACCATGTTCAATGTATAAGTGTATATCAAATTCCCATAAAAAAAAAAAGACAAAATCCAATTCCACGATAGTTCAATCATGCTTAGAAAGTTAGAAATGTCCACATGTGAAAATTAATTTCATGTTATGTGAAAATCCTTTAAAGAAGATTGACAAACAGAAATTAAATCCGTATGGCTATACTAATTGGATCGTTTACCTATACTTATCAACACTTATCAACTGTATCATGAGATGCAGTATCACGATTTTCTGCCAAATTTTTGTTCAGGAAAAAGAATTTCGAATGAACCAAAACTCAGCAGCTCATAAATCATCAAACTATTCCATATACAAATCAACAAGTTATAACAGCGTAAACACACACACACACAGGACCTTGCTGTAATTTTGGGAAAGAAGGCGGACTTGGGAGGCAATTTCAGATCGGATGGTCTGTGCGATTGCTTTGCCGTCGATTATGGTGGCCTTATGATCAGAGGGCAACGGCGATGCCATTGTGATCTTACAACCTTCTTCTTTGCAATGAACAGGAAGGACTAAAATCGAAGGACCGTTGATTTATCAGGAATGAATGGAAGAATGAAACTACCGGTTGACGATTCAGTCTGTGCAGTCAAATAAGTAGAGATTAGTAATCAGTTATCCACCAACCCCTGCCCTGCCCTGCCCTGGGACTGTAGTAGACCGGACCCAGATGACAAACAGGTTTTGGGGGCCCAAGTATCTTCGTAGAGCCTATTTTGTAATAAAGTTGGGCCGACTCTGCTTATTTTTCCATGGTAAAACCCATTTAAAATATAACTTGGGCCAATTTTGATATAGTAGCCCATTTATTTCTTCGTTGTTGTACCCTTAAAGAGTTTAGTCAGTTAGTCCATTATTGCATTTAGAAAAGCCCACTTTATATGCGTAGAGAACTTCATAAAAACAACAAGAAAAAAGAAAACTAAAGTTGAACTTTTTTTTTTTTTATCAGTGAAGTTGAACTTTTCAAAGGTGTTTTAAATGCATCAATTGGGATGGCAACATTGACTGAACGCTTTAAGAAGTCATAAAGGACCTAAAAGACTTCAAGTACGACAGTGGCCCTGCCCAAATAAAGGGGACCGGCCCAGACATTTTCTAATGGCCCGTAGGCCAATTTTTGGTCCTTCACAACTTAAGAACTCCCTCAAGTAAGACTGATAATCAAACTAAGTCTGTCGAGCTTGTTTTTTTAAATAAGCTTAAAAATTATTCAAGTACGGTTCGTTTAAAAAAATGAATCAAATCCGAGCTGAGCCTTGAACAAACAAAACCTAAGTAACTCGACTATTTTACATATAAACAAGCCTAACTTTACGAGCTTGAGTCGTACCTTTAAAGTCCATTTTTAAAAAAGTTTAAAAAATTGTTCAACCTTAACTTATTTAAAACACAAGCTGAGTTTAAGTCGAATTCTATTTGAGTCATGTCCAAATAATTCGACTCACTTATCAGCCCAACTGGAAGGAGTCATTGGTTGAGCGGCAAGCTTGCAGCCTGACTTAGGCATTTCATGGGATGGCATGGCTCAAGCTCAACTCAGCCCGACCAAAAGTTTTTTGGACTGGCCCTATCGCATGGGCTCTCAAAAGAATATCTCTCTCTCTTTCTCTCTCAAGCACAAGATCCAAATTGATGGAATCTAATACGGTAATGGATCTTGATAGGGATGTTAATGGACGGAAGCGGGGGTGGGGGGTGTAGTCTCCATCTCTGTATCCGTTTAAAAAAATTTCGTTCATCCCTAGTCCACCCCCGTTAACAGGTATAATTTTCATCATCATCCCCGTTCGAGAATAAATTTTTAATCCCCGTCCCCGCTTCTCCCGTACCCGCCCAAGCCCAAGCTAAATAAATCTAATATTTTAAAGAATCCAAGAACATTTTAAATAATCTAACACAATATAATATAACATAACATATTACAATAAAACACAAACAACAAATGTCCAAAATACTACTTCAAAATATTACATATTTGAACAAAACACAAACAAATGTCCACAAACCACATAGTGATAGTAAAATCATATCAATTAACTCAATATATAAAACGGAACGGGTTTGGACGAATACCCGTTTTTCTCCGGTCCACTACCATCCCTAGATCTAGATCCGTGATTTGTGTTTTTATAGAATTGAAAATACAACAAGGGAAATTTGGAGGCCAGTCCTCCTATATGGACTTATTTGAATTTAAGTTCATCAAGAAAGCTTATTTATTATGAAGTTCATTTTTTATCAATTTTACCATACTATCTATTCCCTTTAGAAGTGAAATAAAACTAAAAATTAAAAACTTCTAAATCTTAGGAGTTTGACTAACATCAAAAAATATTGTAACATTAAAAAAATTGAAACATTCAATATTAATATTTTAAAAAAATAAAAATAGTAACATTTTCAACAAAAATATTGACATGTTCAACAAAAATAGTAACATGCTTAACAAAAACAGTAACATACTTAACAATAATTATTTCTTTCAAATTCAAACGCAAAAAATAGTATCATTCAAACACAAAAAAAAATAGTAATATTCAAAAAAATAAAAAATAGTAACATTGAATATTAATATTTAGGAAAATAATAGTAACAACATGCTCAACAAAAACAATAACATGCTCAAAATAATAATAACATGAACAGTAACATACTCAACAAAAACAGTAACATAGTGAAAAAAATAGTAACATGAAACATTTAATTTAACAAATTAATCCCTACGAAAAATACCATAAATTACAAAAAAATAAAAAAATAACAACAAAGACCAGAGATTCTCATTCGTTACCCACAAAATTGACATAATTCATAGAAAATTAAAATATGAACATTGATAAAACAACGCCACTAGCTGGCTTGAATTTTAAATTTATGATGAAGATTTTATTGACATATTTTAATTGACATTGAATTAAAGGATAACAATTTTCAAAATAGAAAATTAATTTAACATCTTTTCAAATAAGGATATTTTTTAGATTTAAAAAAATAGTGGACTTAAGTCAGTATATATAATTTTAAACATAGACTTAGCCCCTTATAAGTTTCCTTGCAGGACTTATCTCCAAACAAATACATCTAGAGAGACTCATCTCTAATTTTCACATAAAACAATTCACGAAAATATGCTAAAAGCTTCACTGACATTATTTTTTCTTTTTTCTTTTTTAAAACAGCAATTGCATAATTCATATAGATGTATTTGGGTGTTCATACATGATGGGACAATTTCTGTGATCAAGGAGGGACGAGACATATGTCCTCGACATATTGGTCGTGAAGTGTTCTTTGGACGACACATGTCATCGATATCTTGTCCACAGAGTATTCTCCGAATATCCGCGGAGTCCTCGATATCTTATCCACGGAGCACTATTCACATGACATGTCACCTCGGTGCTAAGGACATCTCAAAGCTTCCTGCGAGTGACACGTGTTCTTGGCACTAAAAGCACCTCGGAGTCCTCGGCATCTTGTCCGCAGAGTCCTCGACATCTTATCCGCGGAACACTATTCACATGACATGTCACCTTGACGCTAAAGGCACCTCGGAGTCCTCAACATGTTATCTGCGGAGTCCTTGACACTTTGTCCGCAGAGCACTATTTACATGACATGTCACCTCCGCACTACAGGCACCTCGGAGTCCTCAACATGTTGTCCGTGGAGTCCTCGATATCTTGTCCATGAAGCACTCTCTACATGACATGTCACATCTGCTCTAAAGGTATCTCAGAGTCTTTATCAGGTGATATCTGTCCTCGGCTCTCAAAGTTCCCAAATGAGACCTTTACTCAATGCGTGTCCTCGACGTCTAGACCTCCACTCTGCCAAGGTATTGGCGATCACCTGGGGACTTTGGCTATGGTGAATAATGGAGCTCATAAAAAAGTCAAGAATGACGTCACCACATCAGAGGTGGGAGCGACTCTTATTCATCAATCCGTCTTGTCAAGGTAGTTAGAACGACAAGCTAGAAAACTTGATGACCAATAAAGAGAGTCTACGAAGTACAAAGTTTAGACGACGTGACCTCTAGGATAGCAAAAGACGCAAATGCCCTAGCGCATGCATAGCCATAATGAAGGCCATTAAATGATTCCTCAGAAGGATGCGACAAATTTATTATTCGATGGACTTCGAGAGGAGTGCATTAAATGCTCGCGGATCCGGGCATTAAATGGAGAGATTTCTTTTGGCATGACAAGGCGCTCTGCCCTTAGAACTGTGCTCCACAGACTGCCTTCTGAAAGGACCAATGAGGGACTTCTTCTCCAAGGGACTCACCTATCCGCAATGATTACCACAATGGAAGTATAAATAACTCTCACAAATGCAAAGTAAAGGTACGCAAATTGATTTATCAAGAACACCAAACAGTATTTTCTTCTTCCCCTCTCTCAAAAAACTGATTTGACTGTCGGAGAGAATACGCCAGAAACAATTCGGCACCCTTTTTAACCATTCTTTTAAGTGTCAGGATACACCAGAAAACATTCTAGCCCACTAGAATCGATCGGACAGCATGAAGGTCAACTCATCACCACTCCTTAGGCCATTTTTGATCCTTCCTTCGTCATAGGATCGTCAACCTTCGAAGTAAACACGAGTTCACCAAAGAAGAAAACTGTCTTTTTTATCTATTGTGCAAAAATTACTATGCACGATACATTTATTACAAAATACAAAGTTCAATAGATACCTTTTGTCCATAAGCCCAAAATAAAACATTTGAGATAATTTTCATTAAATACAAATTAAAGAGTTTTTCCAAAAAAAAAAAATACAGATCGATGATCCTATAGTGGATCAAAGCCTAGTTGTGGCTCGATGACCCCAAAAATATCATCCTTCTAATGGGGTCTTGGACCCCTTATTTCTTCTCTCATTTTCCTTAGAAATTGAGACTCCAATCCCTATAAAGTCCCATTTTCGGACATGGTCACCGTCGCGGCCCCACGAGGTCGCTTTATCTTCTCTCTTATCGTTCTCTTCGACTCATAGATCGAAGAGCTATTGCTGGAGAGATGTTGAGGTTTCATTGTCAAAAAGTTTATAGTCAAGCCAAGATAATTAAGGGTGTTCGTCCTGTTTTACGGAAAGGAATTATAATATTTAATTTTTTTATTCGATATTTTATAAAAAAAAAAATTCTTAACTTATCGTATCCGATTAAATGTATTATTTATATCCGAATTTTGTCTAAAATAATCAGGTAAAAAATCGGGTAAATACATATTTTTTTAGTTATTAATTTTTGAATTATTTTAATAATTTAATTAACTAACTTGCACCAATTAATTAACACAATAAATCAATAACATTAAAGAAAACACAATAAATTTCATAATACATCAATAATTACAATAAAAAAACAACAAGAAAGTCATAAATATTAATATACCATATATTAGAAAGTCAGAAACATCAATAAAACATTAGGATTTCTAGATTTTTGAATTTTAATTTTTAGAAATTAGCATATATATGCACGTAAAGTAGAGTAGGAATATGAAAATTTTGTAGATATTTTGTATTTCTACCCAATTTTTTACGAAATAATAAAAAAAAATCGTTGGCTTACCAAATTTTTTCGAATAACTAATTAATAGAGTCAAGTAAGATATAATGAAATCAAAATTTATAAATAATCAAAAATTTGAAGCCAGATAAAAGACTTTGGGTGCATATTAATAGAAAGGGTGTCCATTGTTGAGAATGGGAATAGGGAATAGGGAATAGGGAATAATAGTGTTACCCTAAGGGATATAGTGGTGGTAGGGCCCACATGTCCTGGTAAGATAGGTTGGATTCTTCTTGTTTGTGGATATTTTTTTTAATCAATTATGTTTGTGGATTACAGTTCAATTTTATTTTATTTTTTTAACGGGTATTTGGATTAATGTATGCGTATCTCGATTAATTTTTTCTCTCGTCCAGATAAACATAGGACATTTATGTCAGGACTAGGGTATTCATGAGAAGATAACTCAAGTGGTAACAAGAACAAGTTGTAAACCCGACTTCTTAAGTTCGAATCTTTGCAATTTTTTGAGCTCAAACCATGAGGGATTTATTTCCTATAAATATCTTGCCTTTAATCAGACCGAAAATAGAATTAATCAATGTGTACATAAATTGACCCAAATATCCCCACAATTAAAAAATAAATAAATAAAATAAACTCGATTCCTATCTATAACCACTCCCATGGCTCATTGAATAAGACACAGGTTGATGAAAGCAGGATAGCTAGGATCCTCAGGCCCATCACATTCCAGCCCAATTCTGAGGGTGGTTTATATAGAGCAATGACTAGAATACTGGGCCAGACTACCTACCCATCTGTCTCACAACTCCGCCCAAAACAATGATCCAAATTTCTGGCCCGCCCTACATTTCCAGTCAGGGTATTTGCTCGACTCGTCTAATTCGGTAAACAAGCCACTAAGCAAAGATGAGATTTACCAAGCAAAAGCCGAAAAGGATTTTAATATAATTTTTTCCTCTTTTTTTTCCATTTTAATTAAGAACCATAATTTTTATTGGACTCTTTATTATGATGTAAACTCATGATGCAAGTAATCATTGTCAAATCATGCATATCAATGAAAAAAAAATATAATATTCGAACTTAATAATTATTAAGATATTAATGTATGAATTTATCCGAGGTAGCTCAACTTTTATCAAATATATTCATGATGACCCATGGTTAGGGGTTTTAAACGTGTCGGATTAGGGGCGGCTCAACAAATTCGGAGGCTCTAGGCGAGAATATGAAAGTGGGCCTTATTAATAGGCAGTAATTATTAAAATATATTCATTTAAAAGATATTTTTTTAGCTTTTTGAGATGCAAAAATATTGATTAAATTTTTTATATTCAAGGTTCGTTGATATATCTTTTTCAATAGATAATATAGCTAATCTATTTAATCTTTATTGTGACATAATTGATCGGAGATAAAATTTTATTAATTTAAGTTTTGAAAAAAAAAATCAGCTGAAGCAACTGTCAATAGTATTGTTAACAAAAAATAAAAATCTAGCGTTAAATATGTGATTTGCTTAATTCCTTCACAGACGAGAGAGAGAGAGAGAGAGAGAGAGAGAGAGAGAGAGAGACATTATCCTTCCTTGTTGTAAAAGTCTAACAATCTACTGCAATTCGCAAAGTGGAATAATTTTCTAAGTAAGTTGTTAAAGTGTTAATGGACTTGTCAATAAAATTTTGGTCCTTTTAAACCAGCCTATCCAAAATATATGAGTAATGTTATGTAACATAAATTTGCATCCCAAATAAAGAGGGACAATTAGATTAGTGGATCTCATTTAAAAAAATTAATGGGACTCACTCATCCAACAGTCCCCTTTTATTTGAGATGCAAATTTAGGTTATAAATTTAGGATATATAATATTTTTTAAAATATATATACTCATAATTAAAACTTTTAATCGGGGGCCCCAAAATTTTGTAAAAATTGGGGGCCCTAGGCGGCCAACTAAGTGGCCTAGGCCTAGGCCCAACCCTGTGTCGGATCAAACGGTTATGCGTTGGGTTAAACAAGTGATGAGTGAAAAATATATAAACCCGTACACGACACGTTTTATAAACATGTGAAAAATCTCAACACGAACACGACCCGTTTAATAAACGGATAACACAACATTATTCGTTTAACCCATTTAATTTTAAACTAATTATATCAATAAATTTTAATACTCAATTTTTTTTTTACTTCCAAATGTACTTACCTCAAAAAAGAAGAATTTTTAGTCAAATCTCATAAAAAATCATATTTGAAAGTTTAGAAGAAAAAGATAAGAGGTCATTGTCTTTTTATTGGCAACTCAACCTTCCCCCTCTCCTTTTATTTTTCAATGTGGGACAAAAACAAAAAACATTGGATTGTCTTTGCCTTTAAAGTGCTTCTCATCTCTCCTCTTTTGTCTTTGAACTACTACTTTTTTTTTATATTGATTTATTTACTATTTTTTTTCTTGCTAATTTTTTTAAAATAATTATTAATTTATTATTATATTAATTTTATTTAAACTGATAAACGTGTGATAAATACTTTGTTAAATCTCACCCGAACACGACCTGTTTATTAAACATGTTTGGCGTATTAATCCGTTTATCACCCAAACTCGTTAAGGTCTCATTCAAATCCATTTAATTCGTGTCGATTAATCATGTCGCGTCGAATTTTGACAGCACAATCCATGGTGGCCAATGTTGAGCCTAATGTTCCGTTTGATAGAAAAGATGGAAAATAGGAAAGATGAAAAAGTAAGAAAGATACACTTTTTATCCTTCAAGGAAGGAAAGTAGGAATGAATAATTTTCCTTCCGTTGTGTTTGGTTGGATGGATAAAAAATAAAAATGACTATTTTTTTTTTGTGTTGACTAAGATTTAGGATGACAATTGAGTCGTATCGTATTAGATTCGTATTGAATTATTACGAGTTTGTATCGAACATTAGTAACACATAACTCAACTTATTTAACTAATTGTGTCGTGTCGAGTTACGAGTTGACATGTTTATTTTCGTGTCATGTTCGTGTTCGAGTTAATCAAATTCGTGTCGAGTTCGAGTCGTGTCATCATGTTAGTTAAAAATTTTCACCCCTAATTAAGAT
>CM042195.1:5337799-5356874 GCA_023539305.1 Ilex asprella | reverse complement strand
TTATGACTAGTAGACAAATAAGATACATCTCAACACAAATAATTAACTTTACATCCACTTTACGTCCAATTTTGGAGGAATTGATTTTGGTAAGTTGGAAGGAAAGTTAATTTATTCACTTTTCTATCCTTCCTACTTTCCTTCCTTACCAAACATGATGTTTTATTTATCCCTCCAACTTTTCATCCTTCTATTTTTTCATTATACCAAACAAAGCATAAAAGTCTTGAATTCGAATTTCATTATACCTCTTCCTACCCAAAAAAAAAGTGAAAAACAATCAAGTAGATGGACCATCCAAAGAAGAATCACGCATAAAGAAAAGTCACAGATAAATACTTATGTTATACTATTCTTTAACAGTTTAAATTGTTGGAGTAAATAATTTTTTAACACGGAGCATGAATTAATGTTCTATTGTGACCGTACATAATGTAGTACAAATTTTACTTTCATTGACGAGAGAATGATTGTTTCACTTGAACTAAAATGAATATAAGCCCCTCATGATTCCTAAGATGCTCCCATTAGAATATGATCTCACATGAAATAACATTATGGTCCATTTTCTTGTTTAATGTACACAAAATATCTATAAAAAAAAAACCCTACTTTTTTTTGTACTTTCTCTGTTGCTTTTGCCATTGATTTACGACCATTATCAATATTTTCAAACAATCACTCATGATAGTCATTATAACGAAAAGACGTGGCTTTTTGACTAGGAGAAATGATGAAGTAAGTGACAATTATAAGATATACTCTTTCAGTAAATTAATTTCATGAAAAACTACTCAGATGACCATATCATGATCCTAATAATATGTCATCTTCTGTATCTCCTACTCATGCGTACAGAGAATGGCATAGAGATTGTAAGAGTGGCTGCAGAAACAGACTCTTCTCAAAACTCATCCGACGATCAACCCAAAAGTGTAATTATTATTGAACTCATAATTCGAAAACTCGTAAACTTTTCTCTTTAAGGATATTATTTGTTAACCTAATTATTTATAGTCATTGGATTTATAGTCTGTTTCGATTTTTTTAAAGCTTGTTACTAATCTAATGATTCTGATGGAGTAAACCACCAAATTCTGCCAATAAAATCTAAATAGTGTTAGGGTTTTTTTCTTTTTGAGGTTTGTCTTAGGTCGGTTTTCAGGTTTGTCTTAGCTCGGTTTTCAGGCACAATAAGATCTACATAACTGTATAAGATTCGATTGCTTTCAGATAAGGATTCTCTTTCACAAATCTTTTCCACCATCATGCATTGTGTACCCTATAACGTCCCAATTCACATCACTTTTAGGCCATCAAGCTTACACTATATCCTCCACTCAAAAAAAGGACCATTGATCTTTCGATCTCCTGTTCAGAAAAGAAAAAAAAATCTTTCGGTCTTCAAATGGAGTTGATAGTTCTAGACCTCAACGAATCGAAACATTGTCTCTAATTCCTATAACCTTTTTTTTATTATTTAATTTCAGTAATCTTTAGAGCTGGAAACAAATAACAGTATGAGAAAAATCTACTTCTATGTTAAAGTCCTAATCCTCTGAGGGCCGGGTAGATTAGAATAAAATTATTGTCTTTCATATAACCTATTTCACCCAATCCAGCCAATACGACTAGAAAATGAGTCATTTAAACCTAATCTATAATACCATCCCGGGTGGGTTTAAATAGCACCAAATACAAGGTGTTATTTTCACTATTCCTTTGGGTCCGAATTAATAATCCTATCCAAAAAAGACTTGCCAATTATGATCAGAGAGAGTTTAAAAAATAATTTTATTACGATATTCTCATCATTTATTATGAATATTTGTCTTCCACTCTTCCTGTCATGATATTTATTTTTCAGAAGCGCAAAAGACAATCCTGCAATACCATTTCTTTCACAAATTTCAAATAATAGTTTGACCCAAAGTTGATCTCCTTGACCATAAAGCAATGCTGAATGGGTATTGGATGGCATAGACTTTGGCAACTTTTCTGGATTCTGGCAATCAGTCCCCCTCAGGAGGGCCCTAAAGATATCATTCCTCATACTTTTCATCCATTGGGTTGGGGAAAAGCTTTGTTTTTATGTTTTATCAGCAATAATTAAGTATATATAATTCCAAAAGGAACACAATAATGATCCTAAAAAGAATTTTTTTTTCCTTTGACATGAGTCTGTGTGTGTGTGTGTTTGGATGAGCTAAGAAGTTGGTAAGTGGTTGAGTTGCAAAGCTCGTGTGTTGATGATTGATGAAGAATATCTGATAGGATGTATAAGGCTACACTTTCTGTTTATGACAAGAGGAATGATCCAACCTGAATATTCTAAATGGATAAAAGGTGCAGCAGAAGGATATTTCTTGTTCTCATAAAAGCATAGATGAGATCAAGACTTCTGCCCTTTGAACATGCATACATATATGAATAAACTACACATATAACCCTTAAATTATAATCTTGTGTCAATTAAGTTCATGTTTTTTTGTATTAATTGAACTTTTAAACTCTCTAATTGTTGTATAGTTTATTCTAACTCATTTGTGTCACGTGATTGTCCCACTTTGTCACTTTCGTTAGATAAAATCTAACAGAGATAAACAGAATGACTCAATTGACACAATTAAAAAGTTCATATGCTCAATTGACACAAAAAAAGTTTAAGACCTTGATTGACACAAGAGTTATAATTTGAAGGTCAAATATATAATTTACTCTATATATATAGAATATATCTAGTTCATTTTCAACATTGTTGGTTTACTCTATACATAAAAATTATACCAAATCGACCTTGCATTAATGTTTTTATTTTTTCTAATTGATAACAAATTACAATGAATTTTGAACCATATCTCATCTCCACCCTAAAGATGCTATAAGAAATGAGCATCAAAATTTCTCGAAACAGAATGAAACAATAAAAAATTAAAATTTTATTACAAAAAAAAAATAAAAAACTTCAAAATATTGTCAATATATTTTAGGGTTAATTGCAATAGAGGTCCCCAAAGTATGGAGTTTGTCTCATTTTGGTTTCTAATATTTCAATTGCATCATTTTAGTATTTGAAATATTGAATATATTTCTATATGGTCCTTCAAGCAGACAACGTCTAGATTGTTAATGATTTTTTTATTATAAACTTGTTACGTAATAGCTAAATATAGACATAAAATGATTTTGATAGTTCTTAAACAAATTTTGGGTAGCTCTTGACAAAAAAATGTGTAATATTAGTAACTTTTGAACAAAATTTGGATAGTTCATGATCAAAACAGTGTAATTTAACTAGGTATTTAACCAAAATTTGAGTAAAAATTTGGTCAAGAGTTATCCAAATTATTTTTTTTGTCTACATTTAAGTATCATGTGGCAAGTTTATAATAAAAAATTATTAGCAATCTAGACAATGTCTGCTTGAGGGACCATATAGAAACATTTTCAATACTTCAAGGACTAAAATGATGCAATTAAAATATTGAAGACTAAAATGAGACAAACTCCATATTTTAGGGACCTCCAATGCAATTAACCCTATATTTTAACATTTTGAACTACCTTTAAACAGTCAAAAACATCAATAAAAACATACTAGAATTATTTTAAAATACCTTGAATCATTGAAATTTTGATTCAAGCTCTGTATCGTTTTGCTCTTAAAAACAAAAATGTTTGACCGTTCCGAATCAATTTTTTAATCCTTGATAGCAACATCATATCACTGTGCCAAATGATTTTAATCGATCTTAAATTCTAAATTGTTGCTCAATTGAACTCAAAAAACCTTACACACACAACAAAACATGGAGATTTTGGTGATTTAAGTGGGATATGGATTTCATCCAAACATTAACCAGATCACAACCACCACAACCCTTTTGGCCAATGCAACCACCCCCTATGCCTTGAAAAGATCAGATCCTCAAAATATTAAAACCAAAGCAACACTCACTTATGGGACCCATCCCAAAGCTCTTTCAAAGACTCAAAAAAAAAGCTAAAAATAACCACACAAACTAGCTTTCAATCCAAAGTGGGGCTGTCTAGTGACATCGCTAAAATAAAAGCTAAAGGCATCTCACACACGCATCAAGTTTTCAGCCAAAGGGAGAGCTTGCTTTCCAAAAGGAAAACCATTTACTGAAATCGTAGTCCTTTGTCATCTCCTTCCTCATGAAGTGTGTGTATGTGTGCAAAAGAGAGAAATAAAAAGCATGAACAAAAACCTACTTTACACATAATAAAGATAGGAAAGGGGAGATTTACATGTCCTACAAACAACCAAGCATTACAGGGTTATATGCTTAAGCAAACCCAAAATAGTAAGCAATTCCACATAAAAACAAACAACATAAGACCCCCCCAAAACAATACTAGCACAAGCAAAAATGGTTGAAAAATAGTGTTTGAAAGAGAATAAAACAACCCAAAATCACATGAGCTAATCCAAAATCACCTACTCGATTGACATGTATAGCTTTATAGCTACTTAGTCTATCTGAAATCGTATAAATCAAAAATGAATTAACAAATATCATATTTGATTTATCACCTATATTACATCAAATTTTTACCTCACATTTTCCCATTCGAACCCTTTTCCAATGAAAGAAAATCTGGCAGCCTGCCCAGAATTTCATCTTCTCCAATTCTAGAAGGAAACCCGACTTTCATTTCTAGGAGTCGGCATAAATTTATGTCTAATTGCTACATATATAGTTTTTCGAATTACATTTTCTAAAGTGAACTATCCTCCTTTGTCATCTCCTTCCTCATGAAGAGTGTGGATGTGTGCGAGAGAGTATAAACAAAATCTACTTTACACATGAAATATAGGAAAGGGGGAGATTTACAAGTCCTACAAACAACCAAGCATTACAAGGATATATGCTTAAGCAAACCCAAAATAGTAAGCAATTCTTGATAAAAACAAACATAAGATCCCCCAAAACAACCTCTTCGATTTTCCCCCTATATTACATCAAACTTTGTTACCATCTTACAAAAATTACCTCCCCTCCTCCCACTTAATACCTAATTTCATACATACCATAGTTTCTTTTCTACTTATACCTCAAAGCACATAACCCATTTTTGTCTTCACATGATAAAGCACCCACCTTCATCATCATCATATTCATGATCATCGTTATATTTCCCAATCGGATCAGACGGTGGAGGAGGTGGTGGTGGGTAACTATAGGGTCGTGGGTCATGAGTATAAGCATACTGTGGTGGCATATAATAGGAAGAGCTAGTACTCGGATACGAAGCATTGTAGCTTAACCCATATACTGGTGGTGGATAAAAGGAGGGTGGATATGGGTATTCCTGCGGAAGTGGACGGCTGAGATTCATCGGCCCAGTACGTGGGTCCAGCTCCCCAGTCACCATAGGAGATCCAGTGCCCGCCACCGGTGCATCGCCTCCGTTTGCACCCTCACCGTTGGTGTTATTACTCTTTTTCCCTTTCTTTTTCTTCTTTTTACCTCCATTGCCGCCGCCGCCGCCACCACCATTACCACCTGCCGGAGCAGCCTCCTCATTTTCATCACCCTCTTCCTCTTCCTCTTCCGCCGGCGACTGAGCACCGCCGTCTTGAGTGTTCTCCGGCTTCTTCTCAGCCTGCCCACTCTCCTTTGCTTTTCCATTGGCACTATCTTTAGCAGAGTGTTCTGTTTTGTCAGCTAAATTGTTCTCAGCATCACTTGTGTTTCCGCTACTTTTGGAGTCGTTTTGTTTCTTCTTCTTCTTTGAGTTGCCGGACTTTTTCTCCTGATTGTCAGAATTGTGCGGCAAAAGCTCGGCGTGCTTCCCTTTTTGCACCAGCTTCTTGATCAAAGTCTCTGCGTTCACGTTTCCTGTTACTATAACCTTTTGTTGCTGAGAATCGATCTCTGTCGTATAAACACCTGAAATGGAGGAAGAAAACAAAGTAAAATCAGTATATAAAGAGACCAAGTCACCAGAAATAGCATCAATTGACAGCTACATAAATGTCAAGATCATAAACCCAAACGAGTCGAGATAGAATTACTCTAAAATTGGAGGGGTATGACATACATTCATACATACATACATATATATGTGAAAGAGCATATTTTTAAAAGAGGAAAAGAAATATTTGTTTGTTACCATCGATGCTCTGAAGGATTTTCTTGACTTTCTTCCTGCAGCCTTCGCAGTGGATGGAGACTTTCAAGGTCCATGTCTGCAGAAACCAGAACAAGGAGCATGGAATGTTAGGATGACATTACAAATAATGAGTACATATGTGTGTGTGTGTGTGTGTAAGAGAGAGAGAAGGGGAAAAGAGAGAGAGAGAGGTTTATACTTTCACCTGATATTTCAGGGGTTCTGAGGCATCATCACCTTGTGTTTTTGCCATTCCCGCAAATATAGCTAGTAAAACACTCACCCTCTGTGTGTGTGTGTGTGTGTCTATGTGTGTGTGTGAGAGAGAGAGAGAGAGAGAGAGAGAGAGAGAGAGAAGATTGGAGTGCAAGGGAAGGGGGGGTTTGAAGCGGAGAGAAAGGGCAGGAAAGCCTTGTAGGCAGAGCGAAGGGTGGAGTGAGACTGGGACTAAAAAGGGTGGAAGATTAAAACTTGCCTGTGGAAACCACGTCAGCTCAACACTGACTAAACAACTAGCTAATGACACGTCCTCAAAGTCACTGGATTAACTTAAAAATTAAATTTAATAATCTCTACCATTTAATATGTAATAAATCTCAATAAATACTGAAATCCACAGTAAAATTAATTATTATAATTATAAGTCTAGTTTTTAAGTTAATATAATATTACTAATTATTTTTAAACTACAACGATCTTAATTAAACACAATTTATCAATTATTTAAATATATTATTAATCTAATGAAAAATAATGTTAATTAATACGCCAAACAAAGTTAATCCCGTTAATCAAATTTTGTTTGATAACCACATGAAAATCAAGAATAACCTTAAATACGTAAAACTTACCGTCCATATCCACGTAAATCTTTTTTTTTTTTGGAACAGTAAATCCATGTAAAACTAAGTCTTAAGTGATCCATTGGTCTAGGGCAGCAGTATTATGTTAACATCAAATAGGTCACAGCTCCCAGATCCAACAATCAACGAGCCTGCTAGCAAGCGACTATTACGTTCTAACACTTTCTGGTAAGATTCGAGAGCTTCGTTTCATTAAATAGACTTTAGAGTTACGATTTTAAGTTTTGTCTTTGCCCACTATACCCTCCAACCGTGCATGACCTCACCATTCCAGCTGATTTTTTTAAGTCATCTGACTGGGGTTATCATCAAGACCTAAAAGCCAGAAAACAGCCAAAAATCAGTAAAAAAAGGGTGATAGGGTCACTCAAAACCAACCCACTACAAGGACCAACACACACATATCAACTTGTATTATTTGGGTTAAATGGAGAGCAAACGTTAGTCATCCAACTTTACTAAATCTTAATATATATATCTGAGAGAGAGAGAGAGAGAGTGAATTTTGACTTACTCTATACAACACCATAAGAAACGCCATGCTTGCATACTCACTGAAATGCATCAACAAACCAAGTACCAAGCTTACTGAAAACAGATTGCACCCTCCAAAACTTGACCTCCCTTATACTTTGTATCAAGATTACACAACCAAGTTGTGTTCAATTACCTGCGCGCATCACATGAAAGTCTATGGCATTACACAAATTCAAGTGAAATGTAAGCAACCATTTACCGACGACGAAGCAATATGGATGATAATTGTTTCACAATATTGACTTAAAATTATCAATATGAAAGCAGTTGAATCTGATAACGCCGAACCATCCAAAGTCCAGCAAGTAAGATGCACAGTACTAGATTTTTTTTTCCCTTGGGTCTCTGGTTTCTTTACAGTTCCCTCATCGGGAAAGAAATTAGAACCAATATGGGCCACTGTCTACCAAGGTCTGGAGCACAAACAATGTCAACAAACAAACCTAGAATAATGCCTGAGAAACTTAAACCTTATACCTACCCTAATTATTTCAACACCAAAAATTGTTTAAAGAATGAGAAAACTTTAATCCCAACTCTGAGAAACAAATATCAACTGGCTGCATATACCTACCTTACTTTGGCCAAATGCTGGACGAGATCACTTTATGAATATGCCCGAATAATGAGCAATAACTTGTCCAAGATACACCTCTACCTACAGAAAAAGGCAAAAAGCATACTATACAGCAGATGAGAACAAACATTCAGGCAAATTGCAAGGATGTGAAGGATAATCAATAAACAATGGTAGCACTTCCCATTTTCCTATAGTTTTAACGCTGGATATAGAATATGAAAACATGACAAAATACTCTAAAAGGTGCTTTCTCTGTAGGACTATACAAAGACAGCACACAATGCCCCAAAACAGAACAAAATACTCTAAAGGAAACTTTTTATTAAGAACTAAAAATGGCGCACAACACTCAAATGGAGCATGCCTTTACATCTCAAACTTTCTATAGGCCAATAGCTTTACTAAACTTTTAAGGGAGAGATTGACATAGTGACAACACTTTGCACTCACAGCTCATCCTCGGTTAGAAAAAAAAAAGTTAATTTGATGAGTTAAAGATTGATATGTACAAGCTAGCAGCCACAATGATTTGATAAGGTACAAGACCTCAGTCACATTAAATTCTCCCACTTGGTACACGATGACGCCTATGCTTTCCAATGATCTAGTAAAAGTCTCAAATCATTCATTCAGATTTGGTTTTCTATCTTTGTTAGGATAGCCTAAAGCAGCAGCCGGTGAAACAAAAATTATGTTTCAGCAACACACTTTTAACTACAATAAAGTACATACAACAAAAATGTGATCCACTTAGAAGTATCAACGCTTCAGAAAGCTCACATCTAATGTAAAAACCACTACAACCAAACGCAGCAAAGCTAAAAGTTGTGATATTACCATAAAAAACAAATGATGTAGAAAACAAATACAGCATCAATGACTGAAATAATTATTGACCAAGTGCTCAACGTTGTAATTGTAAATCTCATGAAAAAATACTCAACAAAACAAGTGGTTGCCACTTGTCACAGGCCTATTATTAAAATATTGAGCATAAAGTTGAACTACAGAACTTAGAAAGAAACAAAAGCTTGCCATGTTCCAACAGTAACCTTCCTCCCTGGCAAGAAACCACAACAACATAACATCTGGAAGTAAGAAAATTTTAGTTACCAGATACACTTTATTTGACTATGTCACCTGTGAGGATGACATCAGAAAGCCTGTAATAGAGATTGTGGAAGAGAAGATATGAGTGGTAACCAGTGGAATTTCTCATTTCAAAGGGACGGTAAAAATTTAGGCTTTGGATCTTGCCATCCACCAATAGCCTGCAGCACATCAGATATCAATTGGGACATTAATGCACTTTGATCCTAGATGGGAGCTGAAACCTCTCTAAAGATTAGAATTTAATTTCAACAGGACCCATAATGTCATCATTTCCTTCAAACGAAAGAAATTGTCAATTTCCGGGAAAAATGAGTAGCGTTGTCTTACAAATTCTAAAAGTAATTTCAATATTAGTTCCTTGATCAGAAAAATTATTGAGATTGTACAAGGTGAGAATATCGGATAACCCAAACTATGCAGACATGCCATCAATTTATAAAGGCAGCAAGTTCATGCTAAATATTCAGCCTGTTAGACAATTATTTCTGGTAGCTGAACAAATTTAACAGATAAGCCACATGATTTTAATTTGCACCCAAAATAATCTCAACAATACGGTCAATACAAAATTCAAACATGTACCTGAGCAGTTGATGGGCCTACTGTAATCAGCATCGGTGGCATTCTGGTTTTCCCCGACAAAACGCAAATCAATATCCAAAATGGCCCTTCTTACCCAACGACTAGTATTGCCTTTTTTGAAGGAACAAACTCAACGAGAAAATATTTTAAGTGATAAGTTATACCACAAAAATACGGGTTTTTGGAACTTAGTTAACAGAATCTAGTTCAAATTTTACTACACAAATCATCCTCTATTTAAGTTTGTACCAAACGTGCACACTCTGTCCACACTTATTGTCAGAACATGCATACAACCCATCTGAATGGAGCACACATTTGTTTAATGTGGTACAGGGATAAATCTTTAATGTTAATATCCTGAAATTGTCTACGTAGCTAAGGCAATACCAATATAACATTATAACATTTTCCTGCATATAATAACACCAAGAAAAATCGATATAAAAGCCACAAAAGCGCCTTGTCTGGAGAGTGCAAACTCATTCCATGTCAAGGGCTTCATGACTTGGACTAAAACCTTATGAAAATGTTCATTCAGATCGTCTAGTGATCCAGTATTATCAATGATTATGTCTGCCTTAGCCCTTTTCACATCTAATGGCGTCTGAGCATTTATCCTGCTTTTAGCCTCTTCCACTGATGTCCTGTCTCTTGCCATTAGTCGCCGAAGCTGTTTTTCAGGATCGACCCATACAACAATGATGGGTTTTGTCCACTTGTCCATCTTGGCCTCGAACAATAAAGGGATATCAAGAACAATAACCTTACAGCCCTTCATCCACAGCTTCAAAACTTCCCAAAAAATACCTGATGAAATATAAGGTGCCAACAGCCTGCAAGAATAGAAAAGGCCAAGTTCAAGAGTTGGAGAAGCATTCATGACAGATTATTCAACACAATTCTCTAATGATCCAGAACAAAGATTAGCATATGAAATTTCAGGCAATGCAAAAGAAAACAAGAGGTCCCAAAATTAAAGAGGTTCACGCTTGAGGTTAATCAAGATAAAGCAGACAACATATTCGAATTCAAGTTTGGCAGGGCTTGAAAGGAAAATTTGCTTTCCAGACATCAAAGTTTTACCTAAAAAGTATGCTAAGAGGAAATGAATACAAGTTGCTTTACAGTATGATGGATGCTAGTGTAAAAGTAAGACCTTAAAGCCACTGGTGCAGTGTGTACTTGTATCTTTTATAGGAGGCGTTCCCTCTTAGAGGCTGCATAAGCTTGATTTCATATAGTAGAGAGTAATATCTTTGTTCAACTGCATATTTTCCACTTGCAAGTTGTTATTTCCTTCTCTATTGTGAAAGTTGCCCTTGAACACACAATGTTCTCTCATGCTGCAATGTTGCAACATTTCAAAGGGAATATGCCAAACATACCAGACACATTCCCTTAATATGGTAGACTAGAATATGCACTCACAGACATCAAATGAAAACCTTATGGCTGGTTGATCAATAAATGTCAGTGGTGGCTCAATTCAGCACTTGAAAACTTTGTTTAATTTAACTTAGATTGGAGAAAACACTTCTGAATTGAAAATTTTTCTGGCTTCGACAATCCACATACAAGATCCTCCCACTTAATAAAATGTGAATCATGTAAATTGAAAGGCACCCTTAATATGCATGACAAAGTCTGCAACCTTGGTTAGGATGCAGTTCTGGTTACCACTAAACCTAAACCATAGAGCAATGTCACCTGCATTTCAACATTCTTCTCACATCCTTACAATTAGTAATCCAGGAAGAGAAGCTTGCGGAAAAAGATATTCGTTTCTCCACCAACAGCAGTCACGTGTTCAAAGAAAATAGCAACCTCGTGGAAAACTAAAAAAACGTAGTTTAAAGATTCTCATCTTGTATCAAATGAACGACTCTATTAGCAAGATGAATTGGAAACAAGGAACAATTAATCCATGTTCACAAGCCGCACTACCAAGTATCAATCCACAAGAGTATGCATTGTTACATGAAAATTTTCAGCAAGATGCAGATAAGAATGTAACACAGGCAAGTTGCTGTATTTAAATGCCACCAAATATGCATTGAGAAAACTTTCATTATCCTTTGCAGCCAGAATTTTGTACCTATTGAGAAGTTGACGCTTATCAGGATCAGAAAACACAATTTGGCCTAGCTTTGGCCTATCAACTTCTCCATTAGGCTGTAAGATATCCTCACCGAATGCCGCAACTACTTTTTTCCAACCACCAGTGCCTTTCTTTAGAACGTCCTGTTAATCAACTTGCAAAGCTATTTAGAAAGAAAAAAAATTAAAGATATCTTTCTCATAAAGCTTAAACACCTTTTTTTTTTAATCTAATCCCCCTCCGCCAAACAAAAAGCTTTTTTGTTTGATTACAACTTTATGGTCTTCTCTTTTAAAAAGATTTTCCAAATCTTAGTCATGTTTATCAATTCTACTCTTGTCCCACATTTCAAAATCATATATATAGGGTTTTATCATAAAATTTAATTGCAATCAAGAATAGGGTTTGAAATTCAGATAAAAGATAACAAAGTGGAATTCGAAGACTTACACGGGCAACGAGATCGGCGTCAACAACGGGAATGCCGTTAGCTTTGAAAAGATTGGACACCGTACTCTTCCCTGATCCAATCCCTCCCGTAAGCCCTACTATCCTCATTCTTTGATCTCTCTCTCCTCCCTCTTAATCTTCAAATTTCAATTGTAAATTTCAGAGACCTGCTCAGTCCAACAGCTTTGCATGGCTCTACTTCAACTCCGTCTGTCTACACAAGTACCACTCTGTTGGGGTTTCAAACATGCGAAGACACCAAGTAAGAATGTGTATGTGTCCATATTGTAAGGTTAAAATATAAATTGTCAGCAACGATTTGGACTTTATGCATATTTTTTAAAAACCAGTTCGGACATCAACCCGGCAAAGGGACCGGATCAATGGATCAGTGGTTCAATCATTAGATCACGCGTCAAACCAGTCATACAATAAAAAATAAAAAATAATTACTAACGATAATAAATATGTTAAAAATAATTATCAATATCAATAACTAATATGGATGATAGAAATTCTAGATTCAACCTTACATTACAAAGCTCACAGCCTCATACATCCACATATAAACATAATTAAATATCCATGCTATAAATTCAATTCTCAAATCAATTTGACTACCAAAAGGAACTCATGATTCAGGAACAACAATAGACACAAAAGGAAAAAAATTAAAGAAACAGTAGAACAATTTTTTTGATAAAACATATGTCAAACTGATCAGATGCACACTACAACTCAACAAGGTAACACAGAACCACCAGCTGCAATCACCAGCCATGAAATCTAATAGAATCTAAAGTTATGAACGGAAGGGTTATTTGCAAATCAGCCGTTTCTCGGTAATAATGAGGTGAGGTCAGTTTCCGTTGGTGCAGTATGACAAAGGTGCAAAATCTGTGCAATCTTGCAAAATTAAGAAGCTCTCACGTGGTCAGTTACAGGTTGACGAAAATACAGGCCAAAATTTTCCAAAATCTTCACTGAATTAAGTTCAATATTCACAAAATAATTCGCCAAAAATAGGCATTGAAGCAAAATCATTAACCCCAAAACCAAAACAGTCGCTATCTGAGAAACAATCACCATATGAGAATGAAGAAAAACTGTGTGTGTGTGTGTGTGTGTGTGTGTGAGAGAGAGAGAGAGAGAGAGAGACGAATGATGAAGTACCAGTCAAGTGAAGGAAATGAAAGAGTGTATTGAAGCAAAATCTTAAACCCTTGTTCCATTGACGATGTTGGCCACGAATTGACGATGGAGGTGGTGGATCTGGTGACTCCTGAGATGATCCACGGACGGAGACAGTCTGAGAGCGCGGAGAGACTCTGAGAGGAGAGAAAGAGGGACAAATGAGAGGCAGAGACGTGGGATGAGAAACGATCGGATTAGATTAGGCTAAATAGGACTTCAGTGAATCGTCCGGTTTATTTAAAACTATCCTCTTTGAGCAATTTGCCAAAAATCGCCCGATTTAACAGATCTTAGCCCGGTTTAATGTACAAACGATCTAACTCATGAGTAGGGATGTCAATGGACCGGGGAAAAATGGGTATTCGTCCAAACCCGTCCTGTTTGGACCGGAGATGGACTATACGTAATAGACGGTGGACGAATACGGGGATACCCGTATAAACCCGAGCGGAGATGGAGGCGGGGATGAACTTACCCTTAGTCCCGTCCCGTACCCGCCCCTCCCCGTCCCGTCCCCGTTACCCGCAAAATAAATAAATAAATATAAATATATAGTGAGTTGATTGAGATGATTTTACCACTATTATGTTATTTTGGACATTTATTGTTTGTATTTTATTCAAATATGTTATGTTATATTATGTTGTGTAAGATTATTTAGAATATTATTGGATTATTTAAAATATTAGATTTAATTAGTTTGGGCTTGAGCGGGTATGGGGGAAGCGGGGACGAGGACGGGGATTAAAAATTTACCCGCGGACGGGGATGGGGATGAAAATTATACCCGCTAACAGGGGTGGACCGGGGATGGACGAAATTTTTTTAAGTGAGTACAGGGATGGAGACTATACCCCCCGCCCCCGCTTCGGTCCATTGACATCCCTACTCATGAGCCGGCCTATTTTAGGTCCCTATTCACCGAATTCCGGGTCAACCCCCCACTGATCTGGGCCAAGTTTTAAAATACTGATTTTTTGTCGAATTTTATTATATAAAAGACAAGGGATTTAGATCCCTCAATGTAAATTGATGATGCACAAATTAGTTTGTACATCATCTGTCAAGTAAACAGTATAAAATGTAGTAAAATAAGTAGAGAGAGAAGACAAGGTTTATAGTGGTTCGATCAACAAAATCTACATTCACTTTCAATGGCTAAGTTCGCAGGGAATTTTATTAATTCTGTTGTGATGGAAGAGTAGAGAATTATAAAAGAGAGAAGAGATGAGCTTGATTTTGTGAGATGCCCCCCAAGTGTTGGGAGAGCTTACAATTTATAGTCGTCTGCGTAGTAATTGAATAACTAGTCTGACAGTCATAACGGATTAGAGGTAACTTAATAGTATTAAATAGTTTAGTGACCTCTCATCTCCTTGGCGACCTATCCTCTTTTCAACGGGAAAGGAAGTTATGGTGCTTTCCAAAAGAAGGATGAGAGAAGATTGATTCTCTCTGAGCGCCGAACGTGAGACTCCTGGATACTCCCTTGGTGGAGTAGCTCTCGGATGGGCTTGACTGGCTTGGACGTCATAAGGCCTGTTGCGTTTTCTATAAGTTTGGACTCTTATTAAGTTTGGGTTTTCCACATGGATTGGGCCATTTGGGTCTGACTCATCATAAATTTAGTTAATTTTTATCAAAATTTTACATTGTAGCACTGAATTCATCCAATATGATTGGAAACTAAAGTCATAACTTTACTTTTCTTACAAGAAATTATGAAATTTGAACAAATTATGACTGAAATAATCAAGTTTTACTTTCAATAATTTATTTTGAATTGGTTGAAGATTCTCTTACTGTTTTCTTTTATTAAAATTTTATTATTTATCAAAAATAAAATAAACATCTTTTGATAATAAGTTTTCACCAAAAAAAGAGATTGTAATATAACATCACATTGTCACCAATGATATATTATATCTTGTCCACCCTTCAGACCAGATCAAGAGAAATGTATTCCTCATGAGTACTCTATTCTTGGTGTGGATGGTATGTCTTTAACCGAACTGCAGATGAGATTAATTGAGGTGTGCGTAAATTGACACAGACACCCTTGATCGTTGAACCAAAAAAACAAAGAATGAACCTTTTTTTTTTGGGTCTTCTATGAAAATTATAATGGTGTTTGAATGAAATTTAAAAATGGCGAGGAGGTGAGTTTTTTTTGTAAAATGATAAAGTTGTGTTTGACTCCTTAACTTGGTGGTACCAAGAAAATGAAAAAGAAGAAAACATGTGTAAAACACGAAAAATTAAAGACACAAAAGGAGAGAAATTTTACTTAATCTCAAATTCCATGGAATTATTTATGAAAAAACAATCGAGAAAACGTTGTTCACAAGTCCGTAGATGATGACTTCCGTGCCTACCAATTGATTTGTAATGACGTGAGGTTTTTGTGATTATCAAATCTCTTCTTTATGTAGTTTTTTTGCGTGTATTGCACAATACTGTGACGTGACGTCATGACTAATATGTCAATGTCTCAGTTCTTTCCGAATTGAGGGTGTGGACATTACATTTCTAAATAGAAATGTAAGATTGGAGAGAATGATCATGATAATGCCACATCAATGTCCCAACAACAACATACCATTAACCTCCTCTTTACATAGCACACTCTCTTACAGATAATACATACTTAGTAGCTTCTCATCAAAAGATTTGAAGACCGGAAGGTTTGAAACAAAAACACAAAGGAAATCACACAAGCCACTCTGAGGAGGACAATAAACTACAGGCATGTTTGGTTTAGGTATTATACAAGCAAGCTTATTAGTCCTTTTTCTGCATGGCAATGACCTTCAACCAAGCTGGCCTTGCCAATATCTCAGCACACCAAGCACTCACATGGGGGCGTGAACCGAACAGTGCCTTAATTTTAGTACCCATCAAGTAGTGCAGGGTAGGAAGGTGGTGTAGATCAACCAAGGTGAAGCAGTCCCCACCCAAGTACTTTGACTCAGACAAACGAGCCTCATAGATGTCAAGAACCTTTGCCAGCGTACCTTCATGCTCCTTCACCACTACTTCATCAGTTACCTATTGGAAATAAAACAGTAAAAAGTTTTAGAACTTTCTAATTAATTTTATTCATCTCATTTTTTTATTTGATCTTTTGTAATTGACCACTTTGAATTTGGGTTTAACCTCAAGGGTAGTTTATGTGGTAACAATGATGAGCTGTAAAATCAAATGTCCTGAGTTCGAATCTTAACAATTCCTTTCAGGGGTGGCTCAAGAAAACTTGAGGGCTAAAGCGACAGTTATAAATGAGGCCTTTTTTTTCTTCAAATGTTTGTGTCACTATTTCTCTCATTCTTTCTGACTTTATTAATTTTAAAATTTTCGTTACTAATATTTTTTTTTGTATATTTTGCATCCAGGACAGTTGTTTTATATGTTTAACTCTCATCGTAAATATTTTTTTTTATTTTGTTGTATTATTTTATTATTTCTTATTATTTGAGATCTATTAATCGTTTATTTGCATAACTTTAACCTATTTTTCTATGCTGTTTTATTTAGTAGTAGAAATAAATAGATCATCATGAGATTTAATTATTTTAAAATTTTCTCATTTTTTAGAAAGATTTGTAGTTGCCATATTTATAATTACATAATATAATATGAGCTTAAAATTACAAAAAAAAATATAAAAAACAATACAGTTTGAAATGTCACGATTATTTGCAACATTAAAAGTTGATATTTTAGTTCTTCCTTGATCAAAGTTTGTAAAATTAAGTAGGTTATATTATATGGGTTTGATTTGATATATGTTTTAAGATAAAAATTTGCGTGTGTCAGAAAGAGAGAAGAGAGTTTTGCTTTTACTGTTTTTGTTTTAATACGTTGAATTTTGACCGCTGCAACAAAATATGTTGGCTGTATTTTGGGGCCTAATTATTGAATTTGAAATTTAGTTGTTAGGTGTACACTTTATTGAGATTTTTTGTGAAATTTATATTGTCGTATATTTAAAAACTTGGACTTTATTAAACTGTACATTAAAAAATATGGGGCCTTCTTTATAGTTAAGGCCTAAAGCCCCCGCTTTTTTTATTACACAGTTGGGCCGGCCTGCTTCCTTGGGTGTAGACTATGGGGATAATCCCTCATGAATTCCATGGTCTGGCGTAGATGACCTATCTTTAACCGAGTTACCAAGATTCAAATTTTTTACGTCTAGATTTACAATTCGTCTTTATTACTACTTGATTTATTCCTAAGATTATTAATTTTTCTTGGTTTATTATTGTGGAAGTGATAGATTTATATATGAACATCGAAAATGAAAATTATCCAACTCTCCCCCCCTCCCAAAAAAAAAAAAACCAACATTACCATGCCAAGTTGTGGCTTGTAGGCAAGCTCCCATGTGAGCTTGGAAGCTGGTGGGTCAAACTGGTGTGCCTCCACTTCCATCCACACAGACATTATTGCCTTCTTCTTTGGGTCCTCAACCACCAGCTGGGTCCCCTTGTGTTTGTGTGTGAATGCAATATATTTGGTAATTGCTCTTGATTCTGCATAACCACTCATCAATACATTATCTATGGAGTTGCTGATCAGAGAAACAGCACCCACTAGCATCAACATGCAAAATAAGTATATCTATGGAATTCCCTACATATTTCTGTCTACTTCTAGACCTCGCAATAGAGACCATCTCAAAATAACACGACTCAAATATAATACGTATCCAAAACAACATAACCCGAAATATCTTTTCGACAAGAAGAGTAGATCAGTATGTGCATAGATAGCATCGAGCTAACTTACCAAAGAGCTTCAGATCTCCATCTTCAAAGGCTGGTAGTTCACCAAATGGCTACGTCAATAGACAAAGAAAAATGTCACTAAAGACCACAAAATGATGAGAATAAAACAGTCCTTGTACAATCCGGGTATATGATTAGATTTGCAATTTATTTATTTTTGTTACATGGTATTTAAGTTTATACCAATTATTCTTTCGAATTTAGGTTTTAACCATTGTAGTTTGAGCTGGTCTAAAAAATGTTCCCAAAGGAACAAGAATGGTTAGTCCTTAAAGGGTTTGAGAATGAATTAAGTCTAAAACATCTGAGTTATTAAAAGACAAACTCAACTACTCCTGAAGGTTTCAAGGTAGTACTTAGTAGCAAAGAAAGGAGGCTATGAAGTAGAGCTCTAATAGCTACGAGAAGCAAAAAAAATTTATGTTAATTATCTAAGAAGGTCACTCGGTTCTCCTTCCGATGCTTTTGGTATTAAGAAAAGGAGTCGGCGGTGTATAGAGTACGAGTTAGTGTAACACTTACATTTCGCAAAAGGAAATGTTCCTTTTTGTGCTCGCCGGTATGCATGTCGACGGCGGCAAACTCAAAGTGAATCTCTTTTTCATTGAGGCAAGCGAAAACTCGCATTGTATTCGTTGAAATTAAAGCTCCATGGACTTTGATCCCCATTGTTACGACTGGTATCTGAATAGGAACAAGATAATAGGATATGAAGTGAGAGAGA
>CM042195.1:5308702-5330591 GCA_023539305.1 Ilex asprella | reverse complement strand
TTGTATTATTTAATAAAAAAATAAATATTCAACTCAATAAGTAATCAATTATAATCCTTATTAACCCGCTTAATTAAAATAAATTATATTAACTAATCCATTTAAAATCCACATTAATTAATATAAATACTCAACATATTTATCTATAGGTGAGTTTGACTGGTTAATGAATAATGATTTAAAATTACCACATCTAGTCGGGTCCATTAACCTGACAATTTTCAAAATAAAAATAGAAAACATGGATTCATTTAGGGATGTCAATCGTATCTTATCGTATCGTATCAATTTTATATCATGTCACTTTCAATCGTGTTATTTTCGTGTCGTAATACTTTCGGTACGTGTCAATATTCGTGTTGATAAAAAATTATTTAATTTGACAACAACTAATATAATACCATGTAAAAAATTATAATTTTTTTATTTTTTATCTACAATACTTGTTAAACAATTATTTTCTATCTATAACACCCATTAATTGTATTATTTGTGTCAAACCTTAATTTTACCTATTTATTACCCGTGTCAACTAATCATGTTTTTTTTGGGTTTGATTCGAATCGGGTTCGTGTTCAAGTAAAAAATTGACACGCGTAGGTTCATTAGTGTTGATCCGTAGGCTAACCGGCTAAAGACCCATAAGACCAACCCAACGCGCAAGTCCATGGATGACCGTTGTCTGATTGCTACAAAGACACCACACATGGTTTCCCTTAAAATGTGCAATAAATTTCTCTTACCTAAAAAAGAAGCAAAATAAAGGAAATTACTCGAAAAAGGAGACGCTTCACAAATTTTTACAGGCTCCTCACCATGAATAATTAAAAATAAAAATCATAACTACAAGGATATGTAGAACGTAATGGCAACCATATTTTTATTTTTTTATTTTTTTTAATTGAAACAGTATCGAACTGCTAATAATATATACGTAGATATCTACAACGTAGACAACACACAAGGATAAAGAAGAATAGCATATACATATCTTGAAAGAGATACAAACAGTTGAGCTCTCCATTAGAAAGCTTCTTCAGGCTTAACAAAGTTGTGATATTCCAATTGAGTCATCTCTCCACCAGTCGCCGGGTCAAAGTGGCATCGATAGAAGCTACATAGAATTTTCAATAGCATATCAACAATATGGTATGCATAGACTATTTTTGACATATTTACTAAAAAAACTACAAAGATGGAGCATGAGTGACCAAAGGTTAATTTCGAAGCACCTAGAAGACGAACTTTGTACAATGCTGGATAAATATATTACTCTATATTTGAGTTTGGTATCTGTCACGCACTCACCTTCCATCCAAGCCAAGAATGACCACTGAATTCTTTTGGTGACCAAAGGCAACAATGTACTGTGAACCTTCAATCAAACGGAACTGAGCCACTGACCACTCCGAGCTAAAATACTTGGGCAATACTCCTGCCAAATTCAAACCTAACTCAGGTCTAAACGTCCAAGACACTGATATTTCTAAACATCTACAAAGTATACATTACCCATTGCTACAGCACAGTCCATCACACACTTGAAAAAGAACTGCACTGCATATCAACTACACCGTGACAGTAAAAATGGAGAAACAAGCAATTAAAGTACAAGCAGAAGTCTTGTGCGGCAGCAACACAAAAAGAACATGATTCTAGTCTAGATCTACAAGTTCACCATTTGGCAAGATCACATGAGCAATCATCATGCCAGCTTCACAGGAAGAACTTAGCAATCGTGATGGAAGACTTTTAGGTTGGCATATGTCATCTAGCAAATCCTTTTTAATTGAATTGGATATGGGACCTTCACGCTCCACATGAACGGATTAGGAATGACAGTACACAACTAGGACGAGGATCCTTTCATTTTGTCATTTGGAATAGTTTGAGCATTGATGATGCCTTGCCAAAATAAAAAGCTTAAAGGTACTTTTCTAGGCACTTGAGTAGTTTTTCAAGTGAAAAAAATCACTTTAATGGTTTCCCGCAATATATTTTTGACTACTTCAAAGCACGTCCCCTACATCCATTCTTTTCACATCTTCCAGATTTGTCTGATGAATTAATGCCTCAAGTGACTCCTACTTCTAAGATATCCACAACTAATCATTCATAGTTGTACCTCCGAAGGATACAAAAACAAATAGACTAATTCTTCAACAGATTTCCAACATATCTGTAGTTCACCACTTGAAGGAAGAGAGAGAGAGGGGGGGGGTGAGGAAACGCAACAGAGAGTAAGCAAACGAAAGAAAAAGCATGTAACCTCTGTTATTGATTCAAAAGGCACCATACCTTTCATAAAAGAGAGAGATGAGCTAGATGGTGTAACAGCAAGATTGGGATCAGATGGACTATTCAACTTATCATTCGTCCCTAGGTTTGCCAAATTAATCTTAAGGCCAAAAACATGGACAGTGCCCTTGTCACTTGAAACTGCAAGCCATTGTGCAGTCGAAGAGAATGCCACACTATATATTTCTGCTCTATCTGCTCCCCTCCTTACCTGCATTAAATATCCAAGAGTCTATAGTTCATACGTTTGTACATATGCAATCCGTTGAGGCTTGAACCCAAAAGTCAAATAGAGCAAAAGCATAACTTTTAAAAAAAGAAGGATGAATCACCCCTTGCACCACAAAAGATTTTGAAATTCTCAATTTGTATCTTAATGATTAATTTTCTTACATTGCACCATCAGTGTCATAAAAAATGACAGCAATGTGGCACTCACACTAACTTCCATTGCAACTGTCAATTCTGTTATGTGGCCCCCACACTAAATGCAGTGAGATTTGATGGAAATTAAAATTGCAATTGCAACGGAAGTTAGTGTGAGTTCCACATTGCAATCATTTTATGACATTGAGGGTGCAATGTGAGAAAATTAATCATTTAGGGTGTAAATTGAAAATTTTGAAATCTTTTGGGGTGCAACGTGCGATTCACCCAAAAAAGAAACGTAATTTTGCATTCTCATATAAAGAAACAAGGCACATCCAAATATTAAAGAGAAAATAGAGAGGGTGCAAACCTACTTTCCATATTTGATTGATGCATACAATGAGTTGATGAAACACATAAACAAAGAGAAACTAAGTAAAGCACGAAGAGAACCAAAATCTCCTAATTTATGCAATCTTAGGTCTATGCCAAGATTAAACTCGACTGAGATGAATGTCATCAATGTTAAAGCCTACCATCCAACTAACGGAACAACAATTCCTAGCTTAGTAGACAAGAAAATGATACATCATGATATATGAAGCTCAACGCCAATAATATCAAGAGAAGAACATAATTTTAGCTTAAGTAGTTAGATAATGAGTTTAATTCATTTATCTTAATATTCCATCAACAAGAAGGGTAGTTGGAGTGTAAAGAACTCGTGCACAAAATGCAAAATGCAAGCATGTGAGAAGAATTCAAGGAACATAGACATTGCCTGATCCTTATCTCAACAGTTTTGATTATAATTAGTTTCTAACTGCAGATGATGAAAATATGAATCACCACTTTCATATGGATATATGCTTCTCATGTCACCAAACTCTACTCCCCTTCTTTTCTCAAACTCAATCCATTGTTTAGCAATAGAGTTAAATCGAGAAATACCATATGACATTCCCAAACATATTACAATTTACAAATGTTAAGAGAGAACAATGGCAATGCCAAATTAATAAGTTTGGTGATTGAGTGATGTAGAAAGTATCAATTTCTACCACATAATAAAGTACATAAAATTGGCAGAACTATGGTGAGAAAGACATAGCACAATTGCATAACTATGAGGGTCCGACTAAGAAAATCTAGCATATGTTTCAGATTATTCATTGAACTGAATATAACATAGCAAAGTAATGTGGAAAATTTCATTAGCAAATTCAAATGCTATCCAGCTAAACAGTTCATAAATCAAAGATTTGTTTACCTCTTGCAAAAGAGTTCCATCGTATGTATTGAAAATCCTCACCAGAGTACCCTTCGTGCTGGCCGTGGCAAGCAAATTACCATCCTGTGTGATCGTGAAGCACGCAATCCTCGAATCATGGGCCAGAATAAATTTAGTCCTCTTGGCCGCATAATGCTCAACCCTAATTTGCCCTTTCTGCAACCCTGGACACACCAACACAAACGATCCAGCCGTATGCGAGACCGCACAAAGCCCCTTCGGATTCGCAATCGTCTCAATCTGGTGCAACAACTTCAAGTCCGCGAAATTATACACAAATATCTTCTGCTCTAGAACCACCACAATTCGATCCCTCCGAAGCCTAACGCCCCGAACCTCGGACCGAAAGGATAATTCACCGATACAGCGGCTCTGATGATCGTCCCAAATCATGACCTTATTGAGAGGATACTGAGGATTATCACCGCCACCAACCAGCGCGAGTATGTTGCATCGGAATAGCATCTCCACTATGCCAATACCCCCTCCGTGATCGAAGTCTCGTCGGAAGATTTCGCGGAATGGGTCGCAGTTGTAGATCCGAAAGCCACGATCGGTGCCAGTGGCAAAACATCCATAGTCCTGATTGAATGAGACGTGAAGAAGAGTCGGAGTTAAAGGACATACACGATCGCTAAAATTGGGGTTAGGGTTCGGAATTGTGACGTGAGGAATGCGATTGTGAAGAGTTTCATCCTCTTCTTCTTTTGGAGTATCTTGTTCCTGTTCTTCAGAAGATTGAAGCATCTGAGAGAGAAAGTCCGGGTTGGGATTAGGGTTAGGGTTAGGGTTTTGCCAAGGTGGGGAAGCGAAAGAAGAGATAGTGGCCATGGAATGTATACAGCAGCAAGTTTGGGAGAAGTCAGGGGTGGGTCAGAGTCGATGAGAGATTGACACGGTAATTTATATTTGAATTACGGTTGTGTCCTCAAATATAGAGGAAGCATGTCGAGTTAATAGCGACAAATAATCTCACAATTCTCAGTGATGAAGAAGAAAAAAATGCTTTGCAATTTGGGGGCAAGTATTGTGTCGTTCTAGTTGTGGATGAATTGGCTTCGCTCACACGCAATTATCTAAGCTGGTAACTTACGAAAATACCCTTTTATATTCTGTTAACCATCAAATTTCCCCAGGAAGTTTCTGAAAGTGCAATCACCCTATTGACTTCAAAGTAGGCTGACATACTAATAATTATTCATAGCTCGCGGCACTTTGTACAAAGATGCATTGCCCAAAGACAATTTTCAATCCCCACAATCTATGGCTTGACCAATTCCAACCTGATCACAATTTGGAGACAAAAAGGGAGAGATAATTGGTGGTTGTGGTTGGTCAACACGTTGGGATATGAGGATCGACCATTACACTGTGTTCCTTTGAGGAATTTCTTCGAACAATTGATGATCATTGACATGATTACCACATTTCACATAGCTGCATAGATAAAATGATTTCCAAAAATCAATATCAACTATCAAATTAGAAAATCCAGGCTAACACAAATAAAATGATATGCAAAATCAAGCAAAACCTATTGAAAAGGAACATAAATTCAACCCATTGTGGCCATAAAAATCCATGTCAATCAAAAGAGTCTCTCTCGTGGGCATTTCATAAAAAAAAATTACTACAGATTTTCGTTTTCTCAATCTCCATTGTAGTAGCATCGTGATTTTTGTTTTCTCAATCTCAATCTCCATTTTAATATAACAAAGAATAATTATTTATCCATGAGCTATGTGCACGCATGAAATACAAACACACCCAAAAGAGCTATAAAAACTTAAATAAACTCACAAAGAATGAATAATTTTGACCTAACAAAATTAGATATTGAATTGGACTATTAAAATTTGAGCCTAAAAATTTGAATTATATCTAAACTACAATTATAACTTAAATAAACAAGCCTATTATACTAAATGAATAAATTTTATGGAGGCTCTCCAAAATTTTTGCTTAATTAAGTAGAGAGTAATTTTGGGCGCAATAAAATTAAATATTGATTTGAAGTTTTAAAATTTGGATCATACCTAAAAAAAATAAACCTATTATACTAAAAGAGTAATTTTTTTGGGGGGGCCCTCTAAAATTTGAGGCCCTAGGCAAGCACCTAAGTTGCCTAGGGGTTGAGCCGACCTTGATAAAGAGGAACGATCTGGATGTATACCCCAAAGCTCTATTAGAACTTTTATCAAACATGTGGTGAGTATATTTTGGTGGATGAAAGGGACCATTTTGGGTAAGCATTGGGCGATAGTTAGGGGAGACATTGGGTCTTAGTGGAAGAGGAGGTTTGTGGATTTTGTCTCTTAACAACTAATCGGGCGAAATGGAAGAGGGGGTGGCACTGTGTATGGATCTACTATTGTACATTTATGTACGTGTGCTTGAATAAAAAAAGGTAGAGAGATAGAGAGATGGAAGACATACTTGAGATGCGTGAGCAGCAGCAGGATGCACAGGGGTAGAATAGGTAGGGCAAGAGATGGAGATATGAAGACAAAGAAGGAGTATGAATCTAATAGTGTTTGTGCGTGTGTATGCAGAGATGAAGACAGAGAGGGAACGACACAAACCTATTAACTACAAATTAACAACATCAATTTACTCTAATTAACAGCTCTAATTTTGAAAATTGTTTGTGTGTATGAGCATGTGGGCGATGGGGTTGTGTGTGAGTGTGTGGTTGATGAGTGTGTTAGCATGTGTATGCATCATGTGTGTGTGTGTGTGTGTGTGTGAAAGTGGAAAAGAGAGAAAGAAAGAAAGAAAGAGAAGAGGGAGAGGGGAAACTAACCTTATAGAAAGGTCCATCGGAGGGGGAAAGCTTGGGGGGTTCGTTGAGACAAAGAGAAAGAGAAGCAAAGAAAAAGGATATTTGGGAGGGGTATGGTTGTGGCTGCGGCGATGGCTATGTCACTAGCAATGGTGGTGTTGCTGGAAATGGCGTAAGAGATAAAGAGAGAGAAATAGAGTAAAAACAAAGGAATTGAAATGAATACTTGAGAGGTAATTCTTAACCGTTTGATGAATGAATCTGAGACCAGACGATGGGTTTGTTGAAGTTGCACTGTTTTATATTATAGATTATAGATAATAGAAAAATTGTAAGAAGATACACGAAATTATAATTATTTGTCAAAAAATACATAGTTCTTAATATTAGGTAATTAAGTCCTTAGTTTTAAAACTTAATTGTGTCCAAATATACAATTTGACTTTTTTGTGATTTCCTTTGAACCTATTTGTCCTCCCTTAAATTATGCTCGACAGTTAATTTGATTTTTGATTTTTTTTAATGTGTTAAAGATTTCCTAATATAATAGAAGAATTATATTATCACAAGATTATTTGTTTCTGCTTATTGTGTTGAGTAGTCACTTTTGTGGTAAATTTTTTATCTTTTAAATGATTATTTGTTAATTTTAATATTTTTGGATTTTATGATTCTTTTTACGATTTTTTTAGAATACTGAACACTACAATAATGATTGTTGTTTGAATTTTAAATTGTGTTTTCTTCTTCTCCAGCTATGTCGTTTTGGTGGTAGTTTCTTTGAGACTAATTATGTATTTTTTTCAATTCATAATTACATTGTGTATATAAAATTACTTTATAATTTGAATTCATATGAAATTATAATTTAAAAGTGTATCAATACAGTAATTTACCCTAATAAAAATCAGCAATAATCACCAATAGAAAAAGTGTTCAAGAATTATACAATTATGATATATTTAAAAAGAATTACAGTGTATCAATATAGTGTAACAAAATAATATATAAGTAATAAAAACTAGGGTTTAAGAATTACATAAATTTAATGTGTATCAATACAATTGATTGGGACAGAATTTTAGGATATGGGCCACCCTCAGAAGAAAAGCCTAGCCGGCCCAGGACGCTCAAATTTCTTGATGTTTGGCCCAAAAAAAAAATACACCCTCATCCAACGGATGGGAAAAGCCCAGGCGAATATGGTGGCCCAAGTCGTACCCTAACACTAAAGTGCGCCCCACCAGGCCACGCGTCAAAAAGGGCAAGGGGACCGCCTCTGTAACCAAGGACAGACAGACCCGCCTGCTAGGAGTAGTGGTGCGATTCGCCGTGGGAACAGTAACCGCAGTGGCACCGGCTAGCAGGATCCAATGGCAGAGAGAGGACAAAAGGTCCCCACCAAGTCGAGAAGCTGAAGGAGGAGTCGCTAGAAAAGCCCTAAAGCAGGGAACTAGTATAAAAAAACAGTATCATCCCACCAGAGAGAGAGATAACTTCAGCGATAGATGGAGGGATAAGCATGTAATCCGGCCAATTGTAGGCATATACCGGCCCCTTTCCCCCATATTCCCGATAACTCCCCAAAATCTAAATACACACCGAAAATGAGTAAAAAGCTCCGTTGTAGTGGATGTAGTCTCAGTCCATCGGCTGGGGCGAACCACTTATCTCTAGCGTCCTCTTTAAATTTTTGTCATAATCGCTCACCGCAAATATCCTATCGACCCAGTAATCCCCTTGAGGATCACCGGGCTTGGGCCGTCAAATCCGAGTCATCATCAGCTGGCGCCGTCTGTGGGAATGTTTTACATCGCTTTGAATCTTTATTTGTTTGATGGTTTCAACTCAGAATATGAGTAAAGCTCCCGTCAATCCCCAAGCCCATCCGAGTTTACCGGAAAACCCTCCGGCCACAGAAGGAGACGTTGAGGATCGCCCCCTGCCGGCGAACCTTCCTCCTCCCAACGAGCTAGAGGCTTACCGTCGGACCACGGTTCAGCTAATGAAACAGAACCAGGAGCTGATGGAGTGGATACAAGCACACCAGCTCCCTCAACCCCTGCCAGCACGCCAAGAGCCTCTCCCCGGGGCCGAGCGCGACGCCCCTCCTCAGGAGCGCCAAGCACCGGCTAACGGAGTCACTGAACTCCATGAGCATAGCCATTCAGGAGAAAACCACAAGAGGAGACGCCCCGAAGAGCGCAATGAAGATGAGGCCCATAGCAGGGCCAGGCCTACCAACCAAGAAAACATACCTTGCCACCCGCTAGACGTCATGGATAACCTTCTGGGGCAGAAATTGCACAAGCTCCAGCGAGAGCTGGGAAACATGAAAGAGGCAGTCAAAGGAAAGGGCACCGACGTCATGGACGCCTTGGTCCAGCAAACTGAGTCACCATTCACCCTTGAGGTCCTCTGTTTTTCCCTCCCCCAGAAGTTTCGGGTACCGTCAGTAGAGGCGTTTGAAGGAACTAAAGACCCGGTCGACCACCTGAACTCCTATAAGAACCAAATGGAGCTTCAAGGCTACCCTGACCCAATACGTTGCCGAGCTTTCGCCATCACCCTTAAGGGGTCGGCGATAGCTTGGTTCAACCGGCTGCAACCCGCATCGATCTCGTCCTTCAGGGAGCTGTCCATCCAGTTTATATCACATTTCATCGGAGCAAGGACATACCGGAAGCCGTCTTATCACCTGCTAAGCGTCAAGCAAGGAATCAACGAATCCCTTCGGAGCTACGTACAGCGCTTCAACCAAGAATTCCTAAAGGTAGAAAGTGTGGATGACAAGTTTGCACTGACCACTTTCATGTCACGGCTCGGCGTGCAATCTAAGGACCTCCTATTTTCGATAGCCAAGAACCCTTAAGCCACCATGGCAGAGGTCCTGGCTAAAGCCGAAAAATATATTAACGGAGAGGAGGCCCTCCGTTTGAAGGGAAGTTCGGCGCCGATCGAAGGAGACAGGAAGAGGAGGGACCGAAGTCCCAGGAAAGAAGGAAGGCTCAACCGATCCCCAAAACGAGAGCGTTCGCCTAGAAGGAGGAGGGAGCCCTCTCCGAAGAAAAGAGGTAACGTCCGGGACCGCCTAGGGCCACCCGTGCAGGACCTACAGCCGAGGTTCGCACCAGTACGACTTCCCCCCCTCGTTACCTCTATTCCTTAAGTACTCCATGAAGTCCAGAACGAGGGATTCGTCAGGTGGCCGCGCGCGGATGAAGTCCCACCCTAGCAGACGGGACCCTGCAAAATACTATGAGTTCCACAAAGATACAGGTCATGAAACCAACGATTGCATCCAACTCAAAAAAGAGATAGAATACCTCATCCAGAGGGGCCACCTACGGTAATATGTGGCGAGAGATGGAAGGGCCCAGGGTAACCTAGGACGAGAAGCCCGAGCTGCCGTAGCTGCGCCTCAACCACACCAACAAGCCATCGGCGAAATTCGGGTGATCTCCGAAGGCTTCGCCGGGGGTGGTGAAACCAGCTCGGCTCGGAAGGCGCATGCTAGAAGGGCCCAATTTGGGGACATTTCCGACGTCCAGGTCGTAGCAAAAGTTCCACGACGGGAAGACGAAATCACCTTTTTTGACCCAGATCTCGAAGGGTGCCATCTCCCGCACGACGACCCCTTGGTCATAAAGGCGATTGTTGCAAACAAAATCATACATCGGGTACTCGTTGATAACGGGAGCTCGGCGGACATAATATTCCTGTCGGCATTCGAAAAGCTCGGGATAGATAAGTCCACGCTAGAACCCGTGAGGTCCCACCTCATAGGTTTTTCAGGTGAGAAAGTCCTACCAATCGGGTCCGTCCCACTTGTCCTTACAGTTGGAGACCAACCTCGAAAGGCCACAATCACAACCCGTGTCTTAGTTATGGACGCGCCCTCGGCCTACAATGTTTTGCTGGGAAGGTCATCCCTCAACTCAATCAAGGCGGTACCTTTTGTATATCATCTAGTGGTGAAGTTTCCCACCGAAAACGGAGTGGGATCGGTCCGGGGAGACCAGCGCCTAGCGAGGGAATGTTACGTGGCCTCGATAAAGCAAAGGGAGGTCGAGTCAGTCCAGCTAGAGGACCTGGATATGAGAGATGAGCTGGAGATAAGGCCCATTCTGACGGAACAGTTGGAGCCCGTGCCGCTAGACGAGAACCCGGACCATATTGTCTTCGTGGGCTCTGTGCTGCCCTCCTCAATCAAAGAAAGACTCGTCAGGTTCCTAAAGGATAATGTGGGTGCGTTCACATGGAGATAGGAGGATATGGAAGGAATAGACCCCTCAGTGATCATGCATCGTCTCAGTGTCGACTTGAAGTGTAAGCCTGTAAGGCAGAAAAGGAGAAGTTTCACCTCAGAACGACAGAATGCAATCAATGAGGAAGTGGCGAAGCTACTGCGTGCAAAAGCCGTCAGGGAAGTCGATTACCCGACCTGGCTGGCAAATGTCGTGCTCGAAAAAAAAGTCAATGAAAAATGGCGGCTCTGCATCGATTTTACCGACCTGAATAGGGCATGCCCTAAGGATAGTTTTTCGCTACCCCGGATCGACTTAATTATCGACGCCACAGCCGCGCACGAGCTGCTCAGCTTCATGGATGCATTCTCGGGGTACAATCAGATTAAAATGGACCCAAGCGATCAGGAGAAGACTTCGTTCGTCACAGAGCAGGACACCTTCTGCTACCAAGTCATGCCGTTCGGACTAAAAAATGCTGGAGCTACTTACCAGAGGCTGGTCAACCAAATATTCTGAGAAAAGCTGGGCTCTACTATGGAAGTTTACATCAACGACATGCTCGTGAAATCGCTCAAAGCAGAAGAGCATATCCGACATCTCGCGGAGGCGTTCGAGATCATGCGTCAGTACCGGATGAAGCTGAATCCCGCAAAATGCGCCTTTGGGGTATCCACAGGGAAGTTCTTGGGTTTCATTGTCAATAGCCGAGGCATTGAGGCAAATCCAGAAAAAGTAACGGCCATCCTCGAGATGAAAGCCCCCACTAGTACCCGTGAAATACAACGACTGACCGGGAGGATAGCGGCACTCAACAGATTCGTATCACGTTCTAGTGACAAGTGCCGGCCATTTTTTAGGACCCTGAAGTCAGCGTTCCAGTGGGATGAGAGATTCCAAGAAGCTTTCCAAGCCCTTAAAGACTATTTGGCCTCGACGCCGGTGTTGGCAAGCCCTCGAGAAGGAGAAACCCTCACCCTCTACTTAGCCATGTCCGATTTCGCAGTCAGCGGGGCACTAGTAAGGGACCGAGACCAGGCACAGCAGCCGGTTTATTTTTGTAGCAAGGCCCTCCGTGGAACCGAGGAGAGATACCCCAAAATGGAGAAGTTCGTCTTAGCACTTCTGGTGGCAGCTCGAAGGCTGAGACCATACTTTTAGGCCCACACAATCGAAATCCCAACGGATCAGCCAATGAGGCAGGTCTTGCATAAGCCCGAGGCCTCTGGAAGGCTGGTAAAGTGGGCAATGGAACTCAGTGAATTCGATATCAAGTTCAAACCCAGAGCCGTTATAAAGGGACAGGTCCTAGCAGATTTTCTCGCAGAGTTCACTCCGCAGTCGGAAGAAAGCAGAGAAGACCAGGACCGTATTCCCGACGTTCCGACCTGGAGGCTGTTCGTAGATGGAGCATCAAACGCCCAGGGAAGCGGGGCCGCCCTCATCCTTACTTCGCCAGAAGGGTATGACCTAGAGTACGCCTTAAGGTTCGACTTTCAAGCATCTAACAACGAGACAAAATATGAAGCACTCATAGCAGGACTAAATCTGGCCCTATCGATGAAGGCGCAGCAAATAGTGATCCACAGCGACTCGCAGCTGATAGTCAGGCAAGTCGAGGAAGAGTACGCCGCCAAAGATGAGAAGATGGCCCTATACATGATGAAGGTGCGCGGCCTGCTGAGGAGATTCATATCGGCCGAGCTGGTTCAGATACCCCGAGACGCTAATACCAGGGCCGACGCTCTGGCCAAACTAGCTTCCATTGCCAGACTTGAGTCACCAGGGCACGTACCCGTCGAGGTCTTTGCTGAACCCAGCGTGCGGCTCGAGGAGGAACGGAAAGACGAAGAACAAGCCATGGCCATCGAGGAGACACCTCCTGGATGGACCCAATCATATTCTACCTACGAGACGGAGTGTTACTAGGAGACCCGAATGAAGCGTCGAAACTAAAAGCCAGGGCGGCCAGATTCACGATTGCCCGAGGTAACCTGTATAAAAGAGGTTTTTCTTTTCCTTTACTAAAATGTGTGACAGGGAAGGAGGCAGATTACATCTTGAGAGAGATCCATGAAGGCATGTGCGGAAACCACATTGGCGCAAAAACCCTAGCAAGCAAGGCGTTACGACAAGGCTATTTTTGGCCAACCATGTCCAGAGATGCCAAAGAAACGGTGAAGAAGTGCCATGCGTGCCAGATACATGGTAACCTACCACACTGCCCGCCGGAATTCCTAACTCCGGTAGTCAGCCCCTGGCCCTTCCAGCAATAGGGTTTGGACATCCTGGGACCTCTCCCTGTTGGGATAAGACAATGCAAATTCGTTGTAGTCGCGGTCGACTATTTCACAAAGTGGGCCGAAGCTGAACCCCTGTCTAGGATCACAATGCAAAAGATAAAGAACTTCGTTGGAAATCCATTATTTGTCGGTTTGGTATCCCCAGGGCGCTAGTCTCAGATAATGGGAAACAGTTCGATAACCCGACTTTCATCGGCTTCTGCGCCAAGCTGGGGATTAAGAACTACTTCTCGGCTCCAGCTCACCCCCAATCCAATGGGCAGGCCGAAGTGACAATATGAACAATCAAGCTGGCTCTCAAGACCAGGTTGGAGGCATCCAAAACCCAATGGGTGGATCAACTCTCAACAGTGCTATGGGCATACCGAATGACAGTGCACACCGCCACCGGCGAGACCCCTTTCAGCCTAGCATACGGGACTGAGGCGGTGGCCCCAGTCGAAGTAGGCATGCCCTCAGTCAGGACCAACCTGTTCAATCCTGAGCAAAATGAAAGATCCCTGCTGATCAATCTCGACCTCCTCGACGAGAAAAGAGATGAGGCGCTACAACGAATTTTCTCCTATCAAAGAAATACAACTAGATTTTATAACAGGCGGGTTCGGAGGAGAAGCTTCCAACAAGGCGACTTGGTATTGAAAAAGTTGCTCCTAGCCAGAAAAGACCCGACCCATGTTAAGCTCGGGCCTAACTGGAAAGGGCCTTACGTCGTAAAAAGGATAGTTCGGCCAGGAAACTATGAGTTGTAAACCGAGGAGGGGAAAGATCTGCCGCACTCGTGGAACACGGATCACCTGAAGCGTTACTACCAGTAACACCCGACGAGGCTATTGTAATCCCAAGCAAGTCAATTGTAAAGACTTGTTATGAGAAATCAATGAAAACTTTTTGAAGTCCTCACAAGGAGAATAACTGTCGGCATCCAGGCTTTTCAGCCTAAGAGAGCCCGTAGGCTCGGAATTCAGGCTTTTCAGCCTAAGAGAGCCCGTAGGCTCGGCATCCAGGCTTTTCAGCCTAAGAGAGCCCGTAGGCTCGGCTTCCAGGCTTTTCAGCCTAAGAGACTAGGCTTTTCAGCCTAAGAGAGCCCGTAGGCTCGGAATTAAGGTTTTTCAGCTTAAGGAAGTTCGGAGGCTCGACAACTAGGCTTTTTAGCATGAAAAGGCCTGCAAGCTCGGCATCATTGAGAGTACACCGCCTAAAGCTCTAAAAGGGCTCGTAAGCCTGGGGTCGATAAGACTCACTGGCCCAAATTTTCGTGGTCATTAGAAGCTTCCTCTGGCTTAGATATTCATAAAGTCCGAAGTGGCCCGACTCAGCTAAAAGACAGCCAGAATATCCTCACTCGCCAGGCCAAGTTTCCTAAGTACGAAGAGCTCTTAAGTCTTAGCTTACTCAGCCCCAACTGTCTATCAGTACATGCAAGCCCTCGCTTGGGGCTGGGGGGCGAGGAGATAACTAGGATCTCTAAAAAGAGGGAAAGATCCGCAAAAAAAAAAAAAAAGAAAGCATTTTTCATTCAAGAAAAGGCAAGAGTGCCTCCCAAGCGGTTACATCCAAAAAAAAAAAAGAGAGAGAGAGAAGCTATCCTATGACTTTGAGAGAGTCACAAAAGTATAAAAACGTCTGACACGGATGTGAAAGCTACAGCCATCGAAACCAGGACACAGAAGTTGCGGACAAGCCCTCCACCCTCACAATGCAGCATCCTTCTGCTCGCGATCCTCCTCCAACTTGGCAACTGCCTCCTTCAGACGCGCGTTCTCCGCGATCAGAACATCCCTTCTCCTCTCCACCTCCGACAACCTCTTCTCCAGAGATTCAACCTCAACACTCAGATCAGGAGAAAGGGAAACCACCACTTGTGCTCGAGAAGATCCACCGCCCAAACCATAGCGGACTAGGTTCTAAGGGGTGACAAAAGCAGAGCAGTGAATAGGAGAAGCCTTTTCAACCACACTGACGTGGAATGCCTCCAGCGGAGTGAGCACAAGGATACCTACATAGGAAAAATCAACTCAAGGAAAGACCAAAAACGGAACTCATAACAAAATGAAGAGAAGATAGGGATGTTCACCTCTTTCACGAAAGCTAGTCCAAGACTGAGGTACCCGGAGACGCTCGCCTTCACCAGCTGTGGATACCCAAGAGTCCCCAGAAACAAAGAAAAAGTGTTGGGTCCACCCCTCAGGAGAGTCAGGGATGTCGGTAACCAAAGGAGGGTAAAAATACCACTTGAAGCTCAAAGAGCTGAAGAAGGGAGGCCAATCGAAAGAAAGGTCCATAACATAGAAGAACTCGAAAACAGTCGGAAAGGCCTCAAAGCCTTGCATTCACCAAAAGATGAAGAAACTAATCAAAGCAGCCTACCCCGAAAGAGAAAGGCGAGAAGGACACATGCCATGGTGGGAAAGCAGACGAATGATGTCTCGGTGAAGGGGGAGTCGAAGACCACACTCGAAAGCACCTTCAAAGAAGGCGACCTCACCAGTGGTCAACATACTGCAAGGCTAGTCGGGAGTAGGAGCCCTAACAACCAGACCCTCAGGAAAATCATATCGGGCCTTCAGACCCTCGATGTATACCCGGGTAAGTGAAGAGGGAAGGAGGAGCATGGAGCGTCAGTCGCCACTCAGGGATTAGCGGGCGCGATGCTTAAAAAGAGAGGAAGAGTCCATCGCCAAAGAATTTGAGGGCAGAGGCAAAATTCAAGCAAAGGAGAAACGATAAGGGTGCTAAGACCCTAGGCGCATGCAAATAAATAGCGCAACATGGCAGCTGCTGGAATACTGCGGGTAAGGGGCTGCATTAAATTCAGGCGCGGGATTCGGGGTGGTGGCTAAACCACCCCAGGCCTCATTTAATGCAACCAGACTTAAAAGAAATAAATGATGAGAAACCGCCGAAAGCTGCGCCCACATAACCTCAGCGGGAGCCCAAAAGACACCTCCTCTCAAAACAAGCCAAGGCTTAAGAGGGGGGAAAAGGAATACAAGGCCATCCAAAACGTTTTATCGCTTTAGGAAAGGGGAACTTCATTACAAGGAGAAAGACGAATAAAGATTCACAAGAAGAAGAATATTCATTATCAAAAGAAGTAATTACAACGTTTACAAAAAGAAAAGCAGATCTAAAGGCCAAACTTCAAGCCTGGTCAGAAGAGGCACCGCCGCTTGGAGAAGCCCCACTTGGAGCACCACCACCACTTGAAGGAATGTCAAACCTCAGCCGAAAATGGTCAAAATCAAGGTCGGGGAAAGCCACAATCGCCTGATCGACAAAGTTAAAGAACCCGTCTACAAAAGCCCGAGTAGCCTCCAGCCTGGCCTTCTCGATCGATTTACGGAGATCCTCGACTAATTGACGCTCAGCAGCTAATGAGTTTGTCAGGTCAGCAACAGCAGCTTGCGATTCCTTCAACTGGTCCGTCAGCAAAGACTGTATAATAGTGACGCTCAGAAGCTCCTCAGATTGGGTAGAATTATCTTTCTTCGCTCGAGCCAACTCCCCCCTCAATGATACCTCGATAGAAGTACTGGAAATCAATTGCCTGAAGATCTGGGCCCGCTGATCGAGAACTCGCTCTAACTCCCTCTCGATCTTCAAGCCCCAACTCAGAAGCTCAGAATTACGTCGGCGAGCCTCCAAAAGCTCGGATGACCTCCTATGGGCATCTTCTCTCAAGATATGGACATCTCTTCCAAGTGCGTAGACGTGCGTAGCGGACTGTGAACAGAAAAGATCAGACGAGCAGGAAAAGCGAGACAAATAATAATGGTAAGCCGGATGTACCTCAAGGAGTGCATGAAGCGCGTCGCAAGTCCGGGCTTGGAAAGGAAGCTCGACATAGCTCCGCAGGTCAGCACGAGGAATCAATCCCATCAAGGCACGACTACTCAGGCCCACGTCCCTAAGCAAGCTACCCTCTGAGTCGTGAACGGGAGCAAGGGAAGCTCGAACCGAGCTGGAACCGACCGCACCAGCGGGCAAAGAGCCACGGTGAACATCCCCCCCGGGAGATCGGCTACAACGATGCCTACCGTGGCAGCTCCAGCACCGGGAGCAGGAGGAGAAGTATGTGCCCCTACCTCATGAGCAGGCGGGGGATTGGATGTCTCGACTCCTGACAACGGCGGAAGAGGAACTCCCCCGGCTCCTGGAATAGGCGGTAGAGCGGGAGCTTCAGCGGGATCCGCACCAGAGGCATGACCAGAACTGCCCTCCCCTGCATTCCTATGTTGCCCCCACTCTGTGGGAACCCTCACAGAGGATAGAAGTTGAGCCCCAAATTCCCAACCGGCTCCAGAAACAAAGAAGTGCCTTCTCCTCCACCCTTCAGGGTCCGGCGGCAGGTACCGAATAGGAATTTTTTGGCCCCTTCATGGGACGAATTGGTAGAACTCAAACACCTCCTCGAGGCGGAAAAACTGGAGAAATTCCGGCACGGTGGCCCTAGACTGAGGAAATAATCTCCCCCACGCCACCATGAAGGTCAAAAGGACCGCCCAGGCCGACGGTAGAAGCATGGCAGGGCAAAAGGCGAAGAAATGCAGCACTTCGCGAATGAACGGGCGAAAGGAAAGCTGGAACCCTAGCAGGAAAAGGGCCTCGAAAAGGCAAATGCCATCTCGAATCGAACTATGGAACGGATGCGAGCCGACATGAAGAACGACCACCCCAGGGGGAAAATCGAAGCGCGCCACGATAGCATGAACTTCTTCTTCCCCAATAGCACTAACCTCCCCTTCAGGAAAGAGCCTTGCCATGATCCCGCGCGGAGAGGAAGGATTCACAGCCATGGCAACAAAAAAAAGTATGAGAAAGAAGAAAGCAGCATTTCTCCTAAGGCAACGGAACAGTGGAGAAATTACAATTGCAGGAAAAAGCGGGAAATCCTGACTCCCAGGGAAGGTCAGTCGTCAAATGGGAGGTGGGGCCAACATATAGGCCTGTCAGGAACACCCCCAACATCTGTGACAGGGGCATTAAGTACACGTCCTTCGCATTTAATGAGAAGGACACGTGGCAACATGGGGGGTTGCACGATCAGGGAGCCACCGGTTCTGCCTACGGCGCACGATCTCAAGAAGGTACAGTCATCATACCTGCAGTACGCAAAAAGAAAGGGAACGTTTAAGCGGTTTGTTCTTTCAATATAGCCCTAGAAGACCTCAATACAGTCACACAGTAACTAGAGAGCCCAGCAGGATGACACAATTTCCAAAAACCAATCTCATCGAAAAGGCAAAAGAGAGGGAACGTTTAAGCGGTTTGTTCATTCAATAAAAATAGGGAAGACAACAACCATAACAAATCCAGAGATAGGAATACATTGTCTACAAGGAATCAACCACAACAAAAACGTAACAGAGCCGTTTCAAACAGTGGACCCTACACCGGCGGCCTGGCCCTCGGTCTTATCAGCATTTGGCTTTTCCTCTGGCATGACAGCCCCCTCATTGGAACCAATTATCTCAGCGGATTTCAGACCCTCAAGATGAGGGGCAAAGCAGTCAAAATCGACTTCCGGATAAGCCTCATCAGCCTGATCCCGGAAGTTCACAAATCCATTAACGAAAGCCACAGCGCCCTCCCTCAGGAGATCTGAAATCCTTGCCTTCAGATAAGATAGGTCGGCGTCCTTGGCATCTAGGTCGGCCCCCTTTGCCTCCAACTCAGCATCCTTTGCCGCCAGGTCGGCATCCTTCTTCCTCAGCTCATCCTCCTTCGCAGCTAGCTCGGTCATCTTCAGGCTGGAGAGATCTTGGAAACGAGCTTTCAGCTCGTCAAAGAGCCTCTTCATCTCAACCACCTCGGACGACAATATCTTCACTTTAGCCTCGACCACCTCTTTAGCTACGACCATTGCGTCTAGAGGCTCTCTGACCTTTGCCAGCTCCTGCTCAAAATGGAGGCCCATCATCTTCACACAGGCTAGGGACTGAAAAAAATGAGAAGAACCGGCTAGTACAGGAGATTACAGAAATCACACTAGGAAGCGAAAGGATCAGCAAAGTCTCAAGATACCTCCACCATGGTCTGAAAGGTGTGCTCGATCTTCCTTTGGAACGACACCCGCATGGCTTCTCGGAAGTCCGATATGGGGATCAGGTCAGACAGTGCGGCAGCAGCTGCCGCGGGGTCACAAAGGAAGCCGCCCCTTCGCGGTTTGAGTGAGGAGGGGTACTCCCCTCTCTGACGCCCCCCGAAGAGGCAGGTCGGGGGGGAGCCTCCGAAGTCGGCACAGCCCTAGGCGACCCCGCTGCGGACCTGAGGAGGAACCTTACTTTCAGTAGGATCAACGGGCAAAGAAGAGGAGGGAACGGGTTGAATAGTTGAGTGATCCTCTCGGCTCTCTTCCAAAGTGGCAGCCTTCGGAGGTGACGCCTTCGGAGGAGGTCGCATCCCCTTCACCAATTTCCTTTTCTTCCTCGATCCCTCGGAATCCGAGAAAACTGACATTATCAGGCTAGGATCCATAGACTCAGACCTGAGGACAGACAGAGATACTTCCTCGGCAGAAAGGGCGATTGGCGGGCCTAACCCGTGCCTAACAAGATTCCCTTCAATCACTAGATCGGCGAAAGATTGGACCCCTAAGGCCTTAGCTTTGGCTACCCTTGCAACCTCCTCAGCGTTTAGGACGGGGCAAAAATCTGCAAGGCAAATCAAAAATTAGTAAAGGCTTGAGGATCAAAAACACAACGAAGCTGCTGGCTGACTGGCCTTACTGATATTTCTCATAACCCTCCAAGATCTGGGAACTCGGGGGACGTCACCAGGATCCCCGGATAACTCCCAAGAATCCCCACTTAAAAAGAAGAATTTGGGTTTCCACCCCTTGTTGGAAGAAGGAAGCCCAGAGATTAATGTCTTCGCCTTCACCTTCTTGGCGAAATAACAGAAACCCAAGGAAGGAGAAGATTTGAGTTGGAACAAGGAGGCGAATTCAGGTATAGACGGAGGGGAATCGTTCCCACTCTCAAACCAGTGGACGAGAATACCGACCAAGAGACCCCAACCATTAGGAGAAAGCTGGGCCGAATAGACGTTGTAAAAGGAAAGAACGTCTCGGATAAAAGGATGAATAGGAAAGCGGAGACCGGCCTGAAACGCGAACTCAAAGAAACAGGTCAAACCGGGGATGGAAGAGTTACACCTCTCGTGCCCCTCGGGAGAGTGTAAAGATATAGATTCAGGAAATTGATACTCCCTCCTCAAATCCTCCAAGTCTTTCTCGTCGAGGCAGCTAGGAGTGTCCTTGGAGCAGCAGAACAGGTCAGAATGGTCCCGCCGGATTCTCTTTCTAGGAACAGTAGGTGGAACCGGTCTGGACCCCCTTTTTCCCGACTGGACTCGAAAATCGGGAGACAAAGCTGAAAGATGGCTAGCGTCTAAAAGGGGCATCGAGGACGAAGTCCCTAGGACTGACCCAGAAGCCTCGTCCCCTAATGAGGAAGAACGACCGCTACTAGAAGCCGCCGAGACCTCTTCAGTCCCCTCGTCGATAGATTCCGACTCGGAGGACACCACAAACTTCCCCATCGGGAACTTAGATTGCAGGCTAAAAGGGAGCAAAGGCAAATGCGATGTACAATCCGCTATAAACAGAGGGTCCTGACACCAGGAATTAAAGAAACCTATCCGTTGCACGGAAGAATGATCTACAAAACGGAAAAGGGGGGAAAGGGCACCGGGACGATTCTTAAAGAAACTAAACCTCCAGACCAGGAAATGGAGCCCGAAACCCCACCAAGGAGGATCAAAGGGATCCAGTTCGAGTCAACTAAGGAAAGGAGGAAAAAATGTACCTAGTGAAGGGCTATAGACAGGAGAACGCCGAAATCAGGAATGCTCAACGTCGTCGAGAAATCTAGAACCAAGCTTCACGACGACCGAAGGGAAGAAGATGCGGAGAAACTCTTGGGAGACGCAAAATCCGAATAGGCAAGGAGGTTCACCCTCTGGTACACAGCATTTAAAGTCCATGACAAGACAGATCGCTGAGGCTCGACCGCTGGTAACACGAGTACAATTCGCAGCCAAGCTAACCTCGGCCTAGCCCGGACCGGGCCCACAATCGACAAAAACCTCATAACCCCAGGTCAGAGATGATGTCATCATTATGACCCGGGGCTGGGGGGCAACTGATTGGGACTAAATTTTAGAATATGGGCCACCCTCAGAAGAAAAGCCTAGCCGGCCCAAGACGCTCAAATTTCTTGATGTTTGGCCCAAAAAAAAAAATACAACCTCATCCAACGGATGGGAAAAGCCCAGGCGAATATGGTGGCCCAAGTCGTACCATAACACTAAAGTGCGCCCCACCAGGCCACGCGTCAAAAAGGGCAAGGGGACCGCCTCTGTAACCAAGGACCGACAGATCCGCCTGCTGAGAGTAGTGGTGCGATTCGCCGTAGGAACAGTAACCGCAGTGGCGCCGGCTAGCAGGATCCAATGGCAGAGAGAGGACAAAAGGTCCCCACCAAGTCGAGAAGCTGAAGGAGGAGTCGCTAGAAAAGTCCTAGAGCAGGGAACTAGTATAAAAAGAACAATATCATCCCACCAGAGAGAGAGATAACTTCAGCGATAGATGGAGGGA
>CM042195.1:5297886-5308602 GCA_023539305.1 Ilex asprella | reverse complement strand
CTTATTTTAATCTAAACCAATTAACTCCCACTCCATGCACTAACGTACGCACGATCATAACTCATTGTTCGAAACACAACATTTTTGAACGGTCCAGATGTCGCATTCCTCAATCTTTTCTGTGCGCGAGAGCACCTGATTCATCCACCTACTATTCAAAACCCGCGCAATTTTGAATCTCTTTCTGTCCCTCTGTAATCTCCCATCGACAAATTCCAAAAACCTATTTCTATACATATATTACATACAGAAATTAGCCATTGCGAGTGAAAGTTTTGCACAGAGAGAGAGAGAGAGAGAGAGAGGAGGAGGTGGTGGTGGATTGATGAAGAGAAAAGCCCTAAACCTAAAGAGGAGCAAGAGTAGGAGAGAGAGGAACAAAATGAAGGGGTCACTGGCAAGACACTTGTCGGCTCAGCTAGGGCAAGTCTCTTTCAAGCCGATCCAACCACCGCAATCTTCATCATTCTCCTTCTCCAATCCCTCTCGATTCCAGAATCTTCTGGAATCCGAAGCAAAAGCAGCTTCAGATTCACATCTTCCCTTATCGTCGGCTCTCGACGTGGATGTGGATGTGGATGCCAATGCCGATGACAAAGATTTCATTCTCAGTCAGGACTTCTTCTGGTAAATTCCTATTTCCCTTTTATTCTATCTTTTTATCGCATAATTTTGTTGGCTCTGTCTATTTGGGGTCTGTTTTTGAATTGGACTATATTTCTTGGTGCCAAGTTTCTGTATTGACTGTTTATTTGGATTCTACTGTTTGAATGTGCTAAATGTACTTAAACTGTTCATATTATACTCTCGTACTTCTTGAAGTCTTAGAAGCAGTAAGTTAATCTGCTAATTATACAGTTAGACTTATCAAAATTTATCAAAATACATTTACTTCAGAAATTTCCCGTTCAAATATTTTTTAGCACTAACCTGTATGCCTGTTTGTCAGCTTGAACACAAATTTCATGCTACATGGGAGCCATTTAGGGGAGGGAACACAATTTGTGTTGAATTTTGCTTCTAACTATAGATATATATGAACACTGAATGGGTCTGTAGGAATGAGTAGGCATACAGTATTTTACTGCTGGAGAATCACTTTTTGTTGGGCTGAATGAACAATGCAACTCTTGATTTTGTGCTATTACTCAGCAAAATTAAATAGGGTGCTATTGGCCCCAACGGCCTAGTTGTGTGTTCTTATTTATAGTTCATTTTGATTATGCAGCACTCCCGATTATATTACACCTGAAGGACCTGGGCTATCTAATGGTATAGATTTCAATAAGGTGAGGTTTAAAGGGATGTAGAAATGGCTACCCTTATTGTTGATGCTTAATACAACTGATTACTTGCATTTTTTTTTGGTGTGCAGGAAAACATTCCTTGTCCGAATTCACCTGAAAAATTGAAAACTGTAGGAAGCAAAAGATACAGATTGGGTAAGATTGATGTTTAACTTGCTATCATGCACTTGGGCTTTCGTATAAGTCATACCTGGCCACACCAGCATTCACCTCAGTCCTTAGTGGGTGCATTTTTAACAGTAGCTGCATTATCTGCAGCAGACATCACTATGGCCAAAGATTTTACGCCAAAGATGTTTGTTTTGTCCTCAGCTGGTGCTATTGCCAGCTTATTTATTGTCCCACATCCATTTCAAGTCGTTGTTTCTCAGTTTCAGTTATGTTTTGACTGCTTATTTTATTTGTTCATTGGCAAGTATGTCATAACACAAGCAAGGTGGGCAAATTGCCGGTCTCTCAGTTTTTTACATTTTGAAAGGTTTTGGATAGTAAGCAAAGTTGAAGGCCTTTTTGCTCTACACAAACACTCTTTATAAGTAACTTAAATCCCTGGGAATGATAATCATTGCAACACAAGTGGTGATAGTTGTTTGCAAATGGTTTCTTGAGTTGTCAATTGTTGCCCCACTTTACCTGCTGCAGCAGTTGCCTCTCCTTGTATTGTTAAGGCACACTACCTCTATGTTTTTACTTCTCTCATAAATTCAAATAAAATTTTCAGATATCTCCGTAAAGTCACTCAGTTCAAATTTGTCTTGTGATCAACAAGTGGTGGAACCTGCAAAAGATCATTTTGGAGCAGATGAAATCAAGATAGACAAAACCATTGAATCACAAAAGAACCATAGTTATGTATCGCAATCTGCAGTGGCTTTACGCTGCCGAGTTATGCCTCCCCCTTGCATGAGAAACCCATACCTTAAAGATGCTTCAGAAATTGATATTGATCCCTTTGGCAACCGCAGATCAAAATGTGCAGGTACATATTTGGTGGGTTCTTATCTTTATGAATTAACCAACTCTCTTTTGGTGTTTTGGAAACGAGATTCTTGATAAAGCAAAAATTGTTCTGGCTGCTGAGCAGTTTTGTATTGTGCATATGCATTTAAACTACAATCTATGGACCCCCGTTGTATCTGCTGCCATCTCCAGCCAGCTTTTGAGACATGCTTGGTGCAGCTGCATGCTTGAGAAAACGTGAGGAGCCCAGCGAATGGGGGTTGACTGAAGTAGATGAAAGAAGGAAAACAGCATATGACAATTTTGCCTCTCTATGAGATGACGGAAATTGGCTTCTTTTTTTAATCCTATGATGCCAGTTTCTTCAAAATAGGCTTGACTTACCATTTTCTTTATGCCTCTTATAATAAGATATACCAATGCAATGTAAGCCATATAGTCGGTTAACAGAGTTCAAAAGGGGCATGAATGCATATATAGAAGAATAGTTGAAATTGGAGGGATTGCAGGTGGGGAGTAGACATAGATATCTAGAGGATCCCATATTTCCTTTTCTAGGAATTTCAATCAAGCAATGTGTTTTTCAATCTGTAGGCTTTTCTCCAGTAGTTATTGGTGGTGATGGCCTTTCACGCTATAGGACAGATTTTCATGAAATAGAGGTATGTATTCCAATGCCGAACTTTCTTGGTTTTTAATCAACACTTTTTCAATCCATAATTGATATTCTGTCTTTTGGGTACTTGTGTGTTCTGTGATTGATCTGTTTCTCTTCCAGCAAATTGGTAATGGAAACTTCAGTTGTGTTTTCAAAGTTTTGAAAAGAATTGATGGTTGCACGTATGCAGTAAAACGTAGTGCAAGGCAATTACATCAGGATGCAGAAAGGTATCTTTGCCATCTTTTTTTTGACCACTTTATGTTGCATCTGGATATTGAGTCCCTCTGTTAGGATATGGTGCTAAATGTGGTAACTTTTGCAGGAGAAAAGCTTTGATGGAAGTTCAAGCCTTGGCCGCTTTAGGTTCCTACATGTTTCTTGAATTTATTTTCTGGAACATTTTCTATAACAATGTGTGAAATGATACCCTCTAACTAAAAATTTTGATTTTGTTTCCAGGATCCCATGAAAACATTGTTAGCTATTACTCTTCTTGGTTTGAGAATGAGCACCTCTACATCCAGATGGAGCTCTGTGATCATAGCTTGTCTATCAATAGATTTTCTAAATTATCCACAGAGGGTGAGGTGTTAGTAGCAATGCATCAGGTTAGTGTTGTACATGTGAGATATAGTTGCTTCTTGGTGGATTGCAAGATCTGGACTATTTGATTTGGTGGATTTTTAACACATGTTTTCAAGATTCCATCTCTTAAAACAGTAAAAAAAAATCGTATGGATGAAAACCATCCGAAATTCTACTACGTTCCCATGTTTCTTGATAGTAAGACTCGACAATATGTGGAAGTGGAACCAATCTCTTAGTTTGATGTTATTCCACATGCCGATTGCTTACATATATCTGTCTATGGTTTTATGATTTCCCTGAAGGTTATTTGCTAGCTTCATATTTATATACTCAACTCAACTCAACATGGAATGTCTGGTGTCTTCTTGTTCATTGATACTTTATGCTTTTTCTTGAAAGTCTTTTGACTTGAAGGATTCCATTTTATTATTACATTTTAATTGTTAACATAAATTTTTTTGTTCACACCCACAGGTAGCCAAAGCCTTGCAGTTTATACATGAGAGAGGGATAGCTCACCTAGATGTAAAGCCCGAGAATATTTATGTCAAGAACGGTGTTTATAAGCTTGGAGATTTTGGCTGTGCAACTCTACTCAATAGGAGCCTGCCAATCGAAGAGGGTGATGCACGTTATATGCCCCAAGAAATCTTGAATGACAAGTATGATCATCTTGACAAGGTTGACATTTTCTCACTGGGAGCTGCTATCTATGAGCTTGTCAAAGGGTCTGCATTGCCAGAGTCGGGGCCCTTTTTCCTGAATCTTAGGGAAGGAAAACTGCCGCTGTTGCCTGGCCATTCTATGCAGTTTCAGAACTTACTCAAGGTGCAATAGTTATCTAATTTAACTCAAATGAATTTTCAATTTTTTATTTCTAGTATCTCATTTAAATCTCAGTTATTGCTTGAGTTGCAATGTCTGGAAACAAATAGTTTCCTGGCATCCCACCCAGTGGTGGAGCTATTTGTGTTTGGTATCCAGGGCAGCTTGGTATGAGACATCTTACAATTACATAGTATAATCTTGCTTGTGTTTTGCATTTCAAAGATCTCCAATTCCCCTTTTAACTCAAAGCTATGTTGAGATCATTGGTTTTGTGTTTCAAATGGTCCCAAATAATCTTCTATTGGTCATGGGGATTACAAAATTTTCCTTGGAGTTGCTTTAGAGTTTCAAGTTAATAATGTTGGCCAGTGTCAGTGTGATGGTAGCTTCAAGATGGAGCAAGTACCACATACTCTCGGGACAATGTTTTCTAGATTCCATTGAAACCTTAGATTTCTTCAAGCTTAAGAAAACGGCTATCATTCTCCTAGCTTTTGGGACATCCTTGAGTTACTTCCAAATGCTTGTCACATGAACTCAACTTCTTACTTTTGGAAGAACCAATATATCAACTATCATACTCGAAAACTAAATTAGAGAAGTTGATTTATAAGTTACTTTGAAATATTACTTACAAAGGTATCCTGACTATGTTCTATTGATTTGTCCATCCATCCAGATCATGATGGATCCAGACCCTGCTCGGCGACCTTCTGCCAAAGAACTAGTTGAAAATCCAATTTTTGACAGGCCCCAAAGAACTGGAAAAACCAAGTAAGACCATTTTTTTGATTTAGATTTTGTCCGGGGTTTAAAACTGCAATCGAACTGTAAGAGATTATATATATGGCTACTTCTAATGACTGTGTACAGTTAATCCTCCATAGACCCTGCAATGGAGGGAGTCTCGTGGATTGGATATGCTCTACTTCTAATGGCTAATCCATAAAGAAGAAAACACAGGGAAAAGTTTACAACTGGGCCAGTTTTGTAACAATTGTTTTGAGCCCAGTATATGGCACCAGGTTTTTCCATTTGCATGGTGCTAATTTTGTAAAAAGTTACACAAGAAACCTGGGTAAGTGTTGTATTTTGTTGTGAATTAGGTGACACTATATATGCAGTCCTAATGGAGGAGCTCCATATTATTATTCTCTTGCTTAGGGATGTCAAAATATGGTACCACAGGTCAACATGACATGAGATTAGAAGATTTGGATTTTTTCTAAGCCATCCATTTTGTAAATAAATGGAATTGAAATGACATGATTGACAGAATATATGGGTATGGGTGAAATCTATCGAATGAAATATACAAATACGATTTGTTTATATATTTGTTATATATGAATTATGTACGACACAAATTTGATACATAATTTGTTATATATAAATTGATAAACGAATGTGTTATGAGTGAAATATTTTTTAACTGAACTCGTTAAAAGATTCATATTTGTTTCACCCGATTCAATTGATAGATGTATTCTTGGGGCATGTTTGGAATGTTTTTTAGGATGAGTTTGGATTAATTTGATGAAATCAGGGTTTGATCTAAAGATGAGATTCAACTTTCAATGCTATCCATATTCATGTTTGGTATGCATAGGGATAAATGATTATTATGATAATATATTTGTATATAAATGACTATTTTACTCTTTAATTAATTTGTATATATGAAATATATAGGACATATGGGGTATAAATGTTAATGTATGTTAAATCCCTTAACCTTCATATGAAACTCACCTCTCCTTTGGGTTTCATGAAATTCAAGTATGTGGGTTTTATGACTAGGCTAAGACTGGGCCGGGATTCAAATCCTATCTCGACTTTGTGATTGCCAAATATGGATTTAAGGAGGTTTATATTCTAACCCATGTTTCAAAATCTTTCCAAACGCCCATACCAAACATGTTCGTACTGGTTTACAAGTCTTTTGTTCATTCCAAAGCCCAAGAATAACCATCTTGCACTCTGTGGGTTTGCTTGATCATTTACCACCTAGGAAAAGCAGCACGTGGTGCACTAAGAAGCCCATAAAACCAATGCATGCTTCAATCCATTTCTGATTTAAAGGTGGCTTGAACAGAAACTCATTCCCATAATAAGAGTATGGGTTTGGCAGCCCAAGTGGTGTGATCCATTTTTTTTCCCATCAGGAACTTGGGGCTGTGTGGGCCCTACCTTGTGGGTTGTGGAAAGAAGACAACAAATAAGAACAGTCTCATTCTTATTAAATTTTTACCGAAAGTTGCTGCTAAAATCAATATTAATTATAGATTTATGGGTCTTGTTAATTTTTTTAATAAGATCCACTAATTTAAGAGACCGTATTCGTTTAGGAAAGAAAATTTAATAAATGTTTTAGTATATGAATTATTACTCAAAAATGAAACAGAATTTTGTGTATGAATGTTAAAAACGTTTACCTTGAAATGTTAGCCACGACATTAAATGATATAGATAATTCTCTTGATAAATTATGGTGTTGATTAGTTCGTGTTTTATATGGTAAATTTTACCTGATTTCTCTTTAATTGCATTATTTCATTGTGGACAACGATTGACGAGGCTAATGTTGAATACAAATTGTAAGAACATGTATCAATTTTTTTTTATTGTGTATCAATTAGATTCGTGCCGTTTGCAGGAAATAAAAAACAACACATCCTGCTTATTCTTTGTACCATGTGAATGCTAATTATCCTATGCTACACATAAGAACACGAAGAAGCAGTTTTTTTCTTAGTTGGAATATGCAAATTGACGTGCATGTCCTTTTTACAATACAATCTGGACGGTTGAAAATAACCTATTACAAACAAGGGACAGATTATACGTTAAAATTACAATAGTTTGGTTTGAAATTGGGGTTCGGTTTGGTCGAGAAACTGCAATTATTGTCCTATAATTTATGTTTTCTAAGTTATTTTATTATTGAATATGGTATCTTGTGTTTGGCACATGTGACCAAAAAAGTCGAGGAGGAATGTTATTTGGATCTTAAAATTTAATTTAATTTGTTGATCTAATAATAATATGATAACTACATTGTTCAATACCATTACTTAGCGTTAACTGTTAGACTAGGGCCGACCTAACCACTAGGATGCTAAAGTCTGGACTTTAGGCTCTATTTAGATAAAAAACATCAAATTTTTTGTGTGTATTAAATTAATAGCATATGTCAAACTTTTATATTCATGACATATTTAGGCCTAACAAAAGGGTTCTCTAAGAATATAACTCAATTAGAAAATTTTATGCCCAATACCACAATTAGAAATTTATAAATGACTTAGTTGTATTATTTATTGAGAATGATATATGATTTTTTTTTTTTGAAATGGCACAACTTAATTTGTATTTTCTCATCTCAAATCGAAAAGCAAAAAATACATATTTCGAATGAATGCAATTTAATATTTATTATTATTATTATTACTATTTTATCAAATATTAATATGACATCATTTATAAATTTTCTTTTAGGCCACCAATTCCATTGGGCTGCCCTTGTGTTGGAATTTATCATAGAAATTTTATCGTTTCACACATCATTAGGTCAATAATTTGGTCACATTTGTAAGTCCCCGTAACGTTACTCAAAGTAGAAAAAAAAAGAAAAAAAATAGGAAAGTATAGATACAAGTAGGAAGGGATTGGTTTTTGACATAGACTTACTAAGACCCACCATAAATCAACACGACCCGACACTTGAGCCCTTGATATGGTGTATTTTATTTGATTTCTTGTTAATTCTATTGTTTCACTGTTGACAACGATGGACGAGGTTAATACTAAATAGAGATTGTAAGAAAATGTATCGATTTTTTGTTTGATTGTGTGTCAATCGGATTTGTGCCGTTTGCAGGAAATAAAAAACAAACTTATCCTGCATGTTCTTTGTAACATGTGAATGTTAATTATCCTATGCTACACATAAGAATACGAAGAAACAATTTTTTGTCCTAGTTGGAATATGCCTATTGACGTGCATATCTGTTTTTACAATACAACCTGGACTCTTGAAAATAACCTATTACAAGCAAGAGACAGATTATCAGTTAAAATTACAATCGTTTGGTTTGAAATTGGTGCTCGGCTTTTTCAAGAAACTGCAATTATTGTCTTATAATTTATGTTTTATTTTAGTATTCAAAATGATATATTGTGTTGGGCACATTTGACCAAAAAAGTCGAGGAGCATAGTACAAAGAGTAATGTTATTTGATTCTTAAAATTTGATTTAATTTGTTGATCTAATAATAATATGATAATAACATAGTTCAATATTATTACTTATGTTCTGATTGGTAGAAATGACTAAAAGTAGGACGGATGAAAAGTAGGAGAGATACACTTTCTATCTTTCAAGGAATGAAAGTAGGAATGATACACTTTTCTTCCTTTGTGTTTGGTTGGATGGATGGAAAAAAAATGATTACTTTTTTTTTGGTGCTGGCAAAGATTAGGGGTGACAATCGAGTCACATTGTATCAGATTCGTGTTGAGTTATTACGGGTTTGTGTCGAACATTAGTTATACTTAACTCAACTCATTTAACAAATTGTGTCGTGTCGAGTTATAAGTTGACCTGTTTATTTTCGTGGTGTGCTCGTGTTTGAGTTAATCAGGTTCGTGTCATCGTATTAAGTTAAAAATTTTCACCCCTAGTTAAGATAGGAAAAATATTTTTTTAATTTTAAATTTTAATATATATATATAAATTAATATATAAAAATATATATAAACAAATAAGATACATTTCAACATAAATAATTAACTTTTCATCCACTTTCCGTTCGATTTTGGAGAGATTGATTTTGGTGAGTTGGAAGGACAGTTAATACATCAACTTTTTTTATCTTTCCTACTTTCCTTCATTACCAAAATGATGTTTTATTTATCAATTCAACTTTTCATCCTTTCATTTTTCATCATACCAAACGGAGCATTAGCGTAAACTGTTGGACTAGGGCCGACCCAACCACAAGGTTGCTAAAGTCTGGGCTTTAGGCTCCATCCAGATGAAAGACCTTAAAATTTTGTGTGTTCCTTTGGAGGCCGGTTCATTTTGTAGTTTTATTTATATTTCAGTACACTCAAAAAACTTGTTTAGAGATTAGTCAAATTTGATCTTCATTGTCCAAAATATACTCAATAGTTGTATATAGGATAGAAACATAATTTTAATGGTACCAATAGGGAAAATGATCGATGTAATAAGTAATACTCAGCCAAAACTTTTATATAACATAAAGAGAAGATATGTATAAGCTTTACTTACATAATGGTAGTAGACTAGATTGATAGTGGACTCTGACGAAGATGAAGGGAGATTTAGAGAGAGTGCAAGACAACGAAAAGAGAAGTAGTTCGAGGGTGCCCAACAGGTTGGACTTGCACCTCTTTAAATAGAGACCGAACATGTTATTCCAATAATTTGCTGGTGACGTTTTGACGTGCGTCACTCTTTCATATTCGACTCTATTCAATTATTTCTTGTTGATCAAATTATACATCTCATTATCGCTGTTTTGAAAGTTTATCTCCAAGTCATCATTAAACAAATCTTCATCAATTGAAATATCACCTTTAAGAGGAGTATATTTTGGGAATCGATAAAGTCGTCATTAGAGTCAGTAGGAGTACTGAATTTCTTATCGATCTCCTCAACTTTTTCTTTAACTTTATTTTGGTAACTGTTGAATTGTTGATGAGATCCATATGCACTGTTTTGCCCATACCAAAGATGGACATCATTTGTAGGCATATCTCGGTCATTACTGCTACTTTGAGCTGCTCAATTGTCAAATGGAGTTTTTCTTTAAGAATTTCACTGGGATTAAATCCAGTGTTTATACTAGAGTTGGAAACAAGTGCTTTAGAGGTTGAGGGTTGCTCTTCCTCTTTTTCCATGTCTTTAAGATATTTTGCTATAATTGAAATTTTAGAATCAAACGGATAATTATTCCAAAATCTTACATGATATTCTCTAATCAATCTGGGATATCCATTTTGATTAAAGTCACACGCAAGAGTCCACACCCAAATCTAAGGTACAAAGAATTCGAGTGAGAAATTAATTATGGGTTTATCCAACATTTGATTATCCTTTAAGGATGAACTTTTTTCTTTATAGATCTGAAATAATTTTTTCATCTCTTCGGGATATATCCCTTTGATGACACAATGAGTTTTCCACTAGTCATAAAATCAGTTAGGAATCTCAGTACATGTTTCTGTAAATTGAAGGAACCCTTAGTGTCCCAAATTTGGATAATTATATAAAAAGATATTATACCAAGCATCGATATAATCAAAGTAATTATATTCCATATATGGAGCTTTTGTTAAAATTCT
>CM042195.1:5282245-5297786 GCA_023539305.1 Ilex asprella | reverse complement strand
ATATTTCAAATGAATGCAATTTAATATTTATTATTATTATTATTATTACTATTTTATTAAATATTAATATTACATCATTTATAAATTTCCTTTTAGGCCACCAAATCCATTGGGCTGCCCTTGTGTTGGAATTTATCATTGAAACTTTGTCACTTCACATATCATTAGGTCAATAATTTGGTCACATTTGTAAGTCCCAATAACATTATTCAGAGTAGAAATAAAAAGAAAAAAAATAGAAAAGCATAGATGTAAGTAGGAAGGAATCTAATACAAATTGAATGATTTTCGAGATAGACTTTCTAAGACCCACCATAAATCAACAAGACCCGACCCTTGAGCCTTTGATATGAATAAAGACATTTATGTGAGCTAAGTTGAACAGGTACGTACTAAGCTTAGCATTACTCAAAGAAAAAATGAACATTACATGGCCTTATGGCAGTTTGTCAAATGTTACTTTGTTTGTTCACGAGGTACTTGTTTTGTATCCCTTTCAATTCACATTCTAGGGTAAGAACGAAAGTGTCGCCTTGGTGAGTTTCTCTGCCTGCTTTTCTTGACCACCTAAACAATGACCGGTCAAGATAAAGACGTACTCCACAGGAAGTTCATGGCCAGTGGGTTGGTGCAAAATAAGATACGACTCGTTAACATGACCACAAAATAAAATTAGAGGGTTTGAGGTTTTTTAAAATTACCTATTTCGTAAACTAGTGGACTCCACACGTTACAATGAGTAAATGAATTGGGAGAGTGAAGTCGATTAAAAGAAATACATGATAAAACTCGTTTATATATCAATTTTATACGATTTATACACAACACGAATCTGTTATAACACGACTCAGTAAATACAAATTAATAAATGAATCAAGTATGAGAGGACTATTTTTTTATACAAACTTATCAAAACTCAATACAAACTTGCTTTACCCGACATGATTGATAGACTTAAGGACAAGCCAAAATAAGAAGATAACCCATAAAATTGATTCGTTAATATATCAAAATTAGAAAAATAAATATTTAGATTTATATATCGAATGCGGAAAGAGCGTCTTGCTTGTGAGAGTAAAAGTGAAAACATGTGATCTCTCCTATGTTGGGCCATCCTTTTAATTTTTAAACACAAGTATCAACATAAAAATCAATTATATATGCTTAATTAAAAGTTTATTTAATTGAGTCTTAATCCAACTCTTTTAATTAATTATGTCTTATTGTGTCTATTTATTTACTTTCGTCTCATGTTTGTTGATGATGCACAAAATAGACTTATGCAAGATCAACAATCGAGTGAATGATGCAAAAGAATTAATGAAACAATCAATGGCAATAAGGTAAATATTGAATCAACACACAAGTATGTAGTAGTTCGGTCAGGGTGACCTACTCTACTCCGAAAAACAGTTACGGTGGCTGGAGAACCTTTATTAATAAAGGTGAGAAAAAGAGAGAGCAAATGTTAGATCAAGGAGAGGTATGGTGGTTAGGAGAGAGAAATAACTATGTGAGGGGTGTGTAGGGAGATGTCATCTCATGTAGAGAGAATTTACAATTTATAAGCACAAAGCCTTAGTTGAGACGGTGATATGAGGGTAAAGACACTGATAGCTACAAAAGGCAAGTACAATTAAATATTGTCTTGATCTTCAAGAGAGGGTATCTTGATAATTGCTTTCCACGTGCTCTAATCTTCTTGGACTCCTTGGACCTTGGGTTAAGTCGAATTTACGAACTGATCTTGACCTGCCTTTTTAACTGATTTGAGCTTATTTGATTTATTGGGCTTAACTCAGTTAGATTAGGGCTCGTTATTTGCCCCCATGCTCCAAGCCCCAGTGGTGACAAAAGGGGGTTGAGGGCATAAGTGAGGCCCATCGTCTAAAAAAGGGTTTCTTGTCTTGCATGGTGGTTGTTTCTCCAACCTCTTACTTCGTTTGCACCTTGAGATCTCGTTCCCATGGTTTGATAATCACCGTGGTTGAAAAACCATTGTTCCAAAAATGATACCCCAATAACTTGGTGATCCTAACAGCAAGGTCCACTTTCTTACTCAGGTATTTATCTTTAGGCTTTAAAGAGCATTTCTTGCAAAACCCATCATATCCCCTTTTAGAACTAGAGCTTAAAATCACTATTTTCCTCTTTCACATTCCACAAAATAGTGGACAAAGTCCAAGGGGATAGTAATGGAAACAAGGAGGGAAAAGATGAATAAGAGCTTCATAATCGGCTCTTCGTGGGAAGTCACAGCGAAGAAGAAGGGAGGCGGAGGTTGGAGCAAGGCTCAACCATGGGTATCATCAATGAGGTAATGGATGACTCAAGGGAGTCAGCCTAGGCCATGGGCTACGCCAGCGGGTTACTAGGCGGCGCTAGCACTCTGGGCGACGCCATGAGTATGGTAGGCGATCGCAGTGTGGGTTTGCCCGACGTGGTTCATACTTTCAAGGGTTTTGGCGACAACGATTAAGCCTCCATGGGTTCGGACAACATCAATCCAGCTGCTATGGCCTTGATTGTGACCCAGGTTAACGACGGCGATTGAAGGTTGGCTGGTGCCAGTTCTATGGGCAATGCCTTCTCCAACAAGGGGAGCCTTGCTATTGATGGCGCTGAAGAGGCTGGACTAGCCGATGTTGCATTCGAGGGCAAAGGTAAGGAGGACGCCATGCTTGAAGCACTAGGTGGTGGCGCCAATGTGCTAGGCGACGCCCGTGGGCCAGTGAGAGATGACACCAGTGAACCTATGAGAGGCGGTGCTAGATGGCCTATGAGAGGTGACACCAACTTGGGTTCGAAAGGTGATGCCAATGGTGATGGGTTGTTGGGCAGGTCATGCTTGGGCGCTGACTGTCGAGGCCTTGGCTAGGGTGATATGGGCGACGCCCCTATTGGCTGCTTGAGTAGCGTTGATTGTACGAGCGAAGTAGGCAGCAGAACAGGATGTTTTGGAAGCGACTTGAGTGCCCAATGTACAGACAAGGAGGGTGGTGGCCTAAGCGGTGCCAAGCGCGTCAATGATATGGATGACAGTTCTGGAGGTAGTAAAGAGGACGGAGGCAACACCCCAGGCACTGGCGATGCGACACCAATGGGCCTATGAGATGCGGTGCTAGATGGCCTATGAGAGGTGATACCAACTTGGGTTCGAAAGGTGATGCCAATGGTGACGGGTTGTTGGGCAAGCCACGCCTGGGCGCTGGCTGTCAAGGCCTTGGCTAGGGCGATGTGGGTGACGCCCCTATTGGCTGCTTGAGTAGTGTTGATTGTACGAGTGAAGTAGGCAACATAGCAAGATGTTTTGGGAGCGACCTGAGTGCCCAATGTACAGACAAGGAGGAGGGTGGCCCAAGTGATGCCAAGCACATCAATGATATGGATGGCAATTCTGGAGGTAGTAAAGAGGACGGAGGTGACGCCCCAGGCACTGGCGATGCGCTGGGCAGCGCCCCATGAACTGGGCAGCGCCCCATGCACTGGTGAGATTTTTGGCATTGGTGTACTTTGATTTTGTCCTAGCTTTATCTCTTGGTAGACACCCACTAAAGGTGATGGTTTGAAGGTAACCTCCATTTTTAGCTCGATTGACTCTGATGACAACATCACTTGTATTGTGTCTTCATATCGTATCCCTTCTATTGTCATGTGTCGTCGTGCGGAGGAGGGTGAGCCAACATGTTATGACTCTTCGAGTGAGATTTTTCATTATAAGGATGCCTTAGAGGCGGGTTTGAGGTTCCCAATACCTGGACCCATTTGTTAGATTCTGGGACACCTATGGCTGGTTCCCGGGAGATTGGCTCCTAATGGATGACGAGTGATCCAAACATTTTTCTCATTATGGCGGCTAGTTTACAATGCTGATGTTCCTCCCTCTTTTGAGGAGTTTTTGACCACTTACATGCTTCTCGATAACCCATTTCCTCATCAAGGGTGGTGTCGTTTTGCTCCGAGGTAGGGCAAACAGGACTTCTTTCAAATTGTCATAGCTGAAAGTCTAAGGTCTTATTTGTTGGAGGTGAGTGGGCCATCGAGGGAGACCGCGACCTAGTGCTTTCGAGGTGGGAGACCGTTCCGAGGACCAAGTTAGGTAAGAATTTTACTTTTGCTTTAACGTTTAGTCGTCACATATCTGGTCTTACTGTGTGATTGGTTTCTTTGTAACTTCACCCACATTATCTGCGGAGTAAGAGAGCACACTCCAGATAGTGCGTGACCATTATTTCAAGGAATTTCTGAGATTATGTCCGCATCAGGTCCTCTCAAAGTCTCCTATAGGACGAAAAGGAAAGGTATTTGATCCATCCAATTGAATTTTCATAGTTACAACGTTGTAAGCTTTTTGTCACACACCAAGTCCGCAAGTACCTCTATTGATAAAGTGATGGTAGAGGATCTTTAAACTTCTAGGGTGGTGTCTTCCCCTCCTTTCTCTAAGAGGGCGAAGTCTGATGCTCCCGGTATTTCTCAGCCGAGGTCTGTTGGACAAGTTTATCATGATCGTGGGGATTGAGGTCCCAATGTGATCTCCTATGAGAATCGAGGCTCCACTTAGCTGTCTTACTTCTAACGGTGGTTCTGTGTCCATCCTACAGGACTTGAATCTGGCTAAGGAGTGACTTTGGGAGTTTGAGACTGCCACAGAGATCTAGGAGGTTGGCTCTTGAGGTCCGAAGGGCATCATTAACACTGAGATGAAGGGCTTTATCATAGTATGCCTTTTACTTATCTTTGACATTGTATCTGGCTTCTTTCTTTCATATTCTACCTTTTGAATGCCTATAAGTGGCTGCTAGACCAGAAGACTAGCTATGGGTAGCTCTGCTGCCGTGGCATAGGCTCATTCTGTTGTGATGGAGAAGAAGAGGGATACTGCTGAGAGGGCCGTAGCAGATGCCTTTATTGATAACTATGAGGAGCTTAAAGGGAAGGTCTCAACAAATTTTTCTGCCTATGACTTTTCTGACTTCATCCCCTATGAGGCTCTAAGGTCTAACGAGGAGGAGGAGAGCTTTGATGGGAACTGATCTGGCAATAATGAGTGATGTCATGAGTATGGTATTTTTATCTACGTATTTTTGTTGCTAGGCATGCTCTTTATTTAATAGATAGTTATGAGCTTCAATGAAATGAGATAAAACTTTTTGAAAAAGGCAAAATCTTGCGACATTTTATTCATAATTTGAAGTAAATAATAATGACAATTGACCAAAACAATAATAAATAATATAAATAGTGACTACTGACTTGTGCACCCACTGTCTTGCCCCCAGCTACTGACAATATTTTGTTAGGTACTTTGCGTTCTATGGATGGGCCAGGACTTTCCCATCAGATTTTTGAATTTTGTAGGTGCACAGTCTTACGACTTATGTGACTGTGTATGGTCCTTCCCAGTTAGGTCCTACCTTCCCTTTTTCGAGAGTCCTTGATAGATAGGATGACCTTTTTGAGGACTAGGTCCCCGGACTAGAAGGAGCAAGACTTCATCCTCGAGTTATAGTACTTGGTCATGCGACGCTTGTACTCTACATTCCTGAGCATGACTATCTCCCTATCCTCCTTTATCAAGTCGAGATTGATGCGAATGCCTTCTTCATTAGTGATAGGGTCATGGTGTTGGACCCTAAGAGAGTGTACCCCAATCTCAACGGGTATGACCGCCTCTGTCCTATAGTTTAGGGAAAAAGGAGTCTCACCCGTTGGGCTTCTTTGTGTTGTCTGGTAAGCTCACAGTACTCTCTAATCTGGTTTTCAGGTTGAGGATGATGGTCCTGGCGGTGACCTCTGCCTGCCCGTTTGCCTATGGATGGGCTAGATTGGAGTGTAGGTTAAGGCAAAAGCTGTTAAGAAGTTTATTGTCAAACTGTTTGGCGTTATCACTTACAATTGCATGAGGTATTCTAAAGCGGCAGATTATGCTACTTCAAATGGGATCTTTCACTCTGGTCTATTATTCTGGCTAAGACTTCGGCTTCTACTTCTATTTATTTAATGAAGTAGTTGATGACTATCACTATAAACTTGCACTAGCCTTGACTCATGGGTAGATGACGTAGAAAGTCGATCCTCTACATGGAGAAGGGCCATGGGCTTTGGATGGTGGTGAGCTTTTCTGGTGGCTGTTTAGGGACTGTCGCAAAATGCTGACACTTGTTACAATTCCTAACAAACTCTCAGGTGTTTCTGATCATGCTAGGCTAGTAGTAGCCTTGCCTTACTACTTTGTGGGCCAATGCACGCCCTTCTAAGTAATTTTCATATATCCCCTCGTGGATCTTCCTCATGGCGTAATTGACTTCCTCAGGGGTAAGACATCGGAGTAGTGACAGTGAATAACTCTTCTTATAGAGGGTATTTTGTAAGATGACATATGTGGACGCTTTCATTCTCAACTTTTTGGCTTCCACTGGGTTGTTTGAGAGAGCGCCTCCCTCTAGGTAGGCTCGGATAGGCGTCATCCAGCTGGCTTCAGAGGATGTACAATTAACATCGTCCTCCTCTGCCTTGAACGTGCTAGATTCAAACTAGTGGCTTGTCAGTGCTACACCTATAAGTGTGTTGGCAGATGCAAACTTGGCGAGGGCATCTATCATGACGTTTTCCTCTCTAGGCACGTGATGGATCTGGAAAGTGGTTGAATTTTTTCAATAAAGTTTGGACCACTGACAGGTATTCTTGCATCTTTTCCCCTTTTGCTTCAAAATCCCTTTACTTAATTGATTGTCAGCTGTGAGTCACAATAAGCTGTCAAGCAGAGGGCTTCCATCTCCATTGCGAGCTTCAGGCATGATATGAAGGCCTCATACTCAACTTGGTTGTTTGATGTCGCAAAGTGGAAGGAGATAACGTACTTGAGTAGAATGTCATGGGGGATGATCAATACGAGTCTTACGCCACCGCCCTCACTAGTGGAAGATCCATTAACATATACTCTCCAACATGGTACAATAGACTAAGGTGTAGACAACGAGGGTGCTGAGGGCTGCGGTGGAGCAAGTATTAGGGAGGTAAAAGCTTTTGGTCTCGGGGTCTGGTTTTCAAAGGCCCGAGGGACTATCTCTAGGACGTTAGGCTCTCTAGGGATAATGACTAGGTTGCTTCATGATGAGTGGAGGCAGTAAGTACTAAGCAGACGAGTGTAGGGATGCATGATTCTTCTTCCTGGGGTTCCTGTGGTGGAGTCGACTCGGCCACAAAGTCCACCACTACTTGCGCTTTTATGGCTGCTCTTAGCTGGTACTGTACGTCGAACTCACTTAACTCGACAACCCATTTGAGTTGTCAGCCAGACACGTCATACTGTCCTAGAATTCTCTTGAGTGGCTGATCTGTAATAATCACTATGATATAGCTTTGAAAGTAATGACGTAGGTGCTTGGCGACGGTGGCAAGTGCAAGAGCCAACTTCTCAAGCTCTGAGTATCTTACTTCCACTCCTCGGTATGCCCTACTTATGTAGTACACAAGCTTTTGGACACCTCCATCCGTCCTAATAAGGATGAAGCTCACAACAGAGGACGAGGATGAGAGGTAGAGATACAAGATTTCTCCTAGTACTACATGGGAGAACAAGGGGGTGTAACGAGGTAGGCTTTTAACTTCTGGAAGGCCTCCACTACATCTGGTCCCCACTAGAAAGATTTACAGAGGATTTTTAAGAAAGGCAAACACTTTTCTACTAACTTTGAGACAAACCTGTTAAGGACTGCTATCCTCTCATTAAGGCGCTATACCTCCTTCACAAAGGCTAGGGATTTAATCTCCAAGATAGTTTTAATCTTGTCGGGGTTGGTCTTAATGCCCATTTTGTTGGCCATGAAGTCTAAGAATTTTCCTGCACTAACGCCAAAAGTGCATTTTCAGGATTCAGCTTCATCTTGTAGGTCCTTAGAATATCAAAGGTCTCTTGGAGGTGTGTCACGTGGTCTTCTGCGACCATACTCTTCACCAATATATCATTTACATAGAATTCCATGGTCTTCCAGATCTGAACCTCGAACATTTTGCTCACAAGGGGTTGAAATATGGCTTCGACGTTCTTGAGTCCAAATGGCATCACGTTGAGTAGTAGGTGTCCTTCAGGGTGATGAAGGAGTTTTTCTCTTGGTCCAGAAGGAACATGTTAATTTGGTTATACCCGAAGTAAGCATCTAGAAAACTCAGGAGCTCGTGTCCTACAGTGGCATCAATAAGGAGATCGATACATGAGAGAGAATAACTGTCTTTGGGGAAAACTTTATTGAGCTCTATGAAGTCTACACAGATGCACCACTTCCCGTTGGTCTTCGTAACCATCACTACGTTTGACAGCCAGTTTGGGCAGGCTACCTCTCTTATTGACCCATTTTTTAGTAGTTTTTTCACTTCTTTTTCCATGGCTTGGCCTTTCTTAGCACTTATATTCCTCAGCTTCTTGTGGCTGGGTTTGTACTTGGGATCGACATTGAGCTGGTGGGAGGTCACTTCGGGGTTGATGCCTTCCAGGTTTTTGTGGGACTAGACAAAGACTTCTGTATTTCACCTGAGGAAGTCTACTAGGTAAAACGTTTGTTCTAGGGAAAATGAAGAGCCTATATAGACTCTCCTCTTTGGAAGGATCTCATCCACCATTATTGGCTGAAGTTCTTTTGCTGGTTCCCGTTTCTAAGGTGCTGTCATCCCTCAGGTTAAGCACTTCGAATTAGAAAGTCTTTTGTGGCCTTCTGGCCCTTATAAAAGCCACGTTGAATTCCCGAGTGGAGACATGGTCTCCTCTGATCTCTCCAATCCCTCTAGCGGTTGGAAAACGGAGGAGCAGGTGATAGGTAGACGACACTGCCCTTAAGGTGTTAAGGGTAGGGCGTCCAAGAATAATATTATAGCCAGAGGGACAATCGAGTATAATGAAGTTCACTATGACAGTGGAACTTCTTGGGGCTATCCCTGCTGTGACTAGCAGGGTGATGGAACCCAAGGGATAAACTTTTTCCCTCCAGAAACCAACAAGGAGAGTCCTGACGGGTTGTAATCTCTCCCTGCCAAGATGGAGGCCGCCAAAGACAAATGTGAACAGTATATCGACTAAGCTGCCATTGTTGACCATAATTCTTTTCACCTGGTAGTTGGCTACTGTTATGGTAAGACTAGAGGATCATCATGAGGGACTTGGATTCCCTCGAGGTACTTGTCCGAGAAGGTAATGACCTTTTCTTCTTCGTGCCGAGGTGTCTTCGTCAGACGAGAGTAATGTGACTCTGCCTACCTGACTTTCTGGCAGAATTGGATTCATTTTTTCCTCCTAACCCTTCGTAGATCATCAGGATCTCTCTGAGGGGTCACTAGCGCTCTCGATCCTCTTGTTTCCAGCCGAGTGGTGAAGCCGACTCTCTGCCATCAACATACTGCCTTAGCTGACCACGCTGTATGAGTTCCTCGATCTGCCTCTGGAGCTCATAACATTTGTCAGTATCATGACCATGGTCACGGTGAAAACGAAAATACTTGCTTGAATTTCTGTGGTTTGGGGCAAACTTTATTTTTCTTGGCCAGCAAAACGTGGGATCATCCTGTATCTGGAATAGGAAATGCTCTATTGAGACATTGAGTGGTGTGAAGAGTTGTCGTTCTTTCTAGGGTATGGGACCAAGACGGTCCTTGGCAGAGACTATCTCTATTCTCTTTCTCTTATTCTCTACCTCTCGCTTGTCTTTACGGGTGTCATTCATTTTCTCCCCTTTTTTGGAGGACTCACCTCGTCGAGCTTTGATGACATCCTCAACGTTCATGTACTTCTGTGCCTACGATAGCAGTTTGGGCATACTGGAGGGCGGCTTTTTCAAGACAGAGAACATAAAATTAGAGGAGCGCATACCTACAATAAAGGTGGCCATGACTACCTTAGCGCCTGGCTCCTCAATATGGAAAACCTTCTCGTTAAAACGGGTGAGGTAGTTCCTAAGGCTTTCATTTCTGTTCTATTTGATGGTGAGCAGATGGGTAACGAGCTTCTGATGTCGGCGTCCCCCAATGAAGTAGGAGATGAAGAATTTGCTCAACTCCGCGAAGGAGTGGATAAAAGATGGTTTGATCTTTGCAAACCATTGTTGAGCAGACCCCTTCAAGGTGGTGGGAAATGCTCTAGACATGATTTCATCAGGCACGTTGTGGAGTTACATGAAAGATTTATACGTGTCAAGATGATCTAGAGGGTCCTTGGTACCATCAAAGATCTCGATGATAAGCATCTTGAATTTCAAGGGTAGAGGGTAATTGACAACATCTGCAACAAACGGGGTACCAGTGCACCTTACCAAGTAATCCACCATTTTCGGCGCCTGTGCTTTGATGGCGTTGAGGGCATCACCAAGTTGATTTTGCACTTTCTTGATCTTCTCGTCCCATTGGTTGGGGACATCCTTCGTTAGGCCATTGTAGTGACTTTCATGATCAGCATACTAGTTTTCTTCCTTATCCTCTTGCCTAAGATGGTTAGTAGCATGTGGAGCAGGTACATGAGGAAGGGGACAAGTAAGGCTCCTGCGCACTGAGGAGGGACTCCCTAGCAAAGGGTGCCCTGGCGCTGGGTGCTATGTTGGGGGCACCCAGAGTGGAGAGGCTATGATACTTCTTCTATCGACTGAAGGGTGACGCCTCCCGAGGCGAGCATCAACTGGATAATTTGCAGGTTCTGGTTTACCAACAACTATTTGGTCTCCAAAAGCTGTTGCTCGACCACGAGAGTTGCCACAGTGGATGGTTCTGATAGAATAGTATACTAAAAGTTTGTTTTTTGTAGTGAAACTCATTTTATTAATTAATAACAGTTTGTTCTTTTCATTTTATTGAGAATCTATATGGGCAAAATATATGAATTATTTTTATATATGATATACATGTGTGTCTTATATTTTATATTGTAGATAATCTGGTTGTAGAGATCGACTTATGCACAGAAGATCAGATTATCAAATCAATGTATAATATGAGTATATGTTCATAATTGTAAATGGAATTGGATATGACATCGGTATGATTGTAGTGTAATATTCTGGCATAGTCTGTCTGGACTATAAGAGATTGTTTGATGTCTCGAATTATTGTACTAGTACAATTTATTTATTGAACAAACCCATATTTAGGCTATTATCTTTTATTGATTTAATAAGATAATAATATCTCATGATTATTATGATTGCTTATACTCTTAATCTCTAAATATTTAATTACCACTTGCATATAATGTTTGTCACTTTAATTCATCAAAGAGTGAGATTCATATTAGGTCAAAAAGCTCGATGAATTGGGAGACGATGTTATTTGTATGGTAGAAATTAAATATTAAAGGAAACCACGTCGTAATATTTAAATGGGTTGATGATGTCCTCTTGAGCAAGTTCATAAGTATTGTCCACGTCAAACCCTACAGGTGGATTTAATTATCTGACATGACATATAAGTTGACTGGTAAGGTCTTAATGAATAAATGAAGTCAATTAAATATAATTGTAAGTGATTTATTTAATTGATGGACGTCTGTATCTTAAACATGGAGAGATTATTAAGCATAAAACAATAAGGAGCTCGAATATAATTTTGAGATAAGGCCCAAGAGATCTATAATAAGTCTTTAGTGAACTGACTTATTATTAATGGGTTGTAGGATGTTTATTCTAGGTTGAACATAGAAATCCTAAGTCCATTGGAAGCCCGATCCTTATTTCTTCTTAGGGTCTCTGTCGTAGACAATATACAGACTTCTAGGTTCTTTATTTTAGCATCTATTATTTACTCATGTTTTTTAGAGAGGCTGAAAGAGAGAGCAAGGATTCGAAGGTCTTGGTAGCCCGTATTGCATTTGAATTCTAAGGCTAGGGGATATACGACAAAAGGCCGTGAGGTTCGTAGAGCTGTAGTCGTTGTTCTGTTAAGCATTCATGCTAAGACGAGACTAGTCCTGAGAGATCTCGAAGGTAAACCCTAATTTCACCTTGTAGAATTTTAAAGATTTTTTTTTTATATTTGATACATATGCATTATCAACGACTCTTGAAATTTTTGTTCCAACAGGTTTTGCGGGTGCAGGCGGAGGCAGAGCCTTCTCCAAGCGGGTTGGGTTGTTGTCCGCCGATTGTTGATTCATCGACCTGATCGTGATTGCCATGAATTTGAAAGAAACTAGAAAGGTAGTAGAAAACTCAGTCATTTCTCATAGACGATGCCAAACTGATGATGCACAAAGTAGACATATGTAAGATTAACAATAGAGTGAATGATGCAAGAGGATTAATGAAACAATTAATAAAACAATCTATGGTAATAAGGTAAATATTTGGTTAACACACATGTATACAGTGGCTCGATCAGGGTGACATACTCTACTCCGAAAAATGGTGACGGTGGCCGAAAAACCTTTATTAATAAAGTAAGGTTAGAAAAAGAGAGAGAGAGAAAATGTTAGTTCCGGGAGAGATATGGTAGTTATGAGAGAGAAATAGCTATGTGAGGGGTGTGTAGGGAGATGTCCTCTCATGTAGAGAGAGCTTATAATTTATAGACACCAAATCTTAGTTGAGGCGGTGACTTGAGGGTAAAAGCATTGATAGCTACAAAAGACAAATACAATTAAAGATTGTCTTGATCTTCGAGAGTGGATATCCCGATAATTGCTCCCTATGTGCTCTAATCTTTTTGGACTTCTTGAATCTTGGGATGAGTCGAATTCATGAACTGGGCTTGACCTGCCTTTTAGCTGATTTGAGCTCACTTGATTTATTGGGTCTGACCTAGTTTGATTTGGGCTCGTCATTCGTGTTGACCTATGTGACCCGTGAATAAAAGTTTTAAAGCTCAGTTTTATATGTAAAATTTCATTATCACTTAATTGAACATATACTCATATTTTTTTAATAAATTAAAAAATAATTTAATAAATATAATAGTAAAAATGAGTAAAAATATTTTTTTTGTACACAAATTAGGTCACTATTTAATAAATATATAATAAAAAATTAATATTTTATTTTTATAATGCTACTTAAACGTTTTAATTGTATCAATTTTGTATTGTTCGTATTTAACTTTAACCCAATTCATTTATTATTAGTATTAATAGATCGTGTCTTTGTGGGGATAATTTCACATACAAAGTAGCCACTTCATACGCAGTAGATGGCAGTGAGGAAGCCTTGACTAACTTGCAAAATAAGAGAACACCTAGGTGAACCTATGACTGGAGGCAACCAAAAGGACTCCAATGCTTAAGTCAGATCGCAATTCGAAGAAGAGTATATAGTGAATAAGTTAGGATTCAATCCGTTACTTGGTACCCGAAGGCCTTTATTTATAGTGGTAGGAATATGTGTCCCAATGAAACTCGAACTCTAGGTTGATTGGCTCAACCTAGTCACCATGTCTTAGAAATACGGGGTAGAATTATATCAAGACTCTTGGTCTTAAGTCCTTATCAGCAGCTCCTGGTTGCTTGGAGTAACATTTTACATGGATTCTAGGTTCCAGGCTAATCATTAGCGGGATAGGACTCACCCAACAAACACGGGTAAGAAGGTGGAGCCTTGAGAGAGTACCCGCCGGTGGACAATGCTTGGGCTTGTCCATGCGTGACCCACGTGCCTTGGTGGCTTGTGCCTGCCGTTCAGCACTAACAAAATGACAAGACTCCTATTTGCCTTGGTTGAACTAGAGAGCCTTTAGCAACTACTGCTCGGCACTATTGCCGCTGGGCAATGCATCACGCCAAAGGCCTTTGCCTTTTGCCTCACACTTGGTCATTGTTTGTGCTTGATACTCTTTCTATTGCTTGGAGTTACTAATGCCGACCGGTAGTAGCATATATGGCCCTACAATGTTATATACGGGTTTGTGTTGAAAAATGACCAACTCCAACCAATTAATTTCGTATTGATTTCGAGTCGTATTTTTGTGTTATGTGAAAAATTGCCACCCACTTCTAAGTTCAATATTGAGAGAAATGACACTAAAAGTATATCTTCCTCGATTATTATGTTTGGAATTTGACCTAATGAAGGACAGTAGTTATCGACTCTAGCTAGCTGACGTGACTAGTGACCAACTACGATTATTATGCAATGTAGATCAACCCTTCTTGGTGGGGGAGAGATACTAGCATACAATTTAGGCAATAGATGGCCCGCTATACAAATCCCACTATACACATTTTGCATAAATTATTAACACAAGCTCGACTATACATGTTTGATTTATACACGACAGAAACACATAATTTATTAATTTTACTATGGTAGATCACCCACTTTTTATTGATATACATATATATCAATCACTTTATTTTACTTCATGATGATGATTTATAAAAAAAAGTAAGTGTATTTAAGAGTTGTTTGATAACGTCACTAAAAGTTTAAAACTGAATGTTTTAAGTACTTAATGAATTAAATCTGTTTCATAACCTAAAACTCATACCACTTAATATTTTAAGCACTTCTAAAAAATAGGTTAAAATTTTAAGTAGTAAGCCACCAACTTATCATTTAATGTTGAAAATGTTAGTTAATAAGAATTTTATCAATTCTTCATAATGGATAAATATACCTTCAATGTATCTTATACTCTTAACTTTTCAATATCCACCACATCATTGTGTCTCCACTGTCGCCGCCGCCATTGTGACGCCACCATGATTGCCATTTTGCCACCCCTACCATTATGTCACCATCACCATTATGTCATAACCACCATCACTATCATTATGCCATTGTTACCACTACCACCACTACTATCATTGTGTCACCATCACCATTATCGCCACTGCCACCATTGTGTCAGTGTCGCCACCACCACCGTTGCCTCCACCACCCCCACCATTATGTCGCCGTCACCACTATCAGCACCATTATGTTGCTGCCACCACCACCACCATGATTGTGATGGTGGTAGTAAGAATACGGTAGTTACAGAGAAATGGTTAAATAGAAGGGTAAAATTAGAATAATAATAATTTTCAGACTTCAGCTTATTATATTTGTCAAGTAGTTTGATTCAATTCAATAGCTAAATTTCAGTTGCTACAATTTGCGAAATAAAAACTTAAAATCTAGCATTCTACACTTAAAATTCAGCCTTCAATTTTTAAAGTTTAGTTTTCAATTTTCTCAAACACCACCTTAGATGATATGATGCGGCTCTGGTTGTTGTAGGAATTAGAAAGAATAAAATTGGAGTAAAGAAGAATAATAGATATAATTGTCCTCTGGTGATTGATGCATAAGGGGGGAGGCTAGGTGTTATGTGCACATTTTTAATATCTATATAATAAAGTACAATATAATTCAAATCTCAAAAGATAAACAAAATGATTTTTGTTTTTCGCGATTGAAATTTATTTAACTTTTACTTTAAAATTAATCTGACAGTTAATATTAACATCCTAAATTTTATAGGAAAAATAAGTCCATACGAGTGTATTTTGGGTAACTTTTTCAAAGTGTTTCTAAAACTTCTAACTTCTCATGAGTATTTTTTTTAAAAAATAGTGTTTAGAACCACTCCACCA
>CM042195.1:5268039-5282145 GCA_023539305.1 Ilex asprella | reverse complement strand
GGTGGGGGTGGTGGTTTGGGGGTGGGTTTAGGTGATTTTTTGGCACAATAAGAGGATAATGAAATAGAGGAAGAGAAAGAAGTCACAACAGAGATCCATCTAATCTATCTAAATTCATCCAATATAGGTGCCTCCACTCTACCTTGAAGCTTCTTTTGATATCTCCTTCCTTAGTTGACCATAATGTTGATCTTGCTCTCTCACCGTCTCTTTTTCTTGGTAATGGGTGCTATCTTTTCTTCCATTTCAATTGTTTCTTTTTACTCACAATTCTGCAATCTTCGTTTGAAATTGATGATCCAATGTCACAAACCTTACATTAATAAAAATCTTCTATTCATCTTTGAAAATATGCATATTTGTATCATGAACCCTAAATCCTTAAATTCTATCATGAAACTGATATTTGGGGTTGGGTTGTGGCGTTCGATGGTGGGGTTGGGTGGTGGTTTTTGGGTAATCAGTGGGGTTAGATTGTGTGGTTTGGGTGGTAAATTTTTGGTATAATACCAAACAAATTTTTTATTTTTGTTTTCACAATTTTTTAAATATAAAATGACTACCAAATTTGTTTTATATTTTAAGTTTTTATCACCAAAAAATAAAACTTAATTCCGTTTTTTTTATAAAAAACTATATAAAAACAAAAATGTTACCAAACGTACCCTTAGTTGTATTATTTATTGAGAATGATATATGATTTTTTTTTTTGAAATGACACAACTTAATTTATATTTTCTCATCTCAAATCGAAAAGCAAAAAATATATATTTCAAATGAATGCAATTTAATATTTATTATTATTATTATTATTACTATTTTATTAAATATTAATATTACATCATTTATAAATTTCCTTTTAGGCCACCAAATCCATTGGGCTGCCCTTGTGTTGGAATATATCATTTAAACTTCGTCACTTCACATATCATTAGGTCAATAGTTTGGTCACATTTATAAGTCCCAATAACATCATTCAGAGTAGAAAAAAAAAGAAAAAAAAAAAGAAAAGCATAGATGTAAGTAGGAAGGAATCTAATACAAATTGAATGATTTTTGACTTAGACTTCCTAAGACCCACCATAAATCAACAAGACCCGACCCTTGAGCCTTTGATATGAATAAAGACATTTATGTGAGCTAAGTTGAACAGGTACGTACTAAGCTTAGCATTACTCAAAGAAAAAATACATGGCCTTATGGCAGTTTGTCAAATGTTACTTTGTTTGTTCACGAGGTACTTGTTTTGTATCCCTTTCTGTTCACATTCTAGGGTAAGAACGACAGTGTCGCCTTGGTGAGTTTCTCTGCCTGCTTGTCTTGACCACCTAAACAATGACCGGTCAAGATAAAGACGTATTCCACAGGAATATCGTGGTCAGTGGCTTGGTGAAAAATAAGATACGATTCATTAACATGACACGAACACAATATAAAATTAGAGGGTTTGAGATTTTTTAAAATTACCTATTTCGTAAACTAGTGGACTCCACACGTTACAATGAGTAAATGAATTGGGAGAGTGAAGTTGATTAAAAGAAATACATGACACAACTCGTTTATATATCAATTTTATACGATTTATACATAACACGAATCTATTATAACACGACTCAATAAATACAAATTAATAAATGAATCAAGTATGAGAGGACTATTTTTTGATACGAACTTATTAAAACTCAATACAAACTCGCTTCACCCGACATGATTGATAGACTTAAGTACAAGCCAAAATAAGAAGATAACCCATAAAATTAATTCGTTAATCTATCAAAATTAGAAAAATAAATATTTAGATATATATATCGAATGCGGAAAGAGCGTCTTGCTTGTGAGAGTAAAAGTGAAAACACGTGATCTCTCCTATGTTGGGCCATCCTTTTAATTTTTAAACACAAGTATCAATATAAAAATCAATTATATATGTTTAATTAAAAGTTTATTTAATTGAGTCTTAATCCAACTCTTTTAATTAATTATGTCTTATTGTGTCTATTTATTTACTTTCGTCTTATGCTTGTTGATGATGTACAAAATAGACTTATGCAAGATCAACAGTCGAGTGAATGATGAAAAAAAATTAATGAAATAATTAATAAAACAATCAATGGCAATAAGGTAAATATTGAATCAACACACAAGTATATAGTAGTTCGGTCAGGGTGACCTATTCTACTCTGAAAAACAGTGACGGTGGCCGGAGAACCTTTATTAATAAAGGTGAGAAAAAGAGAGAGCAAATGTTAGATCAAGGAGAGGTATGATAGCTAGGAGAGAGAAATAACTATGTGAGGGATGTGTAGGGAGATGTCATCTCGTGTAGGGAGATGTCATCTCATGTAGAAAGAACTTACAATTTATAAACACGGAGCCTTAGTTGAGACGGTGATGTGAGGGTAAAGACACTGATAGCTACAAAAGGCAAGTACAATTAAATATTGCCTTGATTTTCAAGAGAGGGTATATTGATAATTGCTCTCCACGTGTTTTAATCTTCTTGGACTCCTTGGACCTTGGGTTGAGTCGAATTTACGAACTGAGCTTGACCTGCCTTTTTAACTGATTTGAGCTTATTTGATTTATTGGGCTTAGCTCAGTTAGATTAGGGCTCGTTATTTTTCCCAAGCCCCAGTGGTGACAAAAGGGGGTTGAGGGCATAAGTGAGGCCCATCGTCTAAAAAGGGGTTTCTTGTCTTGCACGATGATTGTTTCTTCAACCTCTTACTTCGTTTGCACCTTGAGATCTCGTTCCCATGGTTTGATAATCACCGTGGTTGAAAAACCATTGTTCCGAAAACGATACCCCAATAACTTGGTGATCCTGACAACAAGGTCCACTTTCTTACTCAGGTACTTATCGTTAGGCTTTAAAGAGCATTTCTTGCAAAACCCATCATATCCCCTTTTAGAACTAGGGCTTAAAATCACTATTTTCCTTTTTCACATTCCACAAAATAGTGGACAAAGTCCAAGGGGACAGTAATGGAAACAAGGAGGGAGAAGATGAATAGGAGCTTCATAATCGGCTCTTCGTGGGAAGTCACAGTGAAGAAGAAGGGAGGCGGAGGTTGGAGCAAGGCTCAACCATGGGTACCGTCGACGAGGCGATGGATGACTCAGGGGAGTCAGCCTAGGCCATGGGCGACGCCAGCGGGTTACTAGGCGGCGCTAGCACTCTGGGCGACGCCATGAGTATGGTAGGCGATAGCAGTGTGGATTTGCCCGACGTGGTTCATACTTTCAAAGGTTTTGGCGACAACGATCAAGCCTCCATGGGTTCGGGCAACATCGATCCAACTGCTATGGCCTTGATTGTGACCCAGGTTAACGATGCCGATTGAAGGTTGTGTGGCACCAGTTTTATGGGCAATGCCTTTTGCAACAAGGAGAACCTTGTTATTGATGGTGCCGAAGAGGCTGGACTAGGTGGCGCTGTATTCGAGGGCAAAGGTAAGGAGGACGCCATGCTTGAAGCACTAGGTGGCGGCGCCAATGTGCTGGGTGACACCCGTGGGCCAGTGAGAGATGACACCAGTGGGCCTATGAGAGGTGGTGCTAGATGGCCTATGAGAGGTGACACCAACTTGGGTTCGAAAGGTGATGCCAATGGTGATGGGTTGTTAGGCAGGTCACACTTGGGCGCTGGCTGTCGAGGCCTTGGCTAGGGCGACGTGGGCGACGCCCCTATTGGCTGCTTGAGTAGTGTTGATTGTATAAGCGAAGTAGGCAGCAGAGCATGATGTTTTGGAAGCGACCTGAGTGCCCAATGTACAGACAAGGAGGAATGTGGCCTAAGCGGTGCCAAGCGCGTCAATGATATGGATGACAATTCTGGAGGTAGTAAAGAGGACAGAGGCAACGCCCCAGGCACAGGTGATGCGACACCAATGGGCCTATGAAAGGTGGTGCTAGATGGCCTATGAGAGGTGACACCAACTTGGGTTCGAAAGGTGATGCCAATGGTGACGGGTTGTTGGGCAGGCCACGCCTGGGCGCTAGCTGTCGAGGCCTTGGCTAGGGCGATGTGGGCAATGCCCCTATTGGCTGCTTGAGTAGTGTTGATTGTACGAGCGAAGTAGGTTGCATAGCATGATGTTTTGGGAGCGACCTGAGTGCCCAATGTACAGACAAGGAGGAGGGTGGCCCAAGCAGTGCCAAGCGAATCAATGATATGGATGACAATTCTGGAGGTAGTAAAGAGGACGGAGGCAACTCCCCAGGCACTGGCGATGTGCTGGGTAGCACCCCATGCGCTGGTGAGATTTTTGGCATTGGTGTAGACGCATGTAGAGCTCTGAGATTTGACCCAAGCAAGCGGAGCTCAGGCAGGAGGCCATTTATTCTTACTTGCTACAATAATACCTTGATGTTGGTATTCTCTTGACATAGACTTTGATTTTGTCCTAGCTTTATCTCTTGGTAGGCACCCACTAAAGGTGATGGTTCGAAGGTAACCTCCGTTTTTAGCTCGATTGACTCTGATGACAAGAACACCTGTATTGTGTCTTCATATTGTATCCCTTCTGTTGTCATGTGTCGTCGTGCGGAGGAGGGTGAACCAACATGTTATGACTTTTTGAGTGAGATTTTTCATTATAAGGATGCCTTAGAGGCGGGTTTGAGGTTCCCAATACCTGGACCCATTTGTCAGATTCTGAGACACCAATGGCTGGCTCCCGGGAGGTTGGCTCCCAATGGGTCAAGAGTGATCCAAACATTTTTCTCATTATGGCGGCTAGTTTACAATGCTAATGTTCCTCCCTCTTTTGAGGAGTTTTTGACCACTTACATGCTTCTCGATAGCCCCTTTCCTCATCAAGGGTGGTGTCATTTTGCTCCGAGGTAGGGCAAATAGGACTTCCTTAGAATTGTCATAGCTGAAAGTCTAAGTTCTTATTTGTTGGAGGTGGGTGGGCCATCGAGGGAGACCGTGACCTAGTGTCTTCGAGGTGGGACACCGTTCCGAGGACCAAGTTAGGTAAGAATTTTACTTTTTCTTTAACGTTTAGTTGTCACATATCTGTTCTTACTGTGTGATTGGTTTCTTTGTAACTTCACCCACATTATCTGCGGAGCAAGAGATCAGACTCCAGGTAGTGTGTGACCATCATTTCAAGGAATTTTTGAGATTATGTCCGCATCAGGTCGTCTCAAAGTCTCCCATAGCCCGAAAAGGAAAGGTATTTGATCCATCCAATTGACTTTTCATAGTTACAACGTTGTAAGCTTTTTGTCTCACACCAAGTCCGCAGGTACCTCTATTGATAAAGTGATGGTAGAGGATCTTTAAACTTCTAGGGTGGCGTCTTCCCCTCTTTTCTCTAAGAGGGCGAAGTCTGATGCTCCCAGTATTTCTCAGCCGAGGTTTGTTAGATAAGTTTATCATGATCGTGGGGATTGAGGTCCCAATGCGATCTCTTACGAGAATCGAGGCTCCATTTAGCTGTCTTACTTCTAGCAGTGGTTCTGTGTCCATCCTACAGGACTTGAATCTGGCTAAGGAGTGACTTTGAGAGTTTGTGACTGCCACAGAGATCTAGGAGGTTGGCTCTTGAGGTCCGAAGGGCATCATTAACACTGAGATGAAGGGCTTTATCATAGTATGCCTTTTACTTATCTTTGACCTTGTATCTGGCTTCCTTCTTTCATATTCTACCTTTTGAATGCCTATAAGTGGCTGCTACTTTTCCTTGCTTGTTTTCAAGTACGGTGAAGCTTATAGAGGCATCTGGTGGTCATGTAGCGAAGAGGTAGGCACAAAGGGCTGTTGAGGAGTAGTTGGGGCTCGTGAGATAGATGCGTGAGGATATTGAGGAGCAATTAAGGCTAGCACATGAGAGAGTTTCCCTACTAGAGATCAAGCTTCTGGCATCTTGTGAGAGGGCCGCCCAGTTGGAGGCCAATAGAAAGACTGCCTGCGTGAGAGCAGAGATAGAGCTACGAGCGTCTCGTGAGAGGGCTGCTAGACCAGAGGGCTAGCTATAGGTAACTCTGCTTCCGTGGCAGAGGATCACTCTGTTGTGATAGAGAAGAAGAGCGATACTGCTGAGAGGGCCGTAGCAGATGCCTTTATTGATAACTATGAGGAACATAAAGGGAAGGTCTCAACAAATTTTTCTGCCTATGACTTTTCTGACGTCATCCCTTATGAGGCTCTAAGGTCTGACGAGGAGGAGGAGAGCTTTGATGGGAGCTGATCTGGGAACAACGAGTGATGTCAGGAGTATGGTATTTTTATCTACGTGTTTTTGTTGCTAGGCATGCTCTTTCTTTAATAGATAGTTATGAGCTTCAATGAAATGAGATAAAACTTTTTGAAAAAGGCAAAATCTTGCGACATTTTATTCATAATCTGAAGTAAATAATAATGAAAATTGACCAAAACAATAATAAATAATATAAATAGTGACTACTGACTTGTGCACCAAATGTCTTGCCCCTAGCTACTGACAATATTTCTTTAGATACTCTGCGTTCTATGGATGGGCAAGGACTTTCCCCTTAGATTTTTGAATTTTGTAGGTGCACGGTCTTACGACTTATGTGACTGTGTATGGTCCTTCCCAGTTAGGTCCTACCTTCCCTTTCCGAGAGTCCTTGGTAGATAGGATGACCTTTTCGAGGACTAGGTCCTCAGACTAGAAGGAGCAAGGCTTCACCCTTGAGTTGTAGTACTTGGTCATGCGACGCTTGTACTCTACATTCCTAAGCATGACTATCTCCCTCTCCTCCTTTACCATGTCGAGATTGATGTGGATGCCTTCTTCATTAGTGATAGAGTCATGGTGTTGGACCCTAAGAGAGTGTACCCCAATCTCAACGGGTATGACCGCCTTTGTCCCATAGTTTAGGGAAAAAGGAGTCTCACCCGTTGGGCTTCTTTGTGTTGTCCGGTAAGCTCACAGTACTCTTTAATCTAATTTTCAGGTTGAGGATGGTGGACCTGACGGTGACCTCTGCCTGTCCGTTTGCCTATGGATGGGCTAGACTGGAGTGTAGGTTAAGGCAAAAGCTATTAAGAAGTTTATTGTCAAACTGTTTGGCGTTATCACTTACAATTGCATGAGGTATTTCAAAGCGGCAGATTATGCTACTTCAAATGGGATCTTTCACCTTTTGGTCTATTATTCTGGCTAAGACTTCGGCTTCTACTTCTATTTATTTAATGAAGTAGTTGATGACTATCACTATAAACTTGCACTAGCATTGACTCATGGATAGATGGCGTAGAAGTCGATCTCCCACATGGAGAAGGGCCATGGGCTCTGGATGGTGGTGAGCTTTTCTGGTGGCTGTCTAGGGACTTTCGAAAAATGCTGACACTTGTTACAATTCCTAACAAACTCTCAGGTGTCTCTGATCATGCTAGGCTAGTAGTAGCCTGACCTTACTACTTTGGGGTCCAATGCACGCCCTTCTGAGTGATTTCCATATATCCCCTTGTGGATCTTCCTCATGGCTTAATCGACTTCCTCAGGGGTAAGACATCGGAGTAGTGACAGTGAATAACTCTTCTTATAGAGGGTATTTTGTAAGATGACATATGTGGACGCTTTCATTCTCAACTTTTTGGCTTCCACTGGGTTGTTTGAGAGAACACCTCCCTCTAGGTAGGCTCGGATAGGCGTCATCCAGCTGGCTTTAGAGGATGTACAATTAACATCGTCCTCCTCTGCCTTGAGCATGCTTGGATCAAACTAGTGGCCTGTCAGTGCTAGGCCTATAAGTGTGTTGGCAGATGCAAACTTGGCGAGGGCGTCTATCATGACGTTTTTCTCTCTAGGCACGTGATGGATATGAAAAGTGGTTGAATTTTTTTAATAAAATTTGGACCACTGACAGGTATTCTTGCATCTTTTCCTCTTTTGCTTCAAAATTCCTTTACTTAATTGATTATCAGCTGTGAGTCACAATAAGCTGTCAAGCAGAGGGCTTCCATCTCCATTGCAAGCTTTAGGCATGATATGAAGGCCTCATACTCAACTTGGTTGTTTGATATCGCAAAGTGGAAGGAGATAGCGTACTTGAGTAGAATGTCGTGGGGGCTGATCAATAAGAATCTTACGCCACCACCCTCACTAGTGGAAGATCCATTAAACTATAGTCTCTAACATGGTACAATAGACTAAGGTGTAGATAACAAGGGTGCTGAGGGCTGCGGTGGAGTAGGTACAAGGGAGGTAGAAGCTTTTGGTCTCTGGGTCTGGTTTTCAAAGGCTCAAGGGACTGTCTCTAGGACGTTAGGCTCTTTGGGGATAATGACTAGGTTGCTTCATGATGACTGGAGGCAGTAAGTACTAAGCTGACGATTGTAGGGATGCATGATTCTTCTTCCTGGGGTTCCTGTGGTGGAGTCGACTCGGCCACGAAGTCCGCCACTGCTTGCGTTTTTATGGCTGCTCTTAGCTGGTACTATACGTCGAACTCACTTAACTTGACAACCTATTTGAGTAGCCAGCCAGACACGTCATACTTTCCTGGAATTCTCTTGAGTGGCTGATCTGTACTAATCACAATGATAAAGCTTTGAAAGTAATGACGTAGGCGCTTGGCGACGGTGGCAAGTGCAAGAGCCAACTTATCAAGCTCTGAGTACCTTACCTCCACTCTTCGGTTTGCCCTACTTATGTAGTACACAAGCTTTTGGACACCTCCATCCATCCTAATAAGGATGAAGCTCATAACAGAAGACGAGGATGAGAGGTAGAGACACAAGATTTCTCCTAGTACTGCATGAGAGAACAAGGGGGTGTAACGAGGTAGGCTTTTAACTTCTGGAAGGCCTCCACTACATCTGGTCCCCACTAGAAAGATTATCAAAGGATTTTTAAGAAATACAGACACTTGTCTACTGACTTTGAGACAAACCAGTTGAGGACTGCTATCCTCTCATTAAGGCGCTATACCTCCATCACAAAGGCTAGGGATTTAATCTCCAAGATAGTTTTAATCTTATCGGGGTTGGTCTCAATGCCCATTTTGTTGGCCATGAAGTCTAAGAATTTTCCTGAACTAACGCCAAAGGTGCATTTTCAGGATTCAACTTCATCTTGTAGGTCCTTAGAATATCAAAGGTCTCTTAGAGGTGTGTCACGTGGTCTTCTGCGACCACACTCTTCACCAACATATCATCTACATAGAATTCCATGGTCTTCCAGATCTGAACCTCGAACATTTTACTCACAAGGGGTTGATATATGGCTTTGGCGTTCTTGAGTGCAAATGGCATCACGTTGAGTAGTAGGTGTCCTTCGGGGTGATGAAGGAGTTTTTCTCTTGGTCCGAAGGGAACATGTTAATCTGGTTATACCCGAAGTAAGCATCTAGAAAACTCAGGAGCTCGTGTCCTGCAGTGGCATCAATAAGGAGATCGATACGTGAGAGAGAATAACTGTCTTTGGGGAAAACTTTATTGAGCTCTGTGAAGTCTACACAGATGCACCACTTCCTGTTGGTCTTCGTAACCATCACTACGTTTGACAGCTAGTTTGGGCAGGCTACCTCTCTTATTGACCCGTTTTTCAGTAGTTTTTTTACTTCTTTTTCTATGGCTTGGCCTTTCTTAGCACTTATATTCCTCAGCTTCTTGTGGCTGGGTTTGTACTTGGGATCGACATTGAGCCGGTGGGAGGCCACTTCGGGGTTGATGCCTTCCATGTCTTTGTGGGACTAGACATAGACATCTGTATTTCGCCTGAGGAAGTCTACTAGGTAAAACGTTTGTTCTAGGAAAAATGAAGAGCCTATATAGACTCTCCTCTCTGGAAGGATCTCATCCACCATTATTGGCTGAAGTTATTTTGCTGGTTCCCGTTTCTAAGGCGCCGTCATCCCTCAGGTTAAGTACTTCAAATTAGAAAGTCTTTTGTGGCCTTCTGGCCCTTATAGAAGCCACGTTGTATTCCTGAGCGGAGACATGGTCTCCTCTAATCTCTCCAATCCCTCTAGTGGTTGGGAAACGGAGGAACAGGTGGTAGGTGGACGAGACTGCCCTTAAGGTGTTAAGGGTAGGGCGTCTAAGAATAATATTATAGCCAGAGGGACAATCGAGTACAATGAAGTTCACTATGAAAGTGGAATTTCTTGGGGTTATCCTTGCTGTGACTAGCAAGGTGATGGAACCCAAGGGATAAATTTTTTCCCTCTAGAAACCAACAAGGGGAGTCCTGACGGGTTGCAATCTCTCCCTGCCAAGATGGAGGCCAAAGACAAATGTGAACAGTATATCGACTAAGCTGCCATTGTTGACCAGAATTCTTTTCACCTGGTAGTTGGCTATCATCATAGTAAGACTAGATGATCATCATGAGGGACTTGGATTCCCTCGAGGTACTTGTCCGAGAAGGTAATGACCTTTTCTTCTTCATGCCGAGGTGTCTTCGTCAGACGAGAGTCATGTGACTTTGCCTACCTGACTTTCTGGCAGAGTTGGATTCACCTCTTCCTCCTAACCCTTCGGAGATCATCAGAGTCTCTCTGAGGGGTCACTGGCGCTCTCGATCCCCTTGTTTCCAACTGGGTGGTGGAGCTGACTCTCTGCCATCAACGTACTGCCTTAGCTGACCACGCTGTATGAGTTCCTCGATCTGCCTCTTGAGCTAATAACAGTTGTCAGTATCATGACCATGGTCACGGTGAAAACAAAAATACTTGCTTAAATTTCTGTGGTTTGGGGCAGACTTTATTTTTCTTGGCCATCAAAATATGGGATCATCCTGTATCTGGAATAGGATATGCTCTATTGAGACATTGAGTGGTGTGAAGAGTTGTCGTTCTTTCTAGGGTATGGGACCGAGACGGTCCTTGGCAGAGACTATCTCTATTCTCTTTCTCTTATTTTCTACATCCCACTTGTCTTTACGAGTGTCATTCATTTTCTCCCCTCATTTAGAGGACTCACCTCGTTGAGCTTTGATGACATCCTCAACGTTCATGTACTTCTGTGCCTACAATAGCAGTTTGGGCATACTGGAGGGCGGCTTTTTCAAGACAGAGAACATAAAACTAGAGGAGCGAATACCTAAAATAAAGGTGGCCATGGTTATCTTATCGTTTGGCTTCTCAATCTGGAAAACCTTCTCGTTAAAATGGGTGAGGTAGCTCCTAAGACTTTCATTTCTGTTCTATTTGATGGTGAGTAAATGGGTAACGAGCTTCTGATGTCGGCGTCTCCCAATGAAGTGGGAGATGAAGAATTTGCTCAACTCCGTGAAGGAGTGGATAAAAGATGGTTTAATCTTTGCAAACCATTGTTGAGCAGACCCCTTCAAGGTGGTGGAAAATGCTCTACACATGATCTCATCAGGCACTTTATGGAGTTACATGAAAGATTTATACGTGACAAAATGATCTAGATGGTTCTTGGTACCATCGAAGATCTCGATGACAGGCATCTTGAATTGCGAAGGTAGAAGGTAATTGACAATATCTACAACAAAAGGGGTACCAATGCACCTACCAAGTAATCCACCATTTTCGGCGCCTGTGCTTTGATGGCGTTGAGGGCATCACCAAGTTGATTTTGCATTTTCTTGATCTTCTCGTCCCATTGGTTGGGGACATCCTTCGTTAGGCCATTGTAGTGACTTTCATGATCAACATACTAGTTTTCTTCCTTATCTACTTGCCCAAGATGGTTGGCAGCATGTGGAGCAGGTACATGAGGAAGGGGACATGTAAGGCTCCTGCGCACTGAGGAGGGACTCCCTAGCAAGGGGTGCCCTGGCGCTGGGTGCTATGTCGGGGGCACCCAGAGTGGAGAGGCTATGGTACTTCTTTTATTGACTGAGGGGCGACGCCTCCCAAGGCAAGCATCAACTGGATAATTTGCAGGTTCTAGTTTACCAACAACTATTTGGTCTCCAAAAGCTGTTGCTCGACCACAAGAGTTGCCACAGTGGATGGTTCTGATAGAATAGTATACTAAACATTTATTTTTTATAGTGAAACTCGTTTTATTAATTAATAATAGTTTGTTCTTTTCATTTTATTGAGAATCTATATGGGCAAAATGTATGAATTATTTTTATACATGATATACATGTGTGTCTTATATTTTATATTGTAGATAATCTGGTTGTAGAGATCGACTTATGCACAGAAGATCAGATTATCAAATCCTTGTAAAATATGAGTATATGTTCACAATTGTAAATGGAATTGGATATGCCATAGGTATGATTATAGTGTAATATTCTGGCATAGTCTGCCTTAACTATAAGAGATTGTTTGATGTTTCGGATTATTGTACTAGTACAATTTGTTTATTGAACAAACCCATATTTAGGCTATTATCTTTTATTGATTTAATAAGATAATAATATCTCATGATTATTATGATTGCTTATACTCTTAATCTCTAAATATTTAATTACCACTTGCATATAATGTTTGTCACTTTAATTCATCAAAGAATGAGATTCATATTAGGTCAAAAAGCTCAATGAATTGAGAGACGATGTTATTTGCATGGTAGAAATTAAATATTAAAGGAAACCACGTCGTAATATTTAAATGGGTTGATGATGTCTTCTTGAGCAAGGTCATTAGTATTGCTCACGTCAAATTCTACAGGTGGATTTAATTATCCGACATGACATATAAGTTGACTGGTAAGGTCTCAATGAATAAATGAAGTCAATTAAATATAATTGTAAGTGATTTATTTAATTGATGGACGTATATAATCTTAAACGTGGAGAGATTATTAAGCATATAACAATAAGGAGTTTGAATATAATATTGAGATAAGGCCCAAGAGATCTATAATAAGTTTTTAGTGGACTGACTTATTATTAATAGGTTGTAGGATGTTTGTTCTAGGTTGAACATAGGAATCCTAAGTCCATTGGGAGCCCGATCCTTATTTCTTCTTAGGGTCTCTGTCGTAGCCTATATATAGACTTCTAGGTTCTTTATTTTAGCATCTATTATTTACTCACGTTTTTTAGAGAGGCTGAAAGAGAGAGCAAGGATTCGAAGGTCTTGGCAGCCCATATTGCATTTGAATTCTAACGTTAGGGGTTATACGACAGAAGACCGTGAGGTTCGTAGAGTTGTAGTCGTTGTTCTGTTAAGCATTCATGCTAAGACGAGACTAGTCTCGAGAGATCTTGAAGGTAAATCCTAATTTCACCTTGTAGAATTTTAAAGATTTTTTTTTCATATTCGATACATATGCATTATTAACGACTCTTGGAATTTTTGTTCCAATAGGATTAGCGGGTGCAGGCAGAGGCAGAGCCTTCTCCAAGCAGGTTGGGTTGTTGTCCATCGATTGTTGATTCATCGACCTGATCGTGATTGCCATGAATTTGAAAAAAACTAGAAAGGTAGTAAAAAACTCAGTCACTTCTCACAGACGATGCTAAACTGATGATGCACAAAGTAGACATATGTAAGATCAACAATAGAGTGAATGACGCAAGAGGATTAATGAAACAATTAATAAAACAACCAATGGTAATAAGGTAAATATTTGGTCAACACACATGTATATAGTGGCTCGGTCAGGGTGACATACTCTACTCCGAAAAATGGCGACGGTGGCCGAAAAACCTTTATCAATAAAGTAAGGTTAGAAAAAGAGAGAGAGAGAGAAAAAATGTTAGTTCCAGGAGAGGTATGGTAGTTAGGAGAGAGAAATAGCTATGTGAGGGGTGTGTAGGGAGATGTCCTCTCATGTAGAGAGAACTTATAATTTATAGACACAAAATCTTAGTTGAGCCGATGACTTGTGGGTAGAGGCACTGATAGCTACAAAAGACAAATACAATTAAAAATTGTCTTGATCTTCGAGAGTGGATATCCCAATTATTGCTCCCCATGTGCTCTAATCTTTTTGAACTCCTTGAATCTTGGGATGAGTCGAATTCATGAACTGGACTTGACCTGCCTTTTAGTTGATTTGGGCTCACTTGATTTATTAGGCCTGACCTAGTTTGATTTGGGCTCGTCATTCGTGTTGACCTATGTGACCCGTGAATAAAAGTTTTAAATCCCAGTTTTATATGTAAAATTTCATTATCAATTAATTGAACATATACTCATTTTTTTTATAAATTAAAAAATAATTTAATAAATATAATAGTAAAAATGAGTAAA
>CM042195.1:5243259-5263039 GCA_023539305.1 Ilex asprella | reverse complement strand
TATTTCTATCAATGGAAATGACATGTGGAATATTGTGATAATTTTTTTTGTAAAATTTTGAAAATTTGGTTGTTATCGAATTGGACCACTAGAAATTTCTTTGCCCCCTCGAAGTGAGTTTCGTTTTTCAATTTTATTTTTCGTTTATTTTGTCAATTCTTGAAAACTGCACACGTAACACTAGGCAACGAGGGCTGTAGAGGTGCAATTGTTACTGTGCAAATGAAATCTGTGTGCATCGACAGCTGCAAATGTGAATTGATTCATCCCAACACATACAAAACTGCAAATTTGGGAGACTCGATACGTGCTCAAAACGCGTAAAAAACATACCAACTTTATTTCCCTCAGCCTCGGAATCGAGAAAAAATATTCATTACAACGGTGATACCACGTGGCAAGATGATGTGGTATCATCAACTAATAATACTATAACAAATAAGTACATAGACCCCACAAAAATCAATAACTAACTTGCCATGTAAGCAAATAACTTCCCACTCTTTTGCCATGTAATTTCAAATGGGGTTCACCTACGTTCGGTTGTCCTTTTCATTTCTTTCCTTTTTTAGTATGAAGTTATACATATAAGATCCACTTGAATCTACTTACCCAAAAAAAAAAACATCGACTTGAATCAATAACTACTTAATTTTTTAGGATTTTCTATTATGTCTTTGTCCCCCAAAACAATAATTGTGATATTTTTAGGGTATAATTAAATTAAATAATTTTTCAAATATATATATATTTGTCATATCCCGTGCTTAAAGGTACGAAAAATATAAAATTCAGGCGCCTAAAAAATCGATCCCCTCATATTAAATAACAATTTTTTCTCTTCATTTATTTGATTATATTATTTAAAATTTATTTTTACCCATTATTTTCTTTAAAACATCGACAAAATTTTCTCAAAATACGTAATCCGATAAAATTTTCTCAACATGTGTATACTGTTGTAAATAAATAATATCTGAAATAAAAATTATGTTAAATTATAAATTAATTAAATAAATATTAAAGAATTGAGCATGTGATAAAATGAGTGATGTAATGGAATTAGGGGGGAGAAAAAATATAAAGGGAATAAAATTCAATTTTTCATGTGATTTATTATATAGATTAGGGTTTTTGTACAAAAAATGAGAAGGTGAGTTTATAAGGATAAAATTACATACATCTAATTCTATTGAGATTACGTAATAGAGGGACCCTCATGCATTGGGTACACCTTTTATATAATTAAGTATTTCGCTAGTTTTATATTGATCTAATAAATCGTGTTAAAAATTATCTTCCAAATTCGAGTGAACATGAAGTCATAGTGGAATTTACATACGTACGTGCGTGGGAAGGGGCCCATTGGGTTTGAACTCTATTAATACAATACCCCTTTCCCAGATCCTTCCCCAGATCGGAATTGAGCGTCTCAAAGTCTTAAATAAACACCACCGCTCCTGAACTCTTACATCTCTCTCTCTCCATCCATTAGAGTGTGATTTTTTTGGGTTCTTTTCTTAGCTTTTCCTGTTGTGTGATTTTCAAGAAGTATGTCCAATGAAGCTCCTATATTAAAAGATAGTATTATAGAAGTAAGCCATGAGGAATTTCCTCAACAACTCAAAGAAAAGAAGCTTTCTTGGCAAAAGCTAAGACGATATGACTCTCTGGATGTCGAATCCGGCAAGCTTCGTCATGGCCACCACCGCAATGGCTCCAAGGTCTCTCTCTCTCTCACATGACACCAAATAACTGGTCTTATCGTTATATGGTTCATGGAAAGATGAATTGAAAGTAAGATAAATCTATTATTGATCATCTAGGATTTTCTTTCTTTCTTTCTTTCTTTTTTTTTTTTTGAATTTGTAGGGCGCAGAGTGGTCGGTGATCTTGCAACTAGCCTTTCAGAGCCTAGGAATTGTATATGGGGACATTGGTACATCACCTCTATACGTGTATGCCAGCACCTTCCCCAACGGAACTATCAAGCACAACGATGATATTTTGGGTGTTCTATCGTTGATCTTCTATACTATCACCTTGATAACTCTTGTGAAGTATGTGCTTATCGTCTTACGGGCAAACGATAACGGCGATGGTACGAACTCTCTTCTCGCAGATGATGCTTTGTATGTCATCATGGTATTACGAAGTTTTTCTTTCGTACATGTTTCATGCGTTTCTTTGATTAAATCAAGACTAGATAATAAACCCTTCATGATAATTCGGCTCCGATAAAAGAGTTTAGTAATTAATAGGGTTTCTCGAACTTTGCACGCAAAAAAAATTTAAGTTTTTCATTTTAGACCCTGGTTAAATTTTATATATTGTAAATTCAATATATGAAAAGTATTATAATGTAGTTCTTTTATTAATTTTTTATTAATTTTTTTTGTCAGTGTTAATAGATTAATTTTTAACAAAAAAGTAATAATAAAAGCTAACAAAATGGTCAAATTGTAATATTTTTTATACATTAAAAGTATAATGTGATAAATTTAATTTTTGAGAGTTCAAAATAAAAAATTTAAAATCTTTCATGGTACAAAGTAAAATTTAACCTAATTAATATTCTAAATTTGAGTTTCCAAACGGGATAATGTCTCGTTTAAAAACATCTTCTAGTTTCTCTCCCTCCCCCCCCCCTCTCTCTCACACACACACACCCACACACAAAATTACTGAGCATTTCCCAAGTTCCAACTCAAGCTCGAGTTTCAACCTTGGGGCCCTTAATAGGTCAGTAATTAAGTCGAAATTATCCGATAATGCATTAATTTATGGTAAGTTTTACTGCGGGGAGCATCTCAAGTTTTAAAAATGTTGGTTGATAAATTGAACTTGATTTTGACTCAAAATTGATTTTCATAAATAATCAGTTTGAGCAATATTCAAACTCATTTTCAGCATATTCACCATCTTCGGTTCGACTAACATCCCTAATAATCGTCAGGAGGAACATTTGCCTTGTACTCTCTAATATGCCGATATGCGAAGGTGGGTTTGATCCCAAGTCAAGAAGTTGAAGATCGAGATGTGTCAAATTTCCAACTGCAATTGCCGAGCAACCAGCTCCAACGAGCATCAAGGCTCAAGTATATGCTTGAGAAGAGCCAATTTGCCAAGTTCGTCCTCTTGTTTGCCACCATGCTCGGTACTTCCATGGTGATTGGAGATGGCGTCCTCACTCCTTGCATCTCAGGTTCTTTCTCATCATCTTTGTTTTATTATAAATGCGTGTCATATTCATGCATTATTATGACTAAAAGTACTAAAATCATTGGAAAAAGTTAAATTACGATGAATTTATTTCTCATGAATACTCTAATTAGGTATGAATGTCTTGCCTTTGACAATACTAAGAAAAAAAATTAATTGAGGTGTGTCTAAATTGACTTGGACACAATGGCCATGTTGAATCAAAAAAGGAAAAAAAAGTATTGAGACCTCCCTTGACGTCTACAAAGACGTAATAGGGTCATACCTTCACTTAATAATGGGCATCAATTTGACTAATGAAAAATGATGATGTCAATTAAAAAAAATTATATTAAAAAATACCTAAAAATAATATTTTATGGGGGAGGGATCTGTAATTATTTTCACCGGCGGAAAGGCTTTGGTGGTTTCGTCTGTTACTCTCTCTCATTGAACATGCATCCATATACATGACTTCTGAGTGCTTTTGACTAAGAAAAAAAGAAGCGGCTTTTTTCCAATAACTATTCAAACTCGTTGGCAGTTTTATCGGCAGTCGGAGGGATCAAGGAAGCCAAATCTTCCATGACAGAAGGTACGTCTACGCCATCGTGCAACAATACTGTTTTACTGCTTAGATCCATTTTCTTGAACTATTTTCTATTGTCTTTATTGTGATGAATGACACACATAACTTAGAAATATGGGTCAGTGTCATATGTCTAGCTCTATTTCTTAGCTCGAGAAATATGGGTATTTTATTAGTATTTTGAGTTAAAAACTAATGATTGGCATTATTTTACTTCTTAAAGAACAGTTGGCCATTGCCTTTGTCTACCAGGTCTTTTGGAATTTTCAGGACAGGTAGATATTAAAAAAAAAATAGAAAAAAGTGGGAAGTCCCAATATAAATTTCTAAACCATTCGTATTCATAGAATATGTAGTGCTACAGATCTTTTCTTGGAATACCAAGACTATAATCTCTTATTTGCACCCAATTTTAATAATAAAATTTGCTAACCCAATTTGTTATTTCTGTTTTCGTATTAATAATAACTCAAGTTAATATTTAGAGGAACCATTTTTACATGCGTAGTTATTTAATTTTGTGAGATCTATTTACCCACTTGTTATCTTATCATTGAACGGTACACCAAATCAACATAATGACATTGTGTAATCGTTGCGAAGGATATTTTTTCACTTATATAGGGCTTTTGATATCACTTGCTTCTTCAAATTTGAGTTGGAGGCAAACCTTGAGCAACACTAGTAATTAATTTGCACACAAAGAACATCACATAACCAATTGAAATATGTTGACACAAGAAGATTCTTTTCTAGTAAATGCTCCTAACAACAAGTACCTTTTATTTCTCTTTGTATGCAGATAGAATTGTTTGGGTATCAGTTGCCATCTTAGTTTGCCTATTCATGTTTCAAAGATTTGGAACTGACAAAGTTGGTTACAGCTTCGCTCCAATAATGTGTATTTGGTTTGGCTTAATCGCTGGCATTGGTGTTTGTAATTTCATCAAATATGATCCTACAGTTATTAAAGCTATAAATCCTCAATACATAGTAGAGTATTTCAAGAGGAACAAAAAAGAAGCATGGATTTCTCTTGGTGGCGTCGTCCTCGCCATAACAGGTGACAGTTTCAATCTTTTCAATTCAATTTACCCTTTTTTTTGCGGTTTTTTCTTTGATTTTTTTTCTTTTTAAGAAAGACTTTAAAAATTTCAGGAACTGAGGCATTATTTGCTGATGTTGGCCATTTCAATGTTCGATCTATACAAATAAGTATGTGTACTGTAACCTACCCTGCACTCATATTAGCATACACTGGCCAAGCCTCTTTCCTTCGCAAGCACAATGAATATGTTTCCAAAACCTTCTACAAATCCATCCCAGGTGAGAAATACTTGTCCAAGCCACGATACTTACCTTTTTCATTCCCTCCTTAGTTTGATACTAAGTTACTAATCTGAGGGATTAATTTGTAATGCAGATCCTCTGTATTGGCCTATGTTTGTGGTGGCCGTCTTAGCGGCTATCATAGCAAGCCAGGCCATGATCTCTGGGACTTTTTCTATCATCCAACAATCTCTCTCGCTCGGGTGTTTTCCTCGTGTGAAAGTCATTCATACGTCGGCTAAGTATGAAGGGCAGGTTTATATACCTGAAATCAATTATCTTCTTATGGTGGCTTGTGTTGCAGTCACTCTTGGATTTAGAACTACTGGAAAAATAGGCAATGCATATGGTAAGTCATGTTACTATTCCTTTTGTCCTTGTTATTTGGTCATGTTCCAAAATAATATGTCATGTTATGGACTAATAATCATTTAATGAATGCAGGGATCGCCGTGGTTTTTGTAATGACACTCACATCAGGATTCTTAGTGTTGGTCATGATAATGATATGGAAAACTCATATACTACTGATAATCACATATATCCTTGTAATTGGCTCCGTTGAGCTTCTCTATCTAAGCTCGGTTCTTTACAAATTTGATCAAGGAGGGTATCTCCCATTGGCTTTCGCCTTGTTTTTGATGGCCGTCATGTACATTTGGAATGATGTGTACCGAAGGAAATACTATTTCGAGCTAGATAACAAGGTCTCTCCAGAGAAATTGAAGGACATAGTTGTTGATACAAGCTTTTATCGAATACCAGGACTTGCTATCTTCTATTCAGAGCTCGTTCATGGAATCCCACCCATCTTCAAGCATTATGTGGCAAATGTGCCTGCATTGCATTCGGTCCTTGTTTTCGTGTCCATCAAATCATTGCCAATAAGCAAAGTTCCCGAGGAGGAACGGTTCCTTTTTCGTCGAGCACAACCAAATGATCTCAATGTCTTCCGTTGTATCGTGAGATATGGATACACAGATATCCGCAATGGGGAAGAGCCCTTTGAGAGAATGTTGGTTGAAAGGTTGAAAACATTCATTAGGGAAGATATAATGTTTTCTACCATTATTCGCAACAATGAAGAGTGTGCAGAAATGGAAGGAGAATCAAATGAAGGCTTGAGTCATGGTGAAAATGCAGACAATGATGCAAAACGAGTCGATAACGAAAAACAACTGGAGGCCATGGAGAGAGAAATTGAAGCACTGGACAAAACTTGGCGGGCTGGCGTTGTTCACTTGGTGGGTGAGCATGACGTGGTTGCAGGCAAAGGGGCTGGGATAGGAAAGAGAATCTTGATAAACTATGCTTACAATTTTTTGAAGAGGAACATAAGGCAAAGCAACAAGGTGTTTGATATTCCTCAGGAACGAATGCTAAAAGTTGGGATGACTTATGAGCTCTAGAATAGCAAGCTCAGAAGATCAATGAAATAAAACCTAAATAACTGTGTATACATGTTTTTCTTCTCTACTTAATAGATTTTGAAGGAATTAAAATTCCTATCATCTCTTCAAATTTTAACGATGTACGTTCCAGGGGGAAAGGAAAAGAATTGCAATCATGAAAAATATTTAAAAATAAGCAGAGCATTTACCTTCACAAATCCATCATTTTTTCTGGTTTTTGGCAATCCTTTTGTTGATCAACATAACATGTGGCGAAAAACATATTCATTGGGAATGCATGTACACTTACCGCAGCAACAATTGATATATTTTGCATGTATTGGCAGTCCTCAATTACAATCATCTCTCTCTCTCTCCACAGTGGTGTGCTCGTGTTTTACATTATTCTTAACTCTGGAAAATATTTTTTGAGTGTTGAAAAGGTTTGAGTTTAAACTATGATTCATGTAAACAACGATAGGATTTTAAAAAATAAGTTTGGAGTCATGGTACAAATAGAATAATGTAAAAAGATACGTAATCATAATTTGTCATTTGATTCCTTGTGTAGGTGAAGAACAACAAATGCTCCGACTACTTGTACATATTTTTTTGCAATTCTCCTTAGAAGTTATTGCAAGAAAAGAAAAACACAAAGTACACAATTATTTAGATTTCAACACATCCACCTTCTGACATTTCTTCTATTCTATAGCTCGTAAGTCATGAGAGTCTATTAAAAATAGAAAATTAGTTTGGTCTGGTCTTGCTTTTTTATTCCATTAAAAATAAAAAATTTGATTGATCTCAATGCTCTAGTAACTTGAATTTAGTATTGAAAGGACGTTGGCGGCCCCACTAGTCATTGAATGACATGTGTCCAAGCAGCATCGGCATGAGCGTTGTCAAGTTGAGGTTGAGGAATTAGAGTAATGTTAGATGGACTTAAAAACTATACTTAAAAAATTGACTTGATAATCTTAACCATTGATTTGACTGTAGGTCCCAGTATTTATTGGGACCTACTACTTATTCAATGGTTGGGATTATCAAGTCAATTTTTTAATTCTACTTTTTAAGTCTATGTAGCATTGCTTGAGAAATTATCGAGCTGATACAACACAATTAATTTTGGTTCCATCCTAATTGATGTTGGAGCACGGGCCTCACGAAGAACACAAAAGTGACAGGCTAATCAATGACATCTCATCAAAGGAAGAAATCTTTTAATTTATATCTCAAATTTATATCCCAAATCAAAAGGAACCATTGGATGAGTGAGTTCTAATAAAAAAAATTGATGAGACTCACTCATCTAATGATCTCCATTGATTTAAAATACACATTTGAGATACAAATTTGAAATATGTAGCACTGCTCTTGCCTGAAGGGGGTGTGACGATGTTGATTGAGTTAGGAAGTTTTCGGGAGAACCTTAGGTGTCCTATTCTTAAATGCTCAGCGATAGTCTATCCGTACTTTACGATGTAGTATTTGATGTTTAAGGCTACTGGACGCCCATGAAGGGAACAAATCGATGAACGCTTGGGGAGCACCAAGTATGTAAATTGAAAGAGTAATGCTACATATCTCAAATTTGTATCTCAAAAGTGCATTTCAAATCAATGGGAACCGTTGGATGAGTGGGTCCCAATGAAAAAAGTTGGTAGGACCCACTCATCCAACGGTTCTCATTGATTTGGGATGCACTTTTGGGATATAAATTTGGGATATGTAGCATTGCTCAAATTGAAACGTCTTGGCACTCAGCATTAATGATGGGTGACGGAATAACACTCATTGAGCTGATCATAGATCATTGGCTAACACGCCTAAGGATTATACTTGAATGGTTGCCATGCCATATTTGAAAGTATAAATACATGATCAAATCACCCCCAATGTATGAAAAAAAGATTGACTGAACATTGCATACTTTCCTTGAACTTATTTCATTGACTGACTTAAGCTCTAGAGCAAATATTGCAAGACCACACCCGTGAAAACATATTATTTATTAATTTTTTAACTTAATCTCATATCATCTATTTTGAATTAAATTAGATATTAGAATATTCAAATTTGAACCCATAAAATATGGTATAACATAATTGAATTTGTAATTATGATTATCGATAAAAAAAACATCAATAGATATGTGAATAATCGAGTTTAGATTAAACTTAGACCATTAACATGCCTAATTATAATTTAGCCCAAACGAAGGCAAACAAATTCAACAAACGATGCATAATATATTATGGTGATAACATTCACAAAACAAATTTTATTACATTGAATTACTTTTTATATTATGACAAAACTCAATTTTAAAGGAGATTGGGTGTCATGTAGAAGGAAGATGAACTTAATCTCGTGTATATAAGAAGAAGGGTAAATTACACTCTTACCCCCTGATATTTGATTTTATTATAAAGACACCCCCCACATTTTAAAAATAACACTGAATTCCCTTGACATTTAAAACTTGTAACAATCATACCCTGTCCAACTAACGAACGATAAACTTGTTAACAGTCAAATCTGAGGTCATCAATCTAATTCTCAAAATACCAAAAATACCCTCCAAATTTATCCAACCTCTCATTTATTTTTTTAATTGATATATGAAATATATATATATTAAAATTTAACACTTATATGTGTAATTTCAAAATACATTACATTAATCAATAAAATATTAAATTTTTTTGTTTATTAAATAATATTTGGTACTATTAGTACAATTAAAAAAGTAATCGTTTTGTAAAACCTTAATAATTACCTAATCCAATTATCTCATATTAAATTTACTTTTGTTTATTATTTATCTAATTCCATAAATTTTTACTCTTGCCACCATCACCACCAATTCCACCATCACCCCCAGTTTGGCCGCCATCACCACTGTCTAAACCTAACCACCGTAAGCCTTGCATTTTACTAGCCAAAGACTCGCAGTTTATACATGAGAGAGGGATAACTCACCAACTCTACTCAATAGGAGCATGCCAATTGAAGAGGGTGAAGCACGTTATATGCCCCAAGAAATCTTGAATGACAAGTATGATCATCTTGACAAGGTTGACATATTCTCACTGGGAGCTGCTATCTATGACCTTGTCAAGGCGTCTGCATTGCCAGAGTCAGGGCCCTTTTTCTTGAATCTTAGGGAAGGAAAACTGTCACTGCTGCTTGGTCACTCTATGCAGTTTCAGAACTTACTCAAGGTGTAATAGTTATCTACTTTAAAGCAACTGAATTTTCAATTATTTATTTCTAGTATCTCATTTAAATCTCAGTTATTGCTAGAGTTGTAGTGTTTGTAAACAAATAGTTTTCTAGCATCCCACAAGGTAGTGGTGCTGTAAAACCTGAGAAAATTTGAATTTTTTATAAAAAATGGTAAAATAGTAATTTATCACTATAGTGCGGGTTGAAAACCCGTATTTTTATACACCTTGGATGACAAAACAGACCTCATTGTTGGATTCATCTCGCGAAATCTAGTTACTCAGACAATTTTCGTTAAATTCCGATATAATCAAAATTGTCACGTTTTTCGAGGCGACGAGTGTCAGGTGACCTCAAAAAATGCCCAAAAATTAAAAAATCTAAAGTTTATTTTGATTTAAAGAAATTTCATATAAAAATATCTTAAACTTAAACTAGGACGAAATTTAATTATTTCATAGTGAAAACGGACCGGGGATTAGGGAACACGTGGCGTGACATGAACCAAGCGTTAAAGTGTATAAATAGGCACAAAAATATGATTTCACCGTACAAATCTCTGCTAAATTCTAGTGGGTTTAACATTGGAAGAGGAAAAGAGGAAAAATAAAAATTTCAAGACTTCTTTCTCAGATCTACGGAGTTCCGTCGGTTGTAATTCTTCGGACTAAGTATTAAAGTCGATCTACGCGACGAGGGCTACGCCTACATACCAAAAGGGAAGATTCCACTGAAGTTTTAAAAGCGAGGTTTTGGAGAAAGCTTGGATTAGAGTTTGGGGTGTGTTCTTAGAGCCTTCTATAGTTGTTTTACGCTTCGAGAGGTAGGATTGTCATCTTAACTAGGTTTATTTCTAACCTAAGATGAATATATGAAATGAGTGGGCTGTTATGTGTATTTTAACACTTGCCAATGGTAGTTAATTTAATGGAAATAGGTGAATTCAATTCTAGTATGTATTGATAATTATAAATTACTAGTTTGTGATTTTCTAAAAATTTTGATAATTGGGTAAGTGAAAATCACTTAATCTGATTTTTTTTTGAGTTATGTGAAGAATTTGGGCATTTTATGTGATTATATGATTTGATGGCTTGAAAGTGTTTTATAAAATGCCTATGTGAAATAAAGAGTGTTAATTTCATGAGATTATGTGATAACATATCTGGGCATTGTTGTTGGTATGTTGATATATTGACATTGTGAAGAATTATGGTAATTATATGCTTTTGATATAAATTGTCATGAAAAATGTAGATATGTGATTAAATGGTTCATATGACACTCGTATATATTAGACATGACATTGGTGTCACAATTATACATTACATTACATTTGCACGGAGACAACGCATTCATGAGCATGAGGCATGAGTGTGGGTGTGTGTGCATAGTTGATCAAACACCATTATTGGTGTATGATTCATGGGCTCGGGATAGTTGGGCCGAGGTTCGACTGAGTCATATGGTTTGTATTGAAAATATGGTCGAGGTTAGCAAGAAGGGCTAGAAAATTCCCTTAGGTGTAAGATTCGATGATTGGGATACGCACTCCTTTGGTTTAGCCCATAAAGTGTGTGAGTGTAAGCGAAACCCTTAATGGAAGCCCGTGAATTCCGTATGGGTTAGGTGACCCTTAGTGTAAGTCCATGAATACCCACCCCAAGAAAGACCCGAGATTTATAATGGTCGTTTGATGTGCAACATAAATGACGGATTTATACACATTGACATTGCATTGTGTTGTGGGAGCCAGAGAGGGTTCGAGTTGAAGTGCATGAATGAGTCTCATCTCATTTTATGACATGACATGGTGAATGCAACATTTAATTGCATATTCTTGATTGGAATTATTGTGGCTTGTTGAATGTTGCATGTGGATATTTCATATGCACTTAGGTTGAGGAGTGACTTCTTTAGAAGATACCATATTGAGCGTGACTCACCCTTTATGAGAAAACATTTTAAGTACGGGTTATACATCGATGGACGACTCATAGTTGGGGCCTCAAAGATGAAGAAAAACCGACTTGTGACTTTTAATTTACCTTTTGTAAAACTATTATCAAAAACTATATTTTTGTAAAACATTCACTAAGTTAGTTTTTGAGCATGTAATGTATGTAAAAGAATTATAATTGAATTCATATGAACTATTTTTAATGTAACATTGCATGTTGTTATATGAGTATGGATGAATAGACCCGGTGTGGTCAGTGTTTACTCATAAATGGACCCGATGTGGTTAGTGTTTAGTCATTAATGGATCTGGTGTGGTCAATGTTGTATGATTGCACAAGTTGTGTTTTGGGTAGAGCTCCCCGTACAATGGAGATTTTACCCGAATTTTGTTAAATTATAGATCCCGATAAATGGGATATAATGACGTGATATCGAATTGCACAGTATTTACGGGTATTCCGCAGGTTGATGGGTGATCAACGAGTTGACAAAGGACTCCGGTTTTTGGGGCAGTCACAAGTGCTATTTGTGTTTGGTATCCTGGGCAGTTGGGTAACATAAGACATCTTACAGTTACATATTATAATCTTGTTTGTGTTTTGCATTTGAAAGATCTCCAATTCTCCTTTTAACTCAAAACTATGTTGAGGATCCTTGGTTCTGTGCTTTAAATGGTCCCAAATAACCTTCTATTGGTCATGGGGATTACAAAATTTACCTTGAAGTTGCTTTAGAGTTTGAAGTTAATAATGTTGGCCAATGTCAGTGTGATGATAGCTTCAAGATGGAGCAAGTACCACATGCCCTCGGGACAATGTTTTCTAGATCCCATTGAAACCTTAGGTTCCATTTGGTAACGGTTCAATTTTTAATTTTTTTTGTTTTTGTTTTTTTTTTTTAGAAAACCTGAAAGTTAAACTCGTTTGATAACCATTTTAATTTTTTTTTTATAAATGAAACCGTTTTCAAAATTGTCTCAGATTTTGGAAACGAAAAAAAATCGTTTAAAAAAAAATCGGAAACGGACAGAAGACATTTAATGAGGTCTTACTATTGAATCTTGTTAGCAACAAACTCATCACTCTACCAAAAAAATCAGCCAGCAAAAATATTTAAACCCTCAAACTCTCTCTCATCTAATCGTCTCTCAGTCACTTCGTTCACAACATCTCATGGCGCCTGGGATCTTGGCGACGAATATTTGTGAACTCCTCTAGATTGGATGAATCTTTGGCAAAAAGAATGGCCAGGGATCAAGATTCGTCTCTCATCTCAACTCAATCGACTGTAGGAGAAAGGCTCGAGGTTTACTGGTGTGGCTATATAAAGCCCTAGCTTCATTTTCTTCATTAGCCCCTGATCTTGGTGGGGTAAAGTAAGCTTTTTCTTCTCCTTCTTTTGGTTTTTTCTTTTCCTTTTTTGTATTGGTGGGGTGGGGAGGACTATTGGAAATTTATTTCGAATCGAAGGGATCAACTATTGTAGAATCAGGGTATTGATTGATGCATTGATTTGGGGTTTGTTCTGTGGGATTCATTAACCCTGTGGCGATGGCGATCGGATCTGATGCTTCTGCTTATTCTTGCCGACTCTTTATGCTTTCAATTTTAGGGTTTTGTTTATTTGTCTTGAACTTCTGGATTATTTTAGGGTTTTTCTGTTGCTGAGTTATAGTCGTCGGCAATAGGAGAAATATGATGTCCTCTCGAAATTTGGGGGAATCAGAGATAAGAGGTGTAGCTTGGAATGGGGTTGTTTATGTGGATTTTCTTTGTTGAAGAAAGAGTTATATTGGTTTAGATCACTGTTGTCTCTCTCCTACATCTTTATTGATTGAAGATCAACCGTTGTTTTTTTATGTATAGCATCATTATGGATATAAAGGCAAAAAGGGTGTCAATGTATAAGCGATTTGGCAGACAACATCATGGTCATGGACATGCTATGAACAAAAACAAGGTCTGTTCCTCTTGGCTTGAGGGCGGATGCAGCACGACTGGATATTCATTTTCTGTTTTCATTTTTTTTTATTACAGAAAATATACCAAACAGGTTTTTGATTTTCATTTTTTATAAATTGAAAATCGAAAATCGATTCAGTTTTTATTTTTTTTGAAAACTGAAAACCAAAAACGTTACCAAACGGAACCTTAACAACTATCATTCTCCTAGCTTTTGGGAGGCATCCTTGAGTTGCTTCCCAATGCTTTAATGTCACATGAACTCAACTTCTTACTTTTGGAAGAACCAATATATCAACTATTATACTCGAAAACTAAATTAAAGTAGTTGGTTTATAAGGTAATTTGAAATATTACTTGCAAAAGTATCCTGATTCTGTTCTATTGATTTGTCTATCCATGCAGGTCATGATGGATCCAGACCCTACTCGGAGACTTTCTGCCAAAGAACTAGTTGAAAATCCAATTTTGACATGCGCCAAAGAACTGGAAAACCAAGTAAGACCATTTTCTTGATTCAGATTTTGTCTGGGATTTGAAACTGCAATCGAACTGTAAGAGATTATATATGTGACTACTTTTGATGGTTGCGTACATCTAATTCTCCCGAAACTCTCGCGATGGCAGGAGTCTTGTGCACTGGTACGTTCTACTTCCGATGACTAATCTAGAAAGAAGAAAATACCAGAAAATATAAAATACGATTTGTTTATATGTTTGTTATATACGATTCATGCACAACACGAATTCGATTATTATAAAATTTGTTAGACATGAATTAATGAATGAATATGGTGTGGATGAAATATTTTTTTACAAGAACTCGTTAAAATTGGATACGAATTTGTCTTATCCGACACAATTGACAGACATATTTTTGCTGAATACTGGTTTACAAGTCTTTTGTTCGTGACCAAAGCCCAACAATAACCAACTTGCACTCTCTGCAGTTTGCTTTATCATTTTCCAATTAGGTGGTGCTCTAAAGAAGCCCATAAAACCGAAGCATTCTCATACCCATGATAAGAGTATGGGTTTGGCAACCCAAGTGGAGTGATCAATTTTTTTCCCACTAGGAAGATTAGTGGGGTCAAGAATCTTGAGAGGCAGTGTGGGGCCTATCTCATGGGTTGTGGAGGAAAGAACACACCAAAAAAAAAAAAAAAGTGTTATTCTTATTAAATTTTTACCAAATGTTGCTGCTCAAATCAAATATCAATTGTCTCCTTCTAAGGAGTTGTGTTGTGTTGCCCTGTTAGGCTAGAACCGTTTTTTGTCAAAAAAAAAAAATCAATATCAATTGTTAATTTAATTTTTTCAATAAGATCTACTAATTTAAGAGTTCATGTTCGATTAGAAAAGAAAATTTGATAAATGTTTTAGTATACGCATTATTACTAAAAAAAGAAAGGGACCCTATTGTAGGAAGTTTTTAACGTTTCTATGATTTATATCGGTTTTTTTCACTAAGTACTAGTTATGAGATTAAATGGTTGAACTTTCTCATTGAGACTTTATCACTTTACATATATTAGGTCAATAAATTCTGTCAAATTTTTAAATCTCATTAACATTAGTGAGGGTGGGAAAGAAAAAGGAAAGCATAAGTAGGAAGGAATCTAATAGAGCTGTCACAATATGACTTAAGCAGTTGGCACCATGCCAAAAATAGAATCTCTGATTCTTATTGCATATGGTTTAGACAAATTGCATTTTATAGCGGAAGAAAAACTGAAGTTGGGAAGTTAAATATTTAATGTTTCATTTGATAATTTATTTTTAAATAATTCTTAAGCAAAAACAAAAAAATTTTAAGTCGCCGGTTGTCAATAAAGGTGCAACTTGAGCAGCCAACCTGAACCCAACCAGAAAAGATAGTGTTAGGGTTAAGGTTTTAATAATTAGGTTTAGGGTTGAAAATTTTCAATTCAAATTTAATTTGGATTAGACTTGGGTTAAAAGTTTGAGTTCACAAGTTTAACTCGAACCCAATCCGAGTTGACACATTAAACCCATATGAAGTTTTACTATATGTAGATTGTATCTATTGAGCAAATATATGTTCGATCAAGATTTGTTTCTCCAACATACCAAGGTAAGTACGACATCATTATGAACATAATATCTCAAGGTATTAAAATTTAGAAAGAGGCTGACATAACTTCGGGGTTCAACCCGAACCCAATCTGAGTTCAACTTGAATTTAAGTATTATATTTGTATAAATAGTATAAAAATAAAATATAAATAAATATATTTTTAATTATTATTATTTAAAAAGAGAGTGAAACGTGATTTATAAAGACTATGGATGGTGAAAGAAATTTACACAACTTATGTGAGATAAGTAAAAAAGTAGGGATGTCAGCTCTGACTGGTTGATACAAACTCAACACGAATAATTATAAAATTTACACGATTATTAAATACACATAATAAATAGTCTAGATTAATATTTAATACTCAAAACACATTAAATAGATTTTTTTTTTTTGGTCTTGACACGAACACGACATGAATAATAATGACATGATATGAATAACACAACATGTGGGTCGCACGAATATGACACCCCTTTAAAAAAGGTAAAAGAAAAGTAAGGAGTTATAATCTCACATCGGATAGACAACTCAAATGACATCTCCCTTCTCCCTTATATAAAGAAGGCTCACCCATATACCCTTAATAGGTTGTCTTGATAAGTTTCATCTTAGTGAGTCATGTAGGCATATGTAATAGTATAACATTGTGTAAAGGCTCACGCCTAATTTAAGATTATTGTTTGTTGAGCCCGAATTGCCTAAGCCGATATCAACTTGGGCTTGCTCAAAATCAACTCAGACAATATTCGGTTGATCTAAGGTTAGGGTTAAAGATTTTATACGTAGGGGAGAGTTATAATTGATCCCTTAATTTGCCTGAATTGCATCCTTAGATGCAAACGATTTAAATAGTTGTTACGTTTTTATGTAAGTAAGGTTGATGAGACACTTCGGAGAAAGGAGTAGATCGCCAACACGTGTCTTTGGCAACAAGGGTACACTTTTTTATCTTGACGAAAACACGTGTCCTCGGAACTGAGGGCATGTCTTTTGCTTTGATGGAGACGCGTGTCCTCGGCTCCAAAGGCACGTATTGCTTTGCCTGGCACTACACTTGGCACCGAGGTACTCCCTCGTTCTATAATAGACTCGTGTTCTCGGCTCTGAGGGTACCGCCACCCCGAGGCAGCCATGCGTACTCGATTCCTAGGTTACTTATTGAGACTCTAATCTTGATCACGTGTCTTTGGCTTCTGGAGTGGCTACTGATTGATAGCTAAAAAGTCTGAGAGCTGGACTAGGGATCATTAGTTACTTTTTCAATAAAGTCAAAATCATAGGATAAACAAGACACTCTACCAAGGAGAGTTGGACACGTGGCATGAAGTACAAGCAAAAAAGTGAATAGCCGAAAATGCCTCTGCTTATACACAACTACCTCAGGCAAGCATTTAATGAATCCTCATTGATGGAACACATGTGATGACTTAGGAAGCCGAAGATAAGGAACACTAAATGCTTTGGGACTCGTGCATTTAATGGCTCTACATCAAAGAAAGAGCATTAAATGCTCAGGCTCCCGAGCAATTAATAATAGGGGCCTCCCTCAGGCCAAATAGGAGGCACGTTGCCCCATGTTTGGGCACTACCTATTGTCTAGATCATCTGTAATGATGAGTCTTTGAGGGTATAAATAGCTCCAAAAAATGTAAAACAAAGGTATGCAAAATCACTCATCAAGAACACCAAATAGTGCTTTCTTCTTCTCCTTTTTCAGAAAACTGACTTGATTGTCAGAGGAGATAGGCCGAAAAACACTTCGACGCCCATCTAACTTGTTTTCTGTGTGTCAAGAATCGTCCGTGACCAACCAGAATTCAGCAGACAGCCCTTGAAGCAATTTATCACCACTCCTTATCCCCCCTCTGGCATATTAGCTCGTCCTTTGCCATGGGATCAACGACTTTCTCGACAAACACGAGTTCACTAAGGGAGAGATCTATCATTTTTATCTACTGTGTGAAAGTTACTGTGCACAAAGGTTATGCGTAATATTATATAAATATAGATCATACATGCAATCAAGTTTCAAAGAATAAAGCAATCCCAAATTACTTTTTAGAAAGAGAAGAAAAATGCATAAACACGCTATTAAATGATGTGTTAAATGATGATGTATTAAAGATGAGAAAGTGTTGTAGTTATCCTGTGGATGAAAAAAACATGTGTGCTGGCGAGGGTGGTCCCATGTGGGTTCATGATCCATCCCTATGTGGCCCGGCCAAAAAAAGAGTTGGGTAAGCCTTTGGGCCTAGGTGGTGATGGATGGAGGGTTTATCTCACATTGGATAAACTTTTGTGTGTGTGTGGTTTATATGGATGTTGCAGCCTTCACTTTTAAGTGAAAGTGTACTAGTTATCCTGTGGATCAAAAAAAACAAAAAATGGTGTGTTAAGAAAATCAAAAGAAATGAAGGAGAAAGGAAACTGCTTGGGTTCCTCGTTGTTGTTCGGTGGTAATGAGAAATTTTTTAAGGCTTAGTCTATGGAACGAAGGTTTGGACTTGTTTTATAGTCCAGTGCGTAAGACATATAAAAATTGTTATTTTGTTGATTAGGGTTATATTGGTACTGTACAACCGCCCTTTGTATTTTTTCTTCTCAATAGTAAAATTCTTGCAGATTAGTGGACGTAGACAAATTATGAAACCACGTAAATACTATCTTTTGTATATATAATTATTTTTGTTTGAGGTGTGTTTTTTCTATTTTTGTTCCTCATAGATTTGAGAATTTCGTGCAAATTTCCTAAATATTCTCACAGTTGAAAAGAAAACGAACAAGGATTGGATCCCAGCTCTCAAGTGCAATGAATGTGGACCTGTCTTCAGACAAGTCTGACCCTACAAATGATGGATCATACCTTTGAATATAATTGATAAAATTCAACACGATTCGATTAATCGATACAAATCAATATGAATTTAACGAATTCGAATGATAAATGAGTGAACTCGCTTAACCCACATAATAAATGAGTCGTATTCGGGTGAAGTACCTTAACCCATTTATCATCCTATTACCCAATGAATAAATTGATATATTACTCGATTACCCGTTTATTACTCAATTACTTGTTTAATAAATGACTCAATTTGTTATAGAATTAAAGTTTTTAATTAGGAGTTTTTTGTGTTGGATAAACGACGGGTAAAACGTGTTGAATCGTGTAATTCATTTGATAAATAAATTGTGTTCAATTTATATTTTTTATCCATCTAAGAAAAGAATCGTATACAGGTTGAGTATTTTTGACATAGACCTGCTAAAATCTAACATAAATTAACACGACCCGGCACTTGAGTCTTTGATACGAATAAAGATACACTTATGTGAACAAGGTGAACAGGAACGTATTAAGCTTGAGAAAAAATGAACATTACTTGGCCTTATCGCAGTTGTCAAAATTTACTTTGAACATTGTTTGTTCACGGGGTATTTGTTTTGTCTCCCTTTCTGTTCACATTTTAGGGTGAGTGAGAGTGACGCCTCGGTGAGTTTCTCAGCCTGCCTGTCAAGACCACCGAAACAATGACCGGTCAAGATATAGACGTACTCCACAAGAAGATCATGGCCAGTGGGTTGGTGAAAAATAAGACACGACTGGTAACATGAATACAATATAAAATTAGAGAATTAGAATTTTCTTAAAATTATCTATTTTGTAAACGAGTAGACCCGATACATCACGATTAATAAATAAATTGGGTATGAGTGAAGTCAATTAAAAGAAATGCACGATGCGACTCGTTTATACACTAGTTATACACGTTTCATACATGGCACAAATCCGACACAACATAACTCGTTAGACACGAATTAATAAATGAATCAGATATGAATAAACTGTTTTTTGACATAAACTTGTTAAGACCCAACATTAATCTACTTTATCCAATACGATTGACAGGCCTAGGTGCAAGCCAAAATTTAAGACATAAGAAGGTGGCCCATAAAATTTGTTTGTCAATTTATCAAAATTAGAAAAATAAATATTTAGATTTATATATCA
>CM042195.1:5208137-5243159 GCA_023539305.1 Ilex asprella | reverse complement strand
ATGGCTCCAAGGTCTCTCTCTCCCCCTCTCCCTCTGAGTAGCTTTGTCCTTCATTTTCTTCTTCACATGACACCAAATAACTGGCTAAACCAAAAACTAAAGTTAAACTAAAACAGAGTCTGTAGATTTTCAAAATAAACGGCCTATCCTTTTGCATTGGAAGAGATCATTTGTGACCTTAAAGACCCCGTGAATGCTCGATTTAGCAAATGAAAAAGGTCATAAAAAACATTTTCTATAAACCAAGATAAGAGATAAATGAGATGAGATATAAGTTATATGGTTCATGGAAAGATGAATTGAAAGTAAGATAAATATCAATAATTTTTTATTTTTTTTTGAATTTTTAGGGTGCAGAGTGGTCGGTGATCTTGCATCTAGCCTTTCAGAGCCTAGGAATTGTGTATGGGGACATTGGTACATCACCTCTATACGTGTATTCGAGCACCTTCTCCAATGGAACTATCGAGCACAACGATGACATTCTTGGTGTTCTATCGTTGATCTTATATACCCTAACCTTGATACCTCTTGTGAAGTATGTTTTCATCGTCTTGCAGGCGAACGATAACGGTGATGGTGAGAACTCTCTTTTTAATGCTTTATTATACTCATCTTGGTATTAAAATGGTTTATTTTTCCTACAAGTTTCATGGGTTTCTTTTACTAAATCGAAGAGATATATACCCATCCGAATGATTCGATTTAGATGATCATGAAAGAGTTTGCTAATTAATATTCTAAGTTCAGGTTTCGAAACAAGAAAATTAATGACTCGATATACATAATTTATGAATAATAACGTACAACGTCGTTTGAAGCTTCTCCTAGTTCTTTTTTTGTCTTATGTTTTTTGTTTTCAGACGGTGTTAACGTTAAATAATGATGTAGTTGTCATGAGAATCGTTTTGATGGTCATTTGTTGAAGGATCAGTGCCACTGGGTTTGTTTATGACAAAGTTTTATATAGACGCAGCCATGGAAAAAATAGCATGCAAAATATCACTATTTGAATATAAATTCTTTTAAACTATGTGATATTTCTAGCAGAAGTTGTCACGTTTAGTTTTTTTTTTTCTTTGTAGTTCCAATATTTAGGTTTTGTTTATTTAAAATTCATTTTCTTAAATTATAATCATTTAGTAAGTAAGCTAAATAAAATTATATTTATTGTATTTTTTTCTTGTCCAAGCTTGTTTCTTATCTCAGATATTCAGCATCTATATTACTACATATTCACGTAATCAAAGCCTGCTTTGAACTACCATACAATAACCACCGAGGTGTTAGCGTAGAGGATGAAAGTTACGTCCTCCTCTGGTGGTTAAGGGTTCAAACATTCTTGTTTGACTAAGGCCACTTATATCGCCATGCTGGACGAAATAAGATATTTTTACCTCTAGTTTTGAATGAACTTTCTAATATGGACAGTTCTTCTATAAACGAAGTCTTATTATCTTCCCCTTCTAGTAACAGGAATTTGTCCAACCTCTATTGGTCATTTGGAAATGCTAATCCCCTGTTTGTCCGATTGACTTTTATTCAATTAGCACTGTTATATATTTCAAATTTGTATTCCAAACATGCATCCCAAATCAATGAAAACCATTAGATGAGTGAATTCTATCAACTTTTTTCATTGGGACCGACTCATCCAATGGTTCCCATTAATTTGGAATACATATTTGGGATACAAATTTAAGATACGAAACATTACTCTTATTCAATATCTTATGACCGTTGTATTGCTTCCGCTAATAGTAAACGGTCAACTCTACTTGCTCAGGAGGAACATTTGCTTTGTATTCTTTGATATGCCGATATGCGAAGGTGGGTTTAATCCCAAGTCAAGAAGCTGAAGATCGAGACATGTCAAATTTTCAACTGCAGTTGCCGAATAACCGGCTCCGACGAGCGTCAATGCTTAAGTCTATGCTTGAGAAGAGCCATTTTGCCAAGTTCTTCCTCTTGTTCGCCACCATGCTCGGTACTTCCATGGTGATTGGAGACGGTGTCCTCACTCCTTGCATCTCAGGTTTTCTCGCTCATCTTCTTTACTTTAACACAAAGTTTTAATATTTGATGGAGTCTACGGTCAATGTAAAAGTCATAATGAATTATGTCAGTAAATTAAGTCAATAAATTAAATTCTAATAACATTGCTCTTATTATAATATCATATCTATAATTATTTTCACCAGAAAACTAGCTAGACTTTGGTTTCGTCTCTTACTCTCTCTGTCATTAAACATGCATGCACATACATGACTTTTGAGTTCTTTTTGACTATTAAAAAACAAAAAAAAAAGCATTTCTAATAAATATTCATCCAACTCGTCGGCAGTTTTATCGGCAGTCGGAGGGATCCAGGAAGCTACATCTGCCATGACAGAAGGTACGTACTTCCGTTCAATGGTACTCTTTACGCTGTGAAAATTTTGTATTCTCAAGGTCAAAAGATCAAGTTTCCCCCTCCTAAAAAAAAAAAATACTTCCATTCCACGTTGGAGCATCACATAACCAATTCAAATATCTTACGACCCAAGAAGATTCTTTTATAGTAAATGCTTGTAACTAGTGTACTTTTAATTTTATTTTATATATATATATATATATTTCTCTTTGTTTGCAGATAGAATTGTTTGGATATCAGTTGTCATCTTAGTTTGCCTATTCATCTTTCAAAGATTTGGAACTGACAAAGTCGGTTACAGCTTTGCTCCAATAATCTGTGTTTGGTTTGGCTTAATCGCTGGCATTGGGGTCTATAATTTCATCAAATATGACCCTTCAGTTATTAAAGCTTTAAATCCCCAATACATAGTAGAGTATTTCAAGAGGAACAAAAAAGAAGCATGGATTTCTCTTGGTGGTGTCGTCCTCGCAACAACAGGTTACAATTTCATTCTTTTCAATTCAATTTACCTTTTTTTTCACGGGTTTTTCTATAAAAAAAAAGTTCGTGTTTTTAAGAATGACTTCTAAAAATGCAGGAACTGAGGCATTATTTGCTGATGTTGGCCATTTTACTGTTCGATCTATACAAATAAGTATGTGTACTGTTACTTACCCTGCACTCATATTAGCATACACTGGCCAAGCCTCTTTCCTTCGCAAGCACAATGAATATGTTTCCGAAACCTTCTTCAAATCCATCCCAGGTGAGAAATACTTTTCCAAGCCACGACACTTACCTTTTTCATTCCCTCCTTAGTTTGATAATATGTTACTAATCTGGGGGATTAATTTGTAATGCAGGTCCTCTGTATTGGCCTATGTTTGTGGTGGCCGTCTTAGCAGCTATCATAGCAAGTCAGGCCATGATCTCGGGGACTTTCTCTATCATCCAACAATCTCTCTCGCTCGGGTGTTTTCCTCGTGTGAAAGTCATCCATACGTCGGCTAAGTATGAAGGACAAGTATACATACCTGAAATCAATTATCTTCTTATGGTGGCTTGTGTTGCAGTCACTCTTGGATTCAGAACTACTGAAAAAATAGGCAATGCATATGGTGAGTCCTGTTACTATCCTTTAGATCATGTTACAAAATAATAGGTCACGTCGTTGACTTATAATTAATTAATGAATGCAGGGATCGCCGTGGTTTTTGTTATGACACTCACATCAGGATTCTTAGTGCTAGTCATGATAATGATATGGAAAACTCATATACTACTGATAATTACATATATCCTCGTAATTGGCTCCGTTGAGCTTCTCTATCTAAGCTCGGTCCTCTACAAATTCAGTCAAGGAGGGTATCTACCATTGGCTTTTGCTCTGTTTTTGATGGCCATCATGTACATTTGGAATGATGTATACAGAAGGAGATACTATTTCGAGCTAGATAACAAGGTCTCTCTTGAAAAGCTGAAGGACATTGTTGTTGACACAAGCTTTTGTCGATTACCAGGACTTGCTATCTTCTATTCAGAACTCGTTCATGGAATCCCACCTATTTTCAAGCATTATGTGGCAAATGTGCCTGTATTACATTCAGTCCTCATTTTCGTGTCCATCAAATCATTGCCGATAAGCAAAGTTCCTGAGGAGGAACGGTTCCTCTTTCGTCGAGCACAACCAAATGATCTCAATGTCTTCCGCTGTATCATTAGATTTGGATACACAGATATCCGCAATGGGGAAGAGCCCTTTGAGAGAATGTTGGTTGAAAGGTTGAAAGAGTTCATTAGGGAAGATTTAAGGTTTTCCACCATTATTCGTAACAATGAAAAGTGTTCAGAAAAGGAAGGAGTATCAAATGAAGGCTCGAGTCATGTTGAAAATGCTGACAATGATGCAATACAAGTCGATAAGGAGAAACAACAAGAGGCAATGGAGAGAGAAATTGAAGCACTGGACAAAGCTTGGCGGGCTGGTGTTGTTCACTTGGTGGGTGAGCATGAGGTGGTTGCAGGCAAAGGATCTGGCATAGGAAAGAGAATCTTGGTAAACTATGCTTACAATTTTTTGAAGAGGAACATAAGGCAAAGCAACAAGGTGTTTGATATCCCTCAGAAGCGAATGCTAAAAGTGGGGATGACTTATGAGCTCTAGAATAGCAAGCTCAGAAGGTTAATGTAATAAAATCTAAGTAACTGTGTATACATGTTTTTCTTCTCTACTTAATAGTTTTTGAAGGAATTCAGATTCCTATAATCTCTCGAAATTATAGAGACTGAATTGTAACCATGTACGTTCCGGGGGAATAGAAAAAGAATTGCAATCATGAAAAATATGCAAAATAACCAGAGCATTTATTTTCACAAATCCAACATTTTTCTGGTTTCTGGCAATCCTTTTGTTGATTAACATAGCATGTAGCATTACTCATATTCATTGGGGATGCATGTGCACTTTCCCCAGCAACTATTGATATATTTTACATGTACTGGCAATCCTCTCTTTCTCTCCACACTGGTAAAGGTTTGAGTTCAAACCCTACATCATGTAAATAACGATAGGATTTAAAAAATAAGTTAGAAGTAACGGTACAAACAGAATAATGTAAAAAGATACGTAATCATAATTTGGCAATTGATTCCTTCGGTAGGTGAAGAACAACTAATGGTTTGACTACTTGTGCATATTTTTCTACACTTCTCCTTAGAAGTTATTGCAAGAAAAGAAAAACATATAGTATGCAATTATTTGGATTTCAATATATCAACTTTCTTATTTTTCTTCTATTCTGCTCCTCGTAAGTCATGCGAGTCCATTAAAATTTGAAAATTAGACTGGTCCGGTCTTACTTTTCTATTCCAATAAAAATAAAAAATTTGATTGATTCGAATGCTCTTGTGACTTGAATTTAGTATTTATGGGACGTTGGAGGCCCCACCAGTCATTGGATGACATGTGTCCAAGACTGAGGTTGAGGAATTATCGAAACTAGACAACTAATTGTGGTTCCATCCTAATTGATATCAGGGCATGGACTTCATGTAGAGCACAGAAGTGTCAAGCTAATCAATGACGTCTCATTAGAGGAACAAAGGCACGGTGTGACGATGTTGAGTGAGTTAGGAAGTCCTCGGGACGCATCCTTAAATGCTCGGCAATAGTCTATAGGTACTTTATAGTATAGTACTTGATATTCGGGGTTATTAGACGCCTATGGAGGGGACAAAGCGATGAAAGCTCGGGGAGCACCGAGTATGAAAGTCGAAACATCTCATCACTCAATTGTAATGATGCGTGAGCACTCGTTGTGTTGATGATAGATCATAGGCTAACACGCCTAAGAATTATACTCGAGTGGTTGTCACGTTGTCATATTTTAAGGTATAAATACCCAATCAAACCACAACGCAGGTAGGAACAAAAAGATTGACTGAATATTGTACACTTTCCATAAACTTATCATCTAATTTGAATTAAATTAGATATTATAATATTCAAATTTGAACCCGTAAAATATGGTATAACGGAATTGAATTTGTAATTATGATTATCGATAAAAAAACATCAATAGATATGTGGCTAATCGAGTTTAGATTGAACTTAGTCCATTAACAGACCTAATTATAATTTATCCCAAACAGAGACAAAAAAAATAAGAATAATGAAAAAGTTGATGATTTTTTTTTATTTTCAACTCATTAAAATTAATCCCTCCAATTATACTTTTGTGCTGAATGCATATTTCATCTTTCTCAAATTATATATAATTCAATTTGGAAAGACTCATATAACAGATTAATTTATTGGGAAAACCTTGAACTAACGAGAAATTTTTCTATAGACCAAGCATGTGACTTGACACACATGGTGTGTACCCAATTAAATGAGAAAATTTTCTATGGGTACTACACACCACATGGCTTAGCACACGTGATGTGTGTACTCAATTAAATTGTGCTACTTCACTTTGTTGTCTGGAACAAAGTTTGAAAAGCTACCTCATAAAATCAGCTATCTCACTTTAATGCAAGTTAACGCCCAAAATAATAGGAACAAATTTTGAGGTATAAAATAGCATTAAATCTGGTATTTCATTCAACCCAATAAATAAGTAATTTTATTAGGATGCAATGTATAATTATAATTTGAAAATTTAATATAAAGCAATTAGGGATACTCTATGACAAAAGTCATTGTATACTAAACTATGACATTATGTGTGTATTGGAGTGTGATGGTGCCTGAAAAATGCTCAGTTCAAGTCTAGAACAAGGTTTAGTAAGACCCCGGGGGGGTGGGGGGCTCTAGCCGAAAGAGTAAGGGTACGTTCACTGTAATACAGACTTTTATTTCGTGGGTATGTATTACTTGGAGAAGAAGATTACAGTATGTTTCTTAGCTTATTGCCTGTGTGAACGGTGTCTCGTCAGTACAGGTTTCAGATATCTCCTTTACATAACGTGATGGTGTTCTATTTATACAAGTGATTTTCTAAGGTTTTATGCGATCTTCTTCTTCCCTTGGCTGATGTTGTGGTTCATTCCTTTTTGTCTTGTAGTGGTGACTATTACTCTAACGCAAATTGTATCTTCGGTCCTTCCATGGAATGTGCACAAATATTCTCTTTATCAGTGAGTACACGTTCGCTAGTTGCTCTAGAAATTGTCTCCTTGTCCCTTGGACACGTGGCATGATGGAAGGTGTTTGGGATCTGGTGAATACCAAGCTCCTAGCTCTCAGGCAGTTTATTGTTGAACTTGTCATGACCAAGCAGAATTGTGCTGACCTAGGCTTTGCTGTACTCCCTTATTTGGATTACGACCCATTCTTATTGGGGAGGAGATGGGCTATGGAGGGGTCACTTGGGCTGTCATATAACCATTGGGCCCATTGGATGTTCTGGGTTTTGGATGGGCATCTCACGCCAAAATCCTATCATTATCAGTTGCCCCTCAGCCCTAGGTCATGAGGATGACGTCAAACTCTGGCCTGGGGTTAAATATGCCTTTTTTGAGGCCATGATTGCTTCCATGGATGATAGTTTCACCTTATTACTAGCGTTGCCTTAGAACGTGTTTGGCTAATCCACGTCGGCTTCGATGGAACAGACGTGCTCGAGTGGGGACACGTGTTGCCAGGAGGACGATCCCATAAAGAAGTTTTTCCTACACCTTCTCCACATCCATTGTGGTTATAAATGCTGTGTAAAAAAGGGGGGAAACTCTTGGTCTTTCCTACTTGCATTTTGAATCTCACTCTTCTTGAGCTTCTTTTTTTTTTTTGGTTTTTGAGGCAGTTGTTTTAAGTTCTTGGTGACTCAGGGGTCCTGTATTCTTTCAGTCCTTTGTGATCCAACTCTAGCTTCCGATTAGGTATGTTTCTTTTTTCTTCTCTTTCTTCTATCTGGATCCCTTCAACCCTCCCTGGTGGGGTTTCAGGTTTCGTTTCCTTATTTAGAGATTTAGCTATTTCTCAAATCATTCTGGTAACTTGGCATCCTTTTCTCAATTCATAGATTATCCCTTACTGCCGAGGTTATCCTTACTTAGGACTTGGTGTCTAACTCCCTTGTTCTTAATAGATTGTGCTTTGCATTTGCCCATTTACACTCTTAGCTTTAATTCTGGCCAATAATGGGAAGGCTCCTTTAGTATTGTCCCCTATTCCCTCTGGTTGTCTTAGAAAAAATCTAGGGCTATTTCAACTTCTGCACCTAAGAAGAGAAAGACTCGTCAGGATCTTTCTGACCTCACGTGTTGTGCTGAGTCGACCCCGAGTCACCTCGATGAGGAGGATTTAGAAGATCTGAGGGAGAAATATTGTTTTCCAGAGTCCGTGTTACTTCATTCACTCGAGAAAGATGAGAGGTGTAATTCTTACATTCTTGGGATGACTTACTTTTTTGAATTGACCTTTTCCGCTGGCCTCTGATTTCCTGTTCATCCCTTTGTTTGGGACATTTTGGCTTTCTAAAATGTCCAACTGGCTTGGCTGTCTCCGAGCGGCTGGGGTCAGCTGGTCGACTTTCTTATTCACTGGTTTGAGAGTAGAAACAACTTTCCACCCACGATTTGCGAGTTCACCTCCATTTTTCAGCTTAAGTCATCTTCTTCATTGGGCTTCCTATATTTTGCTAGGAGGGTGAAGGTGAAGAGTCTGATTTTTGGGCTCCCGTCTTCTAACAAAGGGTGGAAGCCGAGGTATTTCTTTGTTGAAGGTGATTCTTGGGAATTATCAAGAGTACTTGGCGATGTCCCTCGCATCCGTCGTCCTGGGGAGTCCCAAGAAACACACGTAAGGCTAATAGTTAACTATGTTTTTCCTTATATCTGTTAGCAAAATCTCTTATTTGACTCGTCATTCTGACTTGTGATTTGGTCTGCAGGCTTCTGTCCAGTTCTTGACTCTATAGAGGTTGCTAGGGTGGGCAAGGCAGAGGTTTTTGGCTTGAAATCTTTCTTGGACCATGTGACTGAGGAGAATCTTGCCAAATACAAACTTGGGCCCCTAATCGATGCACATCCTACTCACATTCCTAATGCCTTGCTCGCCGACCTACCTGGACAGATGGATCCAGATCTCATTGTGGTAGTCTTGTCAAATGTCGAGAAGGTAAGTAAGAAGAGGAGGAAACTGGTGAAGTCTTAAGGAAAGGCAGGCATTCACTTATTTGGAGCAAAAGCGCAAGGACTTGGCTGCTTCTACTTTAAAATTGTAAACCCAAGCGCAAGTTGAGCAAAGTAATATATTTCTCAAAAGATCGAGTCGAACCCTCAAGGAATTATAACAAGAGAACAATCACACAAATTCTAAAACAAACTTAAAAATAAATGATTCGTTTGGGAAATTGTTGAGTGGAGAAAATTGATTTAAGTAATTAAAACAGTAATATAAAATACTAGAGCATCAAGTACTCTCTCTCAATTTCGTACAATACTGATTAAAGACTCAAATATTAACTTGAGATAAGAATTAGATGTCGGTTAATTCAAGAAACAAATCAAGTAAGAAACCTAAAGTTATAATCAAAAAATTATTCAGGAACCTGAATAATCGACCAATTATATTATTTTATGAAATAATGATAATCACCTCAAATATGGAAAATTCAAGCAATCGATGTACATGACACAACAACTCAAGAATTTTTACAGAATAAAAATTTTGCTAAAAGATCAGAAGTTAAATTAACAAAACATCACAAATCATTAAGCACAAAGTCAATAACAGTATCATAATTCGTTGAGAGGTCCTTTCCTAGCCCTAGCTTAGCCTTCTAGCTAGACATGATGAATCAAAATAAAAAGATGGAAAAAGAATCATCATCATCTAAGATGAGAACCTCTATTTATAATCAAATAAATCCTAGGTATGGGTAGCAGATCTAGGGTTACCTTGGAAGAAATTCCTTTAGCAAACAGATGTCTTGTAAGGTCAAATCCCGTATATAAAATCTTTGGCCTCGCGGGTACAAAATCTATCCAGACTTTGAACTAAAATTTCGCATATTTAGAGGCTCAATCATGAAATTTTCGTGAAATACGCTCTTGGAGTATTCTTTCCAACCCCGCAATAATCAGGTCAATCGGATATTGGAGTTAAACGTTATACTCAAAATACTGAAAACGTGTCAAATCTTTATCTTCTAAGATACTTTCCAAATCCAACTTTAAATCGGTTTTCTTCAAACGTGGACTCTTATAAAGATTGAATTGCTTATTTACCTCCAAGTCTTCCTATCTCAATCTTGACTCTTCAATCCTTATCGATTATGATTCTTCTTCTAGTGATTGTTTCACTTGTATTATTCATTATTATTTTAAATCCACCAATTTACCTGCAAAATAAACAAAACAACTAGAAAAAGTATCAAACTAGAAAATTAAAAAATTTAACATATTTAATAATAAATAATATGTAATTAACCAATAATTAAATATAATAAAATAACAATTTTGATGGTTAATCACACCCCCCAACTTGAATATTACTAGTCCCTAGTAATACATGGATTTTAAAATCTAAAAAATAAAAACAAGCTAGCCTAATAAATAAAACACACATCTAATATTGTAGGACTCACAATTGTATTTAGCATATGCAACAAGCCTTTAAACCCTTAAGTTCCCCCTAGTGGACGAGTATAGTCTCGTGAGAGTTTCTAGAGATGATACCCACAAATATCACCATGTGATCAAATATCTAAATAATAATTTTATAACATAAATTGATATCACAATATAAAATTCTAAGATGTAAGCTTTTTTATAAGCACATGCAAAACAAAATATAGAATTCTACTTTATACAAATGTATACACTTATCATATTCTTTTATAAACTCATGTGTAGTGTGAATTAACTATACCAAGTCAGTAATTTAACCAGTAATCACCTCTACAACTATCAACTATTCGTCTCAATATCAAATCTCACTAGATAATTCACTCATAAAAGATTCTCTCAGATTATAATAACTATGTCCTCAATATCACATGTGAGAAGAAAATATTTAAGTCGAAACAAACTAATGCTCACATGTCTATTAAAATAATCGTCATTTGAAATAAAAGGATTTGACATAGTTTCATGAAAGAAAATCAACACACAATAAATAAATAATTACTATTATTTTTCATATTCACACAAGTTATGCATCTACCAATACACTCTTGAGATCAAATAGGTCTTTATTTAGGATTGTAATGGGGCATTGGGATTAGGGTTTTGAAACGAAGGATATTTAAGAATTCAAAAGACTATCCCAAGATAACATGTACATTACACAACCAAACTTCTTTCCATAGCCTTTCACTCTCCATCATTTAGAAGCACAATTTATAGCAATTGCTCATATTTTTCCTTTTCAAACACATGTTTGTTATTTTTCACAGCAACTTGCTTTTTTCAGAGGTAGACATATTGCCATTCTTTTTCTTCTTCTCTCTTTTTTTTTCTTTTTTTTTTTCAGCAAAACACCTAATGCAGATATTTACAAGTGTGCAAAACCCTTTTTTTTCATCTTTCCTCAACCAACATTTTTCAAATTACATAAACAATAAAAAGTTCAATCTCGGGATAACCAATGGTAAATCATATTTTTTTTTCATTGGCTTGGTTATTATATGTTTGGTATAAAAAATAAATTTTTTTTTTCAAAGGCTCAATTATGGCTTCTAGGGATAATAATATTCAAAGAATAAGATTTAGGCTCAAATAGTGTCAAAGATGGCCTAAAATTATATCTCAAGAGTTCTTGATAATACACTTCTCATGCAAATAATTTAAAGTCAAGCAATCATTCAAAATATTGGTGTTGACCAAAACAAAAATAAACAGACTATTGAAGGAGATTAGTTGAATAAAAATATTCTTTATTGAGTAAATGCAAATACCCCTCTAAAGAAGATTGGATCAAAACTCATTAGGATTTTTATGCATCTCCACTATATGTTTCAAGTTCTCAAGGTAAAATACTTAACAAATTTTTAACTTGGTAAAGTTTAAAATGTACAAATTATGAGTTTTTATAAGAACATGATATGAGAGATACAAAAATATAGAATACAGTTCTATGTGCTGCTTAACCAGTTGTAAATTTAAAGCTACGCAAATTATTTTTATATTGTGGTATCAAATTATGCATAAAAATGTTATTTAGATATTTAATATCCAAAATTTTTTTTTACCAACATAACTAAACTAGAAATTGTTACAACAAAAAACATACCCACACCCCGGCAACATAAATCCAACATTGTCCTCAATGTAAAAATAAATACTTTAATGCTTAATAAAAATAATGGATAAAGATCAAAGGGGTAAGAATACCTGGTGCCGCAACAACTCTAAAACCTAAAAATAAAAGACTTAACAAAAATAAGCTATAAATTAAAACAAATAGCAACAAAACTAAAATTAAACATAAATAAAATAAAATAAAATCTAACTACTATATACAAAAAAAAAAAGCACACTCTCAATCCGACTTAAAGATAGATTTGAATAAGCGACCATTCAAATCTTCCTTCAAGTCAAGCTTGGGAGCTTTATCACTAGATGGAACTAATGGATTGATTATTGGTGGTATCTCCTTAAAGTTCTGTCTCAACTCTCTCATTTTAAGTACCTGTAAAGAATTTAACAAATCAGTCAAAACAGAAATTTTAAAATTATTTTCATCCATCTCTGACAAAGAAGATTGTTCCACCAAGCATGCCTCAAGTGGATCAAACAAAGAAGAATCATATACTCTGCTTGGAACAAGAGACTCAATCATGTTAACCTCATGTATATTCTCATCAACATTCCTTGGTTGTTTGCACACATTATAAATATTGAGTTCTAATGTCATATTACCAAAAGTTAATTTTATCACACCATTCCTACAATTAATTAAAGCATTTGAGGTTGCTAAGAATGGTCTGTCTAATATAACAGGAATTTGAGCATTAGTATTTAATACAGGTTAAGTATCCAAAGTTATAAAATCCACAGGAAAATAAAACTTATCAACATGTACTAAAACATCTTCCACCATACCCCTAGGTATTTTCACATATCGATCAGCTAATTATAGTGTAATCGAAGTGGATTTTAACCCTCCTAACCTTAATTGTTCATATACTGAATAAGGGAGCAAGTTCACACTAGCTCTTAAATCCAATAAAGCTTGTTTAATTATGTGGTTGCCTATAATACAAGAAATAATAGGGCAACCTGGGTCTTTATACTTCGGTGGATTTTTATGTTGTATGATGGAAGATACTTGCTCAGTCAAAAATGCCTTCTTTTGCACATTTCATTACCTTTTAACTGTGCATAATTCTTTCAAAAAATTTGCATAAGAAGGTATCTGTTTTATAGCATCCACCAAGGGAATGTTGATTTTTACCAACTTAAATATTTCTAACATATCATTATGCATATTAGGCTTGATAGAAGTAAACAATCTATGTGGGAATGATGCAGGTATGACATACTTCTCAGGTTTATTGATTTCATATGAGCTAAGTTTATCATCACTCTCTGTAGGTTTTGAAATCTTCTTAGATTCTTGAGTTGTAAAATGAATGATTTTATCAATTTCTTTCTCACTACGAAGTGTGGTGATAGACTTTACCTGTTCATGTGCAATATTAGAAGTGTCAATTTCACACAAAAAATTGACCTTGTGAATTTGGTTGTGGTTGAGCTGGGAACTTAACTTTTTTCTTATGGCAAGGGTCAATAGTCAACTTAGTAATTGCACTCGTAAATTGTCAATAGCCTGGTTAGTTTGTCTGTTGATATTTTCCTGCTTATTTTGTGCATCCTTGATATCATTTATGACATGTGTGGTTTGATTGATGAAATTGGTCATTTGAGACAATACTTCATCAATATTCCTCTTAGGAGGTGGGATATATGGTACAACATTGGAGAAATTTTGTTGAGGTGGTTGTGATGCATGATTTTCATTCCTTCAACTAAAATTGGGATGATTCTTCCACCCCAGGTTGTACGTATTTGAATAAGGGTTATTGTAAGGTTTTGAAAAATTGTTTGCAGCATTTGCTTGATCGTACAAAACTTCTTTTAAAACAGGCCATGTTGGACACTCTTTCAAGGGGTGTCCAGGGATCTCACAAAAACTACAAATTTCCTTAACATGTATTGTGTCCACCTCATTAACCCTTTTGTACTCCATAGCTTCTACCCTCCTAGCTAACGTGGCAATTCTAGCCCCTAGGTCATCTTCTTCCCTTAACTGATACTTACCCCCACCAGATGATGATTGTGCAGTTTTTCCTTTAGAAGGTTCTTAGGATGTGGTATCCTAAGATTGTGCATTCTCTGCTAATTTATCCAAATAGTCAAAGACATCATCTAATTCCGTATTCATAAAATCACCATTACACATCATCTCAACAAATTGACGCAACTGAGGGCTTAAACCCTCATAAAAGAAACTTATCAAGCGCCAGCTCTCATAACCATGATGTGGATAAGCTGCAAGGTCTTTAAATCTTTTCGAACTTTGATAAAAAAAATTCAGACTCTTTTTGAGAAAAATTCATTATTTGCCTTTTTCAAAGAGTTTGTGCAACGTGTGAGAAATTTTTTTTTCAAAAATTATTTTTGCATCTCAGGTCATGTACCTATGGTCTTAGATCTAAGTGAATATAACCAAGTCTTAACTTTTTCCTTTAATGAAAAAGGAAACAGCTTCAACCTAATTGTATTCACCGAGACACTCTGATCATGGAGCGGAGCACATACATCCTCAAATTCTCGAATGTGTAAATATGGATTCTCTGAATCTAGGCCAAGATATTTTGGGAGTAATGTAATCATGCTAGGTTTGAAAACAAAATTAGTGGCATTTAATGAAAAAATAATGCATGAAGGTTCAGTGAGACGTGCAGTTGTCCTACCCTGATTAGCATTTAAATTATCCATATCATTCTCATCATGATTGCTTACTCTATCAATATGATCCTCATGTTCAGAAAATTCATTTTGCCTATTATTGTTAGGATTTGCAGCCATTGTATGCAAAAAATGATTTGAATCAGATGAACTAACTAAATTTTCAAACAAAGTGTCTAAATCTTCTCTTATTAAACGACCACTTAAGTCACGATGTCAAGAACTCATAAAACAAATAAACTAACTAAATAAAATAGAAATATAATTAAATAACAAATGGTAAATAAATTGCAACAAAATGAATAAATAAAAAATAAAAGAAATTAGAACGAAGTTACCGGTTCTCTGACGAATTCAAATACTAAAAACCTCAAAAGATGTGATGACTCCTTGTCTTTCAATTCTCCGGCAACAACGTCAAAAACTTGCTTTAACTTTAATATTGTAAATCCAAGCGCAGGTTGAGCGAAGTAATATATTTTTCGAAAGATCGAGGTCGAACCCTCAAGGAATTGTAACAAGAGAATAATCACACAAATTCTAAAACAAACTTAAAAATAAATGATTCGTTTGGGAAATTGTTGAGTGGAGAAAATTGATTTAAATAATTAAATCAGTAATATAAAATACTAGAGCATCAGGTACTCCCCCTCAATTCCGTACAATACTGATTAAAGACTCAAATCTTAACTTGAGACAAGAATTAGATGTCGGTTAATTCAAGTAACAAATCAAATAAGAAACCTAAAGTTATAATCAAAATATTATTCAGGAACCTGAATAATCAACCAATTATATTATTTTATGAAATAATGATAATCACCTCAAGCATGGAATAGTCAGTTATTTATTCGTAGGAAAATTCAAGCAATCGATGTACATGGCATAACAACTCAAAAAATCCTAGGTATAGATAGGAAATCTAGGGTTAGCTTGGAAGGAATTCCTTTAGCAAACAGAAGTCTTGTAAGGTCAAATTTCGTGCATAAAATTTTTGGCCTCGCGGGTACAAAATATATTCAGAATTTGAACTAGAATTTCGCATACTTAGAGACTGAATCACGAATTTTTTGTGAAATACACTTTTGTAGCTCTTGGAGTCTTCTTTCCAACCGCGCAAAAATTAGGTCAATCGGATATTGGAGTCAACTGTTATGACCAAAATACTGAAAACGCATCAAATCCTTATCTTGTAGGATACTTTCCAAATCCAACTTTAAATGAGTTTTCTTCAAACTTGGACTCTTATAAGGATTGAATTGCTTATTTATCTCCAAGTTTTCCTATCTCAATCTTGACTCTTCAATCCTTATCGATTATGATTCTTCTTCTAGTAATTGTTTCACTTGCATTATTCATTATTACTTTAAATCAATCAATTTACCTGCAAAATAAACCAAACAACTAGAAAAAAATATCAAACTAGAAAATCAAGGAATTTAACACAGTTAATCATAAATAATATGCAATTAACCAATTATTAAATATAATAAAATAATAATTTTGATAGTTAATCACAGGCCTCTCTCAAGGGTGCAGCCTCCTCTTCCATGCCCCCTGAGCATGCTAAGAAGGCTATCTCTCTAAAGCGCTCCCTCCATCAGTATTGCCTCATGTTCTCCCTTAAACGTCTCTGCCAAAGGAGGGGAAGGGGGAACCTAGCTTTCCCCTGCCAACTATTCAGGTTAGTGGGTTCCTCTGTGACCCTGAGGCCATTGTAAGTGCTCTGGCTGAGTTGGTCCCTACGTCGAATCCTGAACTAGCCATGCGACCTCCTTTTAAGAGAAAGACCAAGCATGTCTTCCAGGGCCTAGCTGAGGTACCTCATGATTTACTTTTTATCTAAGTGTCCATCATAATGTATCTTTGCCTCTCATTCGTATTGATTATTTTCTCTTTCTTCAGTCGTTAGCGAGCATGAAAATGATGGAATTTCACCATGATCAAGTTGCAATTCAGTTGTCTAAGAAGGAACGGGAGTTGGTGCAGGCGAGGAACATTCTCGAGGCTACGAAGGCAGGGAAAAATGTTGCTGAAAGGAATGTGGATATCCTGGCTGCCAAGGTGGCCAAGCTAAGGAGGATCTATGACGAGCTAAACACTCGCTACCAGGAATTCGCCAAGTTGAAGGATACCCAGTTGAAGATTAGAGATGAGGAGTTAATGGTGAAAAACGTTAAGCCGACGATGACAAACGTCGTAGTGGTGTCTCAGAAAGCTAAGGTTGTTAAGCTCCTCAAAGAAAATGGCATTGCCTTCGTGAAGGGGTTCATGAACTTTCAAGAGCAAGTTGAGGATGCATATCCTAACCTCGACTTGGATTCTTTCATGCCGCAGGTAGGGGCAAAGAAGCAGACGAAAGTTTCAGTGACGTGAAATAGCCCTGACTGGGCTTATGGAGAAGGACAAGGAGGCTGGTATTGAGGCGGTTGGTGCCAAGGTGGTGGGTGCTGACAAGGAGCCCTTTGTTGAGGCAACTGATGAGAGCAGGGAGCTCACCGTGTAAATTTTCTTATGACTGTTGACAACTTTAATTTGTTGTAACAAACTTCTGTACTTGTCATTCCCTTTTCCATGTACTTTTTTGGTTTTAATGAAACTTCAATGTTCCTTCTTCCTTGCTAGTTCTTTCCTTCTTTCATGTGTATGTCTTTGTTTTTTCCTACTTCTTTTTAAAAATAATGGTCAACAAAGCCTATCTTAGGTTGTGTTGTTACCTTGATACCCCGAGCTGGGCTACCCCATTACCGAGATGGTTTTTGTTACTTTGGATTTTTTTCATTCTTTTTCGTGTACTACAAACTTGATGGTTTCATTTAGTTGGGAACGTGCGCCACCAGTGATGATAGTGGTTCCTTAAAAGTAGCGCCCACTTCCTCCATGATGGCCACATGTCAATGGCAGCAAATGCAATTGATGTGCATTAATGGCATCCTACAGTCGTGATGCGTGCCTACTAGCGGTCCTTATAAATAGTCCCTTCAGTGAACAGATCTTCTACCTTGGTGAAAAAGCTTTTCCTTTTTACTCTTGATTTTTGTCTTGAAGCTCTTTTTTGCAACTTGTTTCACCTTCTATCTTCATGGAGCAGACACCCACTTTTTAGCATAACTCCCAACAATTGAACTACCCTGAAGTCGAAAAATAGTGAAATTGGTGGCGAGGAGGCCCAAGCGATCATTAATCGCTGTGCATTTTCCAACGGAGTGGTCATTCGTGCCGCAGAACACAACTCATATCATCTTTCCATGAGAGACTGGGTCTGCTTTTTGAAGTCCCTTTCCAGCTGGGGCTTCAATTCCCTATTCCTCCATTAGCGAGGGAAGTGTTGCCCTGCTATGTTACTTCCTATGGGGTGGGCAATTTTATTGGCTTTCCCTGTGTTATGGGAGGAGAAGTTTGCTCTTCCTTGAGCCACCCTTGTGTAGTTTCTCAACTTCTTTTGTCTATTGAAATTGTCTAAATTTTACTACTTTGCCCCAAGACGAGGGGAGAAACTCATATCACTGACTTCGCTCCTGAGTTCGAAGGGTGGAGAAGGAGGTATTTCTTCGTATCTAGGGTAGGTCGGGAGTTCAAGCCCTAGATGATGTCGCTAGTTAGAGTTCCTACAATTTGGGGGAGAAGTGGCAACCTTGGTGAGTTTTCCTAGCTCGATGAGTTTTCTTCTTATTGATCTACTCTTATTGCGCTTGTCGATGAATAACTTGGCTTGTGGTTCTATTTTTTATTATTGGTGAGTACCTGACCTTGACTAGTAAGACGCAAGCTTGGGTTAACCATGTTCGAGCTTAGTTGTCTTTTTTTTATATAGAGCTAATGCATCCCAAACTTGTCGTGGCCCCAAGTAATCATGATTATTTGTTGTTCGAGCAATCTGTCGAGCTTACTCCTTAACTGCCCTTCTTGTTCAGTTCACGTGTATATGATCAGCCAAAGAGATGCGATTGTGGAACAAGTAGGCAAGCACGAGGCCTAGGATTTTCGGCTAAGATGGCCAGACTTATAAAATATAACTCCGCTCCAGCATGGAGCTCAGCTACCGAGCTCGAGGTTCTACACACTGTTACTAAGGCGTCAATGCCCCTTTAACGCCAAGCTTTCCTGTCATACCGGAGGTGTTACTTGATGCTATCGAAACATTAGTATCTAAACAAGCACCCAACGTTGACGAAACACTAGTGTTTGAATCAGTGCCTAGGGTCAAAGAAGCAAAGGTGGGGGCAATAGCATGCGATCCAACAGAGGGGCAATTTGTCACGGTTCCTCCCCAACTGGAGTAGCTATGGTCAAGCTGCTCTAGCTCCATTTGTGGACCTTGAGGGGAGCCTATTGGACAATGTGACTCTTAGCTCCATTTGTGGACCTAGGAGTTGGGATGCCCTACATGCACTTCTTGAGGTGGGGTTTGTCTTTTTTCGTCTTCAACTTCTTCTGTTTCGATTGGGTAATGCCTTAATCTTCTGCTTTGGTCTCAGGAGGTTATGCATGTTTGTGCCCTCAGAGGAGAGATCCACCATCTGAGGGAGAAGGATCATGGCAGGAGTGTTGAGCTTGAGGATGCCCGGAAGAGGGATGCTGAGTTGCTGCATTGGGGCCTAGCTGCAGAGTCCAAGCTGCAGACGACACTTGATCAGACAGCTCGGGTTTTTTGGCAGTTTATCACCATTACCAACTTTGAGGTCTCTTTGCAGGAACTGCTGAGGACCCAATCAGAAGAATTGGCCTCTTTGTAGCAGGATCTCAATGCCCAATCAGACGAGTTGATCTCTTACCAAACCGACAGGGTAGTGCTGATGGCTCTGGTGAATGAATCCCATGCCGTTATTGGTGAACTGAAGGACTCCCCAGCTACTAAGCGTTGGTTGGTCGAGGAGCAACGCAAAGAGATCGAGAAGCCAGGATGGAGACCACCAAGGTGTTTGTAGATGGGTTCTTTAACTTTGTGAATCAGGCGATTAAGAAGTTTCCTAACCTTTGCCTGAATCAGTTTGAGCCTTGGTTTGACTATCCTCCGTGTGGCCCTTTTGGTGCTGCTTCGCCAGCCAGCTAACCTTAAAAGCTTTTTGCTTAAAAAGTGTAACCATTTTTTTTAGAAGTGTAATTCTTCTTATTTACTGAAATGAAGAACACTTTTAGGATATTTTTAGTTGAGCATCCCTCTTCGAGTAACTTACGATGAATCTTCGATAATAGTTCACAAGCCCTAAAAACGATCTTAGCTCACTCACCTTGGTAGGTGCTTGCCACTCGTCGATGGCTCTGATGCCCATCCAATGCCCTAGGAATAGGATCTCCGTTTGTCCAAAGGAACTTTTTTCTAATATTGTTGATTGTTTGTTGTGCTCTCCTGTTGTAGTCTCTCTCCTTGCCCCTACTCTATAGAGGTCTTGATCTGGTTAGAGTATGGTTGTGACTTTAGCTACTCCTTCCCCCCCATGCTCAATCTGCACAATCCCATGTTATGTAATCGCGAGTTGTGCTAGATCGAGATGAGTGTATCCAGGCTCTTTGACTTTTGTTAGCTCTACTTGGCTATTCCCTTCTGTTAGAGAAGTACGTTTTTAAATCGAGGAGTACGGGCTCCAATGAAAAGCAATAAATTGATCGTTACTTGTGCACACCTAACTTCACCTAACCTTTACATGCAGCATCTTGATTAACTTCTGCCATGATTGGAGAAGTGTAACAGTCGCCTGCTCATCTTTGCCAGTTATCTATTTCCCTATATCTTGAAATCTTTTCTTTTTTTGCATTTTCATTTTTTCTTAAGTCTCTTGTGTGTTTTGCTTATTCTTTGGCTTCATGGCTTCCCCTCTTATTCCTTTGTTCAAGTAGCGAGCTCAAGTTATGATTGATGTGTCATGGTACTCGGTGTTTTTGCTCCCCTCCATTGTTACTACTCCGGAGACAAAGGAGTTAAGAAAGTAGTATCTTTTCCCTGGTGGCTTGGCTATCTGGATTCCCTCGTTAGACAAGCCTTAAAACTTTCTCCTTTGTTGAGAAGTTTGCTTTTTTGAAGGTGCATTCGAGATGGGTTTGCGTTTGCCCATTCCCCCAGTCATTGGGCAGGTTCTTGCTTATTTGAGGTTGTTCCCTTCACGCCTCTCCCTAAAGGGATAGGGTACTCTGATGAGTTTTTTCATCTTTTGGCGTTTGCAAGGTTACGTGACTTTCCCACTAATGCTTAGTTCGTGTACTTCTTTGGCCTTGACTTTGACATGCCTCCCTGTTTCAGTTGTTTCACGTGGAGGCGTCCCTTTGAGCTCCCACTAGCTCTTGATGTTCCTAGCCCTCCAGAGGAATGGACCTAGCATTTTTTCTTTGTTTTGGGGGATTCCTAGAAATCCTTTGAGGCGCAGTCTAAGCGTGCCCGTGTTCCCTGTTCTTGGGGGTATCTTCTATATAGAGGTAAAGGAACAATGGTTATGTCTCCCATTCTAGGGGTTCTATACTTGGTAGTTTTTATGCAGTGTTAACCATGTTTGCATTGTGTAGATGGCCCCGGTCTGACCCCAGACGAGCTCAGTAGGATTCGTCGACTTGCTCGCACCAGGGTGGCTTCCTTCTCCTCGCTCGTCACAGCTTAGAATCTTTTTCTGTTCGGGATTGCCCCCAACCCGGCTGTCATTCCAGTTGTCATTCCAGACCCTCCTTTTCTTGTCCTTAACGCAGACTCTTTTCCAAGTAGATCGAATGGGGATGCTACCACCTTTTCTCGAAAGCGCCGACTAGGTGACCTATCGCCACAATCATCAGATTATTCCTCTCGAAGGCAAAGCTCAAGAAACATCTTTCGTTTCTGAGGCTAAGAAGGAAAGAGATGAGCCGAAGGCTGAGAATACCCGCTTGAGGAAGGAGATTCTCATTTTGAAGAGAAGTTTTGGGGGGCTTAGATATTTTCTTGTTTTCTATCCCTCCTCCTTTGTACTTGCATTGGCGCATGTGAATATAAATTGTCTCTCTTTCATTTAATGCATGGCTTTTTCTTATTGGTTTTAACTGTCTGTCTTTGAGCTCTTTTTGATATCCAGACTGAAAAACTCTTAGGTAGAAAAGCCTAGTCGAGTTTGCGTGGCTGAAGAGCTTGCGACTTCTGATTTGAAAAGCTCTTAGGTTGAAAAGTCTAGTCAAGTTTGCGCAGCTAAAGAGCTCGCGGTTTCCAAGCTAAAAAGCTCTCTTCCATGCTGAAAAGCTCTTAGGTTGAAAAGCCTAGTTAAGTTTGCGCAGCTGAAGTGCTCGTGTCTTCCAAGCTGAAAAGTCTGGTCTAGTTTACGTTGCTGAAGAGCTCGCGGCTTCTGAGCTAAAAAGTTCTTAGGCTAAAAAGCTAAGCTGAAAAACTTGGTCAAGTTTGTGCAGCTGAAGAGCTTGTGACTTCGGAAAACTGCTGGATTCATATTATGCAAATTTTTCTTGGCTAGAATTTTGGAAAATTTCATTGATTTGGAAATTGAAAATTTACAATTGATTTAGATTTCAAAGGTTCTACTAGTAGTATCGCTTCAGATGATCTGCGTTCCAAGAATGTTGTAAGTTCTTCCCTTCCTCAGTATACAACTCGTAGTTACCTAGACGGACCACTCTCTTCACAGCATAGGGTCCTTCCCAATTTGGGTCAAGTTTTCCATGCGACGGATATTTTCTCACCGGGAGCAGTTTTTTGAGAACCAGACTGCCTGGATTGAAGCTTCTATTCCTTACTCGCTTGTTGTAATATCTAGCAGTGTTTCTTTGGTAAGAAAATATTCGTTGTAGTGCTTCGTCTCTCTTTTCGTCCAAGAGGTCAAGGTTGACGAGCAGAGATCTTTCATTCTGCTCGGGATGAAAGAGCTCTGCTCTTGTTGAGAACAACACGACTTCAACTGGCATCATAACTTTAGTTCCTTAAGCAAGGCTGAACAGAGTATCTCACATTATTGTTCGCACTATCGTTCGATAAGCTCATTGCACATCATGGAGATGATCAATCTATTATGACTTAAAGGTTTTCAACCTTGTCTTCAATGTCAGTTTGATGTTTCGGATGATAACTTCTACTTGCCCATTGGATTGCGAGTGTGCAGGTGCCGAGAAATAATTTTTGGTTTTCAGCTCTACATAGAACCCCATAAATCCTGGGTTGATGAACTGCGTTTCATTAGCCACCTTTTCAATAACTTAGCCACCTCTTCGTTGATCACTTTCTACTTGACTGGCTTGCAGTTTGGGTCGACGCTGAGTCGATGTACAATTACTCCTAGATCAATTCCCTCTATATCTTCTTGTTTCCATGCGAACACGTCGGTATTTTCTTTCAAGAATAGGATGAGTTTGTCTTTGATGTCCTGGAGTAGCATCGAGCCTACAAAGACCACATGCTGGAGGTCATCGTCAATCTGTATGGGCTTTATTTGCTCTGAGGGAGTTGGTCAGGTTTCCAATTTGTCTCTCATAACTAAGTCCTCCAGTTGAACAGATTCTACTTCTCTCTGTCTCATAGAAGCTACATAGTGCCCTTGGTGAGGCGTTGATCTCCTCTCACCACTCCAACTCCGTTCTCTATAGGAAACTTCATAACTAAGTGATATAACGATGGGATGGCTCTGATGGATTTGAGGGAGGGCCTCCTGAGTAATACATTGTAAGTAGAAGGGGCGTCCACTACCAAGAAACGGACTGTGGTGCTAACTTGGCAGGGGTGATCCCCTAAGGTATGGACGATCTGGATATATCCAATAAGCAGGACTCTCTCACCAGAGAAGCCTAGAAGATGTGTCCTCACAGGTTCAAGTATCGATCTGTCTATATCAAGTTGATCAAAGGAAAAAAAGGAAGATGATATTTGTTGATGCAACTTTGTTTGCAATAATGGCTTTTACGACCAATGGGTCGTTATGAGGGTGTTGACATCCCTCTAGGTTGGCATCCAAAATGTGATTTCTACAACCTTAAGCAGGACTTTTTGGACAGCTTGCACCTCGAGAAAGTCATCTGATCTTGCCCTTCTGTCGTGTGCCTTCCTTGTTGAGCTGGACTCTTCTCCTCCCGTAAAGCCACCTGAGATGACCCTAATTTCCCTAAGGTCTTGTTGGTGCTGTTGCGGGGGAGGCATGGCCATTTTATCTTCTCTCTCCCGATCATTCCATTCTCTTCCTTCCCCAGCTATATAGTGTCATAAGTGCCCTTGCTGAATCAAGTACTCTATTTCCTTATTCAGCTAAATGCAATCGTCGAACTCATGGCTAGTAACTTTATGGAAATTGTAGAATTTGGTGGGGTCTCATCTCCTAGGATCGAATTTCAACTGTGGTGGCCACCTGACAAACCTCTCGTTCTGGACCTCATAAAGGACCTGAGAGATAGAAACAGCCAAGGACGAAAGTGGAGCTGACACATATCTAGGCTGCGACTCCTAAGGATGAGGTCTAAGGCGATTTTTAACATTTTCCCTCCATTTTAGAGAAGGCTCCTTTTCTCTTCTAGGATACCGATCTCTTTATGGTGATCGATCTCATCTCATTTATTTTCTCTAACTACGCTATCTCTTCTTTTTCTCTCATTCGTATATGGACTACGATCCTCCCTTTAAGCGAAGGGCCTCCTCGCCATTGATATACTTTTTAGCTTTTACGAGCACCTCGTCCATAGTGGCCTAAGGGTTCTTGGCAATCGAAAAAAGGAGGTCCTTTGATTGGAGGTCGAGTCCTGACACAAAAGTGGTCAGGGCATTTTTATTATCGATGTTCTCTACTTTCAAAGATTCCTAGTTGAAGTGTTGCACATAACTTTGAAAGGACTCATTGGGTCCCTGTCTAATGCTCAGTACGTGGTAAGACAATTTCCTATATGTTCTGGCTCCTATGAAATGAGAAACAAACTGAACGGATAGTTCCCGAAAAGAAGAAATCAAAGATGGCTGCAATCTATTAAACCAAGCTATTGCCAACCCTTTGAGGGTTATGGCAAAAGCTCAGCACCGAATAGGGTCTGGGTATCTATGCAGTTTCATTTGATTTTTGTATGTGTTCAAGTGATCCATTGGATCCTTTGTTCCATCGAATTCCTCTATCTACGACACCCTAAACTTCTAAGAAAGGGAAAAATGGAGGATCTCAGTGGTGAAAGGTGATTTAGTTTGCTGAACTAAAGCATTAATAGTGATAGGAGTTTTCCCTTTAATCACTTCTTTCACATTCTCGAGTTCCAGTTGGATCTCACGGAACTTCTACTCCTAAAAATGGTCCATGGCTTCATGTGGAGGTAGGGGTCAGTCTTCTCTGGGTACGGCTCTGGCCCGACTATGAGACTCGTCGTCAGTACGTTCCTTTGGTTGCTTCTGCCTGTGGTTTTCCCCTAAATGACTGTGCTCGTGGAGGTATGTAATTCCATTGGGTGGTATATGAAGGTCCTGATGGAGAATATCATTCTGAGCTGGGGGTGATGGTGGAGGCAGAGCCTGTGGGAGATGGTGCGCCTGTATCCATGCTACTAAGTCTTGATTCTGTTTCATGAGTTGCATGGTTATATGGCGGTATGTCTCCAACTCATTGAGAGGAAAAAGGTCTATCATCAGAGAAAAGTTCTCAGCGTACACTGATTGGGCAAGGAAGTTCTCTGGTAGAATTGGTGGGACTTGGGGGTTTGCGTAAGATTTACTTATATTTCGAGTTGAAACCATCAAACTAAAAGATATACATAAAACTCAAAGCAAGCGATGAAAACCGTTTTCTACAGTCAGCGCCAAGTTGATGCCCAAAAAATGCTCAGCACAAGTCCAAAACAAGGTTTAGTAAGACCAGGGGGTAGTATAAATCTCTAAGTTAACAAAGAAAAAGTATGGTGAAATGGGATCAAAGACAATATATAAGTAGTTCACCCTAGCTGAAATACCAGGGCTACGTCCAGTGTAATGAAGGTTTTTGCTCCGTGGGTTTGTATTGCTTGGAGAAAAAGTTCACAGTAGGTTTCTTGGCATATTGCTTATGTGAACGTTGTCTCATCAGTACAGGTTTTTTAGATATCTCCTTTACATAACATGATGTCGTTCTATTTATACAAGTGGTTTTTTAGGGTTTTCTACGATCTTCTTCCTCCCTCGGTTGATTATGTGGTCCCCTCCTTTTTTGTCTTGTAGTGGTGACTGTTACTCTGACACAAATCGTATCCATGGTCCTTCCATGGAATGCGCACAAATATTTCCTTTATCAGTGAGTGCGCGTTCACTGGTGGCTCTAAAAGCTATCCCCTTATCCCTTAGACACATGGCATGGTGGAAGGTATTCGGGATTTGGCGAATACTGAGTTCTTAGCTCCCGCGCTGGTGACTGCTGAGCTTGTCATGATTGAGCAAGATTGTGCCGACCTGGGCTTTGTTGGGCTCTCTTATTTGGATTAAGGCCCATTTCTATTGTGGAGCAGATGGGCTATGGAGGGGTCGCTTGGGCTGTCATGTAACCATTGGGCCCATTGGATGTTCTGGGTTTTGGATGGGCAACCCATACCAAAATTCTATCATTATCAGGGTGTATGTATCGTTAGAGTTTATATATAATGAGTGTGCTATAGAGTGTTTGTATTGAGTTTGTGAAATTTAGGGGGGAAATATAATCCCCATAAGTTCAAAAATGTAAGGGCTCTTTTGGTAGACGTATTATAAGATAATTAAATATTGGATTATACTATTTTTTATTTAATCATACCTAATACTTTGTTTGGTAAGCATATTTGATACAGTATTAATTTGAAAAACATATACTAATTGTATATTTTTTATACAATAGACCTATATTATGGAAGTCTTTTAATACCACCAAAAAATGTAGTATTATAATCCAACTCAATTATATTATTTTACACATTTACTATTATAACCCTCAAGTGATAAAATCAAGTTGTCATCAATATAATAAATACTGATTGAGAGAATTTTTTTTAATGATACATTAATACGATGAAATAATTCTCTAACCAAACAACCGATTGGATTAAATAACTATTATCTAACGCTTATATCGTGTATTGTTAAACACTAGATAAAATTACGTATTATTTTAATATCATATTTAATCTTGTTTTTAATTCATATGTATTGTATTAGACTGTATTACTTTATTTAATACTTTTATTTTTAATACGGTAATCAAACGAGCCCTAAGTATCTTATTATATAAACGTTTTTGTTGGCTTAATTAATTTCAATATTAAATAATTAAACCACGTAACATTACGGACATAATATAATTCTTATATCTAATATTTTCTTCTAACTTTGAGCCACGAGAGAATATTCTACCAATACGTGTGAGAGGATGGGCCCCACTTTGGGGCAGGGATCCATCCATATTTAGACCACCCTTCCCAATTCCTTCCTCCCATCAAGGTGTACCCTCCCCATATCGGAATTGAACGCCTCATCCATTAGTTCATTTTCTCTCTTTATTTCTTAGTTTTTCCTCGTTGTGTGTGATTTCTTGATTTTCAAGAAATAGGTCCAGGGACGTTAGCCAGGAGGAATCTCCTCATCAACTCAAAGAAAAGAAGCTTTCTTGGCAAAACCTAAGACGACATGACTCTCTGTATATCGAATCCGGCAAGCTTCGTCATGGCCACGACTGCCATGGTTCCAAGCTCTCTCTCTCTCTCTCTCTGACTAGCTTGGTCCTCCATTTTCTTATTCACATGACACCAAATAACTGGCTAAACCAAAAACTAAAGTTAAACTAAAAAATAATCTGTACATTTTCAAAATAAACGGCCTATCCTTTTGCATTGGAAGAGACCTTTTGTGACCTTAAAGACTTAGTAAACTTGCAATTTAGCAAATAAAAAGAGTCATAAAGAACGTTTCTATAAACCAAGATAAAAGATAAATGATATGAGATATAAGTTATATAGTTCATGGAAAGATGAATTGAAAGTAAGATAAATATCAAGAATTTTAGTTTATTATTTTTTTTGAATTTAATAGGAAATGCACAAACGATGACATTTTTGGTGTTCTACCGTTGATCTTATATACCCTAACCTTGATACCTCTTGTGAAGTATGTTTCCATCGTCTTGCAGGCGAACGATAACGGCGATGGTAAGAACTCTCTTTTCAATGCTTTATTATATGCATCTTCGTATTAAAATGGTTTATTTTTGCTGCAAGTTTCATGGGTTTCTTTTACAAGTTTCATGGTTCGATTCAGATGATCATGAAAGAGTTTACTAATTAATATTCTAAGTTCGGTTTTGAAACAAGATAATTAATGACTCGATGTACATAATTTGCGAAATAATAACGTACAACGTCGTTTGAAGCTTCTTCTAGTTCTTTTTTTGTCCTATGATTTATGTTTTCCGAGGGTGTTAACGTTAATTAATGATGTAGTTGTCATGAGAATGATGGTCATTTGTTGAAGGATCAGTGCCACTGGGTTTGTTTATGACAAGATTTATATAGAGGCGGCCATGTAAAAAATAGCATGCAAAATATCACTATTTGAATATATATTCTTTTAAACTATGTGATATTTCTGGTAGAAGTTGTCACGTTTAATTTTTTTTTCTTTTTATTTCCAATATTTAGGTTATGTTTATTTAAAATTCATTTTCTTAAATTATAATCATTTAGTAAGTAAGCTAAATAAAATTATATTTATTGTATTTTTTCTTGTCCGAGCTTGTTTCCTATCTCAGAAATTCATCATCTATATTACAAAATACATATTCACGTAATAAATTTACTATTTGTAGAATAAGGTGGATCAATTATTATTTGAAAATATTTGTTAGCCATATTTCATTTGTTATAATAAAATTATTTTCTAAATATTAAAAGAAAAACAATTTGGTGAATATCAAAAGCCTGCTCTGAACTACCTTACAATAACCACCGAGAGATTAGCGTAGAGGGTGAAAGTTCCGCCATTCTCCAGTGGTCAAGGATTCGAACCTGCTTGTTTAGTTAAGGCCACTTATTTCATCATGCTGAACAAACTAAGACATTTTTACCTCAAGTTTCGAATGAACCTTCTGTAAACGAATTCTTATTTTCTCTTTTTTCTGGTAATAGGAATTTGTCCAACCTCTATTGGTCATTTGGAAAGGCTAATCCCTTGTTTGTCCGATTGACTTTCATTCAGTATCTTAATCCCGTTGTATTGCTTCTATTAATAGTAAACGGTCAACTCTATTTACTCAGGAGGAACATTTGCTTTGTATTCTCTAAGAGCAATGCTACATGGACTTAAAAAATAGACTTAAAAAATTGACTTGATAATTCCAACCCTTGAATAATATGCCGATATGCGAAGGTGGGTTTGATCACAAGTCAAGAAGCGGAAGATCGAGACGTGTCAAATTTTCAACTGCAGTAACCGACTCCGACGAGCGTCAATGCTTAAGTCTATGCTTGAGAAGAGCCATTTTGCCAAGTTATTCCTCTTGTTCGCCACCATGCTCGGTACTTCCATGGTGATCGGAGACGGTGTCCTCACTCCTTGCATCTCAGGTTTTCTCTCTCATCTTCTTTACTTTATTATAATATCATATCTGCAATTATTTTCACCAGAAGCTAGCTAGACTTTGGTTTCATCTCTTACTCTCTCTGTCATTGAACATGCATATACATAGATGACTTTTGAGTGCTTTTTGACTATTAAAAAAGGAAAAAAAAAACTTTTCTAATAAATATTTGTCCAACTCGTCGGCAGTTTTATTGGCAGTCGGAGGGATCATACTTCCGTTCAATAGTACCTTTTATCTTATGAAAACTTTGCCTTCTCCATGTTAAAAGGTCAAGTTTTCTCATCCCATAAAAAAAATACTTCTGTTCCACGTTGCAACATCACATAACCAATTCAAATATCTTATGACCCGAGAAGATTTTTTCCTAGTAAATACTTGTAGCAGGTATACTTTTTTTTATATATATTTCTCTTTGTTTGCAGATAGAATTGTTTGGATATTAGTTGACATCGTAGTTTGCCTATTCATCTTTCAAAGATTCGGAACTGACAAATTCGGTTATAGTTTTGCTCCAATAATCTGTGTTTGGTTTGGCTTAATCGCTGGCATTGGGGTCTATAATTTCTTCAAATATAACCCTACAGTTATTAAAGCTATAAATCCCCAATACATAGTAGAGTATTTCAAGAGGAACAAAAAAGAAGCATGGATTTCCCTTGGTGGCGTCATCCTCGCCATAACAGGTTACAATTTCATTCTTTTTAATTCAATTTACCCTTTTTCAGAGATTTTTTCTAGAAAAAAAGTTTGGTTGTTTTTTTTTAAGAATGACTTCCAAAACTGCAGGAGCTGAGGCATTATTTGCTGATGTTGGCCATTTCACTGTTCGATCTATACAAATAAGTATGTGTATTGTTATTTACCCTTCACTCATATTAGCATACATTGGACAAGCCTCTTTCCTTCGCAAGCACAATGACTATGTTTCCGATATCTTCTTCAAATCGATCCCAGGTGAGAAATTGTTTTCCAAGTCACCATACTTATCTTTTTCATTCTCTCCTTATTTTGATGCTATGTTACTAATCTGGGGAATTAATTTATAATGCAGGTCCTCTGTATTAGCCTATGTTTGTGGTGGCTGTCTTAGCGGCCTATCATAGCAAGACAGGCCATGATCTCGGGGACTTTTTCCATCATCCAACAATCTGTTGCACTCGGGTGTTTTCCTCGGGTGAAAATCATCCATACGTCGGCTAAGTATGAGGGACAGGTTTATATACCTGAAATCAATTATCTTCTTATGGTGGCTTATGTTGCAGTCACTCTTGGATTCAGAACTACTGAAAAATAGGCAATGCATATGGTAAGTCCTGTTACTATCCTTTATGTCATTGTTATTTGATCATGTTCCAAAATAATAGGTCACGTCGTTGACTTATAATCATTTAATGAATGCAGGGATCGCCGTGGTTTTTGTTATGACAGTCACGTCAGGATTCTTAGTGCTGATCATGATAATGATATGAAAAACTCATATACTACTGATAATCACATATATCCTCGTAATTGGCTCCGTTGGGCTTCTCTATCTAAGCTCGGTCCTCTACAAATTCAATCAAGGAGGGTATCTACCATTGGCATTCGCCCTTTTTGATGGCCATCATGTACATTTGGAATGATGTGTACAGAAGGCGATACTATTTCGAGCTAGATAACAAGGTCTCTCCAGAGAAGCTGAAGGACATAGTTGTTGACACAACAGAGGCAAAAGTAGAATTTGTTTGAGTGGTTTCAGCCATGAGAATGAGAGGTAGATCTTAGTGCTCGTGGGAGCGTGAGTGCTCTGATACCATAAAGATTCTGATGAGATCAATAATAAAAAAGACTTGATTTGTATTATATGGTTGTGTGTTTATATAGAGAATACAAGGATAAAGTATAAACAGAATAAAATTTAAATATCCTAAGAATAAGGTAACTGATATTCTGATAATGAGATAAGTTACAACAGCTTTGACCCTGGAGATATAGCAAGGATATCCAGCTGTTGAAGGTGCCAGTTACATGAGGATTATGGACTCTGAGATTTTGTATTAGCTGACAAGTCATTTACTCCTATAGAAACAACAAGAGGCAATGGAGAGAGAAATTGAAGCACTGGACAAAGCTTGGCGGACTCGTGTTGTTCACTTGGTGGGTGAGCATGAGGTGGTTGCAGGCAAAGGATCTGGGATAGGAAAGAGAATCTTGGTAAACTATGCTTACAAATTTTTGAAGAGGAACATAAGGCAAAGCAACAGGGTGTTTGATATCCCAAAGAAGCGAATGCTAAAGGTGGGGATGACTTATGAGCTCTAGAATATCAAGTCTTGAAACAAGGTAGTTGAACTCACAAACCAGGGTTTACAAGCAGCCAGTGAGGAAGATATTGGAGGTCCAATGCTTCTACAACACATTCAAGGTGGTTAATTTGATCAAATGAAATCGGTTAACATGTTAATTTATCATTTGACACTAAGTCATGTTGTGTTCTCACCTTCATTTTTTCTCACTACATATGTAAATGGGTATTTAGTTCATGGTCATTAACAATTTAATCCGCTCAATTTTTCCTCGCTAGCACTGTATAATCTTTAACTTACACGTAACCTTATGCTATTTTTTTTAAATTTTATATGTCATCAATTTTGACACCGTTTGAGATAATCCAATGAAAACCCCAATTGAAGCAATATATACGAATCATTTCGGAGATTGAAAAATAACATTATACATCGATATATGTGTGTGTATATATATACATTAGGGGTCACTTGTGTCTGAAAGCAGGATGTAACGTAAACGAAAAGTGGTGGATTTGAGAGTAGGGGAATTCAATGTGAATGATTTTGAGAGAGATATTCGTTACTGTTGGATGAATCTATTTGAGACCGTCGGACAAACTTATTGAAATTTGTCCCATTTTATATTATAGATAACCCTAAATAAAAAATTATGAACATTGATATAGATACAAAAACAACAATTCATATCAAGAATCGTCATAGCAAACATCAAACAAAACATAAAATCAAACTAAGAAATAATGTTAACCTTAATGTCACTTGAGAAATCATATTTTAGAAAAGTGATTTTATGAAAGAAGTGTTTGAAGAATGATGTGAGCTTAATAGTAATGAGAGAGAATATAGAATGAGTGAATTTAATAGTTTTACATTAACGTCTTTAACGAGAGTGAAAATAATTTCCGCACTACCTTTTTATTAATTTATGTCAGTTTGAATCAATTTGTAAGAGAAAAAGTATATGGTAAACGGTTCTCCACGTGGTGTTGCAGGCATTAAAATTGCTCTCCCAGATGCGTTGTACTCTTCATTAAATAATCAAAAAAGATAAATTATTTAGCTCACAGAAACATTAAAAAAATAGAATTATATATACAATAAGTTTGAGAAAAGGAGACATTAAATAGTTTCAAATCGCAAACAATGATACAATCATGTTGTTAGACAAGCTACAGGCCACCATTCATGTAATATAACCATTAAATAAATGGATTGTGCGATGTGGTGTCATCAAACTAATTGAAGAACTTGAATTTTCATTATTAGTTTATTTACTACCCCAAAAATACCATTTTGCTGACCAGCAATGAGACGGCAAGAAAGTACAGAAAATTTGTTAAACAAACAGCTTGAGATTTCAGAAATCCTGGATATTCTCTCGTGGCTCTCTCTATTTTCTTAGAATCTTTCTACAAAGATCTAGACATCCACCAGTGAGAATGAGCTGACCCAATCCAACCCTATATATATAGCGTGGAAGCAGAACAATATGAGATACGAAGAAATTTAACCAAAATGGTTGTGGGTATATGGAAAGTATACCCAAGGTTTTTATACAAAACAATTATAAAATTACAAGATAAACAAATTACACAATACTTACTATGCTAGCACTAAAGTGGGCTAGCCAAATAGAAAGTCTGGACTTGTGTGTGCAACTTGGTGGAACATCCGTTATCTGGAGTTCTTACAAAGGTAGAGTGTTTATGTGAAACTGAGAAAATAAAAGATGTGGATCTTTGGAGAAGAAGAGAGTTCTTCTAAAATCCGTTCCCCCCCTTCTCTGCCTGTTAGACTCCTTCTTATAGATGGTCAGGAGAGGGCTGAAGAGGCTGAGGGAATCGAAATGATTTTCTCTTTTGGGTTTCACATGGGGTAAAAGGACGGGAATCTCTCTTTCGGTGGGAAAGGAGGAGTAAATGTCTTTTACCGAGGGTGAAAGTTTGACATAAAGGAATATGGGTCCTTTATTGTCTGAGAGTGGCTGACAAAAGGAATATGGTGGGTCCTTTTTTGGCCGAAAGTTGGGTGAATAAGTCAAAAGGCTGTTTATTTAGGGAAACGGCCAAATGACAGTGATATCACTAACATTACACGTGATGGACAGCTTTTCTGTCTACTTTGAGACAGTAGTGAGTGAAGCCATCAGATGTAAGGATAGGTATCACGGGGTACCTAGGTCTGCAGCATCTAGGTCATCGTATCCTTCGTAGGGGTCCTGAGCATCCTGAGAATAGTTGGATGGGGCCACTGATCCTTCGGAGGAGACAGGTGACTTACTGCTGGCAGCTTGGGCTTGTTCGAGCAGGTCTTGGGCCATTTTGAATAATTGGGCCGCTGATGGAGCCTGCTTTGTTGAACTTGAGGGCGAAGACTTCTTGTGCCTAGACTTTGTTGTAGGCTTGTCTTCAGACTTGGGAGGCGAAGATACTTTGAGCTTGGCCTGTTTGGATGGAGTACTTGGAGGCAAGATCTTTTGGGCCGCTTGAGGGATTTGGGCCTGAGTCTTGGCTGGGTAATTCAACACAGGGTAGTCCTCTTGAATTGCTTCAATAATGGACTGAATGTTGTACTTGGGCCACCATTTGACTGAGAATTGTCTGCAGACATGGTGACTGATAATTTTCCATTGCCATCTGCAGATCCATGGCATCTTGTACCTGCAAAAGAATGTTAGTAAATTGGGAATGGGGAATGAAGATTGTTCCTCACTAGGAGTGAACCTGGAAGCAAAATAGATGAATTGATTGTGGAGATCAAGGGGAAGTATTTCGGGCATGGGGCCATGAAGATGCCACCATCGTACGAACCAGGAAGGAATCTGGTCCTCGAAATACTTATCGAATTGAATGAACCAGGAATGACCTTCTTTCAAAGAATCATCCTGATAGAGGAGCAACTTAGACCACGCTTCAATGTAGTCATAGTAATTGAATTGCACGGTATGTCCAGGGAGAACACGGAGTGAAGAAGGGTGTCCCCATTTCTCGACAGACCATAATTTTCTAATATATAAATGGTGATAAATTTCTTTATCCGGATTATTTCTATCCTGGATAGCTTTGATGTGCATAGATTGGGTAAAAAATAGAATGTCTTGATAGAAGACATAGGTTTTCTCTGGATGAGAAGACACAAATGTCCAACCATCCCCAAGATATGCTCTCACTAGAGCTTTTGGGCTGGTTAGATGGCCATGGGCTGGCTCAATAGAAAAGATATTGATAGTCGATGCCTTTTCGGTATAACTGGACTTTGGGTTTGTGGTATTTTGAACCACAGGGTCAAATTGTGAAAATGGGTTGACCAGAAGTTCAGTCTTTGGTGGAGGCTGTTGGGCCATTTGGGAGAAGGTTTTGACTGGCACAATTGTGGGCTTTATGGGCCGGCTAAGTGGGTCAACAGGCTTACCAAGAGGTGTAAACCT
>CM042195.1:5171068-5203137 GCA_023539305.1 Ilex asprella | reverse complement strand
ATCCTTATTAATTACAGTTACTTGGGATGTTTGTGATGCTTCGGTTTAGGCATCTAGTTTCCTAAGTAGCTGGTCAATCTTAGCAATCCTAAGTTGGTCAGGGATTCCTAAGTTGGATCTGTCTTCAGGTAAGGTAACTAAAGGTTTTTCCAATTTTTTGGAAGATGTGGGTAATTTTTCAATTTTAATTTCAATTTTATCTAACTGTTGGCCTATAGTTATCAAGCTTTGGTTAGTGAAATTATTTTGTTCAATTATCCTCTTTTGAAATTTCTCTAAGGCTACCTGTTCAGTTGAGGCCTTATCATTTTCAGGAGGAGGCAACTTAAAAGGTGAGGCTGTGATATTTTTATCAGCAGACTTAAAGGTAAAAGCTTGTGCAGGTGGATGACTACTGGTTACAGTTCCGGAGTCAGTGGTCTTCCACTTGTGCTTTGTGATGACTTTTAAATTTTTGTGACAAGAGTCAAAATAATCAAAAAATTGAATTTCAGATTTTAATTTGTGCATTGTTTTAATCCATTGAACTTTAAGATCTTTTCTTTGTTCAGGATTAAATTGTTTGAAAAATTCTTTATACCTAGATTTGTTATTAACCATGTTATTTAGTAACTTGGTCATGTCAGGTAAGAACAAAGAATCATCTTCTTTGCTTATGACATAAAGTTGGTGACTTAAATTAGGGCTAGGTTTTTGACTTTCAAAGTCAGAAGGGGTGATAGAGGCTGTAGGAGATGGAGTAAAATCATCTTCTCCTCTATCTTCTTCTTCCTTAAACCTAGAGTAGGAAGTACTTACTGGGTTAATTGGTGTATGTTGATAATGAGTATATTGAGGTTTACTGAGCTGTGGTGAAGAAGTGTTATCTACTCCTTTCATTTTAATATTTTTAAACCTCTGTTTTAACTCAGCATCAATTTCTTTATCTCTCCTAGATAAACTAAAATGAGATTCAGATTTTCTACCCTCATTTATTACAATTGGTTTATTAAATTTTGCTTCCTGATAAGTTGAAATTCTACTAGATTTTGATCTAGTATCTGTGAAAGAGATTTCAACATTACCATCAGAAAATTGCCTAATTGTTTCTAAGTCTGATTCTGTCTCTATTTGTTCAGACTTAAAGTTGGTGTTTTGAATTAACCATTTTGTGGGTAAGGTTACATCTTTCCACTGGAGTCTCCTAGGGACCTGTATGTTAGCATTTATTGTGCTAGGTTCCATTAGGAGAGTACTTTCTGTAGGACTCTTCCTGAGTGCATTTACATTAAGGTTTGTGGTGATGCACTTATAGTAGATCCTATAAATGAGTACCAGTGAGTCAGTACCCATTTCTAACTTTGTGATGTCTCCTGAAAGGTTTATACCTAAGGTTAGGGCCTTAACAGTTTTTTCATCACGTAAACTTAGGGTGAAGTCTGGGTAGCAATTAAAATATACTGGACCGTTATGCAAACCTGCTTGCATCATGCCCAGAAGACTTGGTTGGAATTCTGTGAATCTGCCATCACATAGGGTTAGGAGGACAGCAGAGTCTTTTCCAAGGGTAATTAGGGATTTAATTGCGACTTGGATTAATCCTAGGTGAATAAAGTTAAATCCTTTAGACTTATATTTTTTAAGGGTTTCTTTCTTTAAGAGTTGGTGGAATTCTCCTATTTCTCTTAAAGGGTGAACTTGTTCAATTGTTTTAACTTGTAATTCCTCATTGAATGCTTTAGGCATCCAAGTTGTTTTGTAAATTTTCTTATATATATATATATATATGAGATCCTTAAAATATTGAATTTGCCTCATTTTAATTTTTAATGTTTTAATTGTATCATTTTAGTTCCTGAAATATTGAATATGTTTCTATCTGGTCCCTCAAATAGACAATGTCTAAATTACTAGATATTTTTAATCATAAATTTGTTACGTGATACTTAAATATGAATAAAAAAAATATTTTAATAATTTTTGACCAAAATTTGGATAACTCTTGACAAAAAATAAATAATTTGTGTAGTTTTTAACCAAAATTTTGATAGCTTATGACAAAAAATACATAACATAGGTAATTCTTTGACCAAAATTTGGGTAGAATTAGGGGTGTCAAATGTGTCGGGTTGGGTCATTTTGTGTCGGGTTTGTTTCGGGTTTGTGTCAAAAATTCCTAAACACAAACTTGACATGTTTAATAATCGTGTCGAGATGTGTAAACACTAACCTGACCTAGCTATTAAACATGTTACCCGAACCTGATATGTTTAGCACGTTTAATAAACAGGTCATTTTTGAGTTAACACATAACACGACACGTTAACCTGCTTAACCTGTTTAACCCGATCTGTTTAACCCACATATCAAATTCCATTTGTTTAACACCTTTAAAAAAATTAAAAGATTTTATTGAATAAAATTTAAAGAATTATAAGAAGCAAAAGGAAATCAATTTCTAACATCCACTTCCAATTAAATGACTTTAATCCATAAAAAACATTAAAAAAAATCAAAAATTTATTCTATGGGCACTAAAAACTGGAAATAAATAACCCGAATGTTTTATTTTGTTGTTTTTATATATTTGGATAAATGGGTTAAACGGGTAAGAAATTGTTAGGTCGGGTTTGGGTCGAATTATATTAACCTGTTTAAAATATACGGGTTAATCAGGTCAAAATCAGGTTGACCTGATTTAGACATGAATTCAACCCGTTTTTTTTCCTGTTTATACGTGTTGACCTATTTTTATCCATTGACTCATTTAATTTCGTGTTCGGTTCGTGTCGTGTTAACATGCCGTGTCGAAAATTGACAACCTTAGGTAGAATGTTGGTCAAAAGCTACCCAAATAATTTTTTTGCCTCTATTTAGCTATTACGTGACAAGCTTATAATCAAAAATCATTATTAATTTGGATTGGACGTTATCTGTTTGAAAGACTACATAAAATATATTCAATATTTTAAAGACTAAAATGATGCAATTGAAATATTGAGAATCAAAATGAGACAAACTACATATTTTGAGAATTTCTAATACAATTAACCCCATATATATCTATATATATGGGGGGGTGTGTAGATTTAAAGTTTTAGATAGAGAGATGATAGGGATTTCACGACAAACCAAGCTTTAATGGAGCAACTAAACTGTGGTCCCAAGGTCTAGGGTTTGACAAGAAAACCCTACCACCCTGAATAAATAGTTGGCCCTTTAGTCAATATGGCATGTGACGTGATGATATATATATATATATAAAGATGTGGATGAAGTCACATATATAGGCCTGAATAGTGAAGTAATGCTTTCTTAGATGACATTTGAGGTAGGCAATTTCATTAACATTCTGGGCCACTACATACAGCTTGCTACTTAATTGATCGTCATACCAGTGAAAGCTTTGACAAAGCGCACGCACACAAACAAACAGAGACACACAGAGATTGAATGAACCATAGTTTTAGTTTTAGACCTTTCAATTATCTCTAATAATATCAGGTGAAAAATCCTTCAATAATGCTCGATTCTTATGAATACCAAAACACATAAGAATAGAGAGAAACTTTCTTTATAATTTCATTAATGGAAATGTCAAATCTACTTTCCAATAGATTACCTAATATGCTATTTATAATAGCAGAACTCTAATGAAAATAGAAAATAAAATATTTGAGAATTCTAATTGAATAAGGAAATAAAAAAAATAAAGATTCCTAATTATAAAATAAGAAAATCAATTAAAGTGCCCAAAATCTCGCCATTAATTCTGCATCTTTTTTTTTCTGTAAGTAAGAATTTTCATTAACCGAAAGAAAAAACACGTATATTGCATAAATTACGGATACTTACAAGCTACCAAAAAAAAATACACGTGTAAAATGAGATGGTAGTTCATCTATTCATATGACAGATGACCTACTAATTCCAAAAAACTCAATGGGCAACATAGAACAAAAACCAACCAAACCCAAACAATATTAGAAACCCAAACTCCCAATATGCAATATTTGAAGGGAACAAAACCAAACAATATTAAAAAATCTAGAAAGGGATGCTAATTCATCCTTGAAGCTCTTTAAAACGGAATTAGTGATAGAATTGTCTCTTTGAAATTGAACACCCAGAACATGATGCTAGAGCAGCTAGCAATGGAATTTCCCAGAATGCTCATCACATAACAAATCTGCAAGGGCTACTCTCGCCAAACATCTACAGTTGATCCTTTCTTTTTTGTGTGTAACAATATACTTTCCCTATCGAGTGGGATGGCCTAGTGGAGTATTAGACGAATTTCTCACCTGAGGAGGTTAGCGATTCGAGTTTTGGAGTCTACATTAAGGCTCGATGATTAACTGCTATACTAACTTAGCTAAGTTCGTTCCCGAGAAAAGTATGCTCGGTTAAGGGTCTCATGATCTCACCAGTGAGAGACTGTCGCGAGTGGTCTATAGTTACCCTCCTTTGTTCCATCCCTTTCTTTTCGAAGCAAATATATATATATATATATATATATATATATATATATATATATATACTTTGCATTGATAGTTACAATGTTTTGTGCATCAGGACTATTCACATCAACAAATTTTACATTTGGGAAGAATTGTATTAGGGTAGGCATATAAAGACGAAATTATCATTTAAACTAATGATTGATCAACCACACAATGGAACATGAAAATAGTCATTCAATCCAGATCATACCAGATTAAGTTAAAATTGCAAACTTAAAAACATAGTTTTTTTTAAAAATATCATGTCATTTAAAGTAATGATCAATCAACCAAACAATTGGACAAGTAAATAGTGCTTCTGTCAAGATCATATCATATCTAAACCAGATCAAGTTGTAATTGCAAAAAATAAAAATAAAAATCATGTCATTTAACCTAATGATCGATCTGCAAAACAAATGGATAGGTAAATAATGCTGACTTCATTGAAATCACATTAGGTCTAAATTAGATGAAGTTGTGACTACACACTTACCAAATTTTTTTAATTAAAAAAGTCAAGTCATTTAAACGAATGATTGATCACTCACACCGCTGGACATGTAAAAAATGACTCTGTCGATTCCATATCAAATCAAAACCAGATCAAACTGTAACTGTAAAATTGGCAAAAAATTTAAAAAAGAAAAGTCATATCATTTAGGCCAATGATCTATCAACAAAACAATTTGACAGATCAGATCAAACTGTAACTGCAAACTTGATAGAAATTTTAAAAAAGAAAAAGCCATGTCATTTAGACTGATAATCAATCAACAAAATAATTTGACAGATCAAATCTAAATCAGATCAAGTTGTAACTGCAAACTTAACAGAAATTTTGAAAAAGAAAAAGTCATGTTATTTAGGCTAATGATCTATCAACAAAACAATTTCACAGGTAAATAGAGACCAAATCTAAACCTTTTTTTCTTTTTCCATCCAGATCTAAACGTGATTAAGCTGCATGCTTAACCCAAAAAAAAAAAAAATTGAAAAGCCATATCATTTAGATCATACATAAGTAAATAGTGACTTGTTCGAAATGCATATCGATCGAAGCAAAACTTGAGTTTGATTTCAATAACGCGCGTTAGAGCTTTACTAATAAGATAGAAAGTCTTTTTTTCTTTGTTTAGTAAAGTCTCACCTTTTGATAGGAGTAGATGCTTGTTAGAGCAGGACACTCTTCATTTGTTATTCCAAACTAAACTAATTAACGTTAGATCGGAGGTTTCTGCCTTGTTATCAAAACGAGAGTTGGGTAAAGCTCATATAAGATCTAAATCTGATCAAGTTGCCACTAAGAATTTAACAACAAAAACTAAAAGAAACCTATATCAACCACCTACCCAAATGAATCAAATCTCTAATCATAGGGCTTGCAAACAATTGAAAAAAAAATGCATCATTTGCAATGAATATATAAAAATGCTTCTAGTATTCTTGTCAAATGGTGTGAAGGGGCCTTACGATTTCTCTCTCTAGATCTGGTGATGACCAAAGCTTCTTGAATCATAAGATAGATAGATCCTGTTCATCATTGCATTGGCCTCCCACTTGAGCTCAGATTGAAACCACGGAGAAGTATAATAGCCAGATAAAGTCAGTCAGGGAAACCCTAAGCTCATATTTACTCCCAAATAGAATGAAAATACATTTCTTGGTTAACTTATTATAGGAAGCACAAACAAAAATTTGAGTCCAAACAACTTCAAAAACCAAAACCATGTTAAGAACCCCCCCAACCCACCCCCACAAAAAAAAAAAAAAAACCCATCCATCCCCAACCTAAATATATAACTCTCATAGACAGCATATTACAAACCACAAATAACTATCTCTTCTCATATCTGTAGAAGATCCTAAACCCTCCTAGACATAGAGTTATTACTCGACTCCACTACCTTGAAGTTAAATGGAGTGGGTGAAATACTTCCGTAGTTTGATGGTTCATCTTTTTCATCAATGTTGCTAGCCTTATTTTGGCTAGCTCTCTCTCCCTCTAACTCTCTATATCTATGTAAATACCTTTTCAATGGCTTGGCATAATCATCGAACCCAAGACTTCCGAGAGCCCAACAAATGTCATCCCCGTTGACCGTCTTCCTTTTCTCCTTGTGACACTTGTCGGATGCTTCTCCGGTCACAAAGCTTATGAACTCAGATACGCACTCTTGCATCGTTTCTTTTGCTTCTTTCGAGATTTTCGCGTTGGCCGGCAGTGTTTGCTTCATGATTCGCCCCACATTAGCTATCGGCAGCAAGCGATCTTGCTCCTTGATGGCCCCATCCTCTCCTGAGGCACCTGAAAAACTGTACTTGAGGCCTTCTCTCTCTGAGTTAGACCCTATGTTATCAACCATTTCTAGAAAGAGAAAGCTTGACCCTGTGGAACACAGACACGTTGCTTCCCTTGTGTCGCTAACTCGCCTCTTTATATAGATCCACGCACATGTATAAGTGAATGTCTATGTCTATGTACATGTGCACCATGTATGAATGAGAAGATTCGATAGCATAACGTTGTAAGATTGTGTGGAGGGTGATAATTTTGAGTATCCGATCCAAAATTTATCGGTATTCTTTGTATTTTGCTCTGTATTTTGTTATTTTTATAATGGATTTGGTGTGACTCCGCACCATGGGTTAGGGAAATTAATCCCAAACAACCATATAATTGTCAAGACACCAACATAGTCAGCATCTCTTGGGGACACAGTGGCAGGCAAGTCCCAATTGATGGTACAAGTTAGGTTACTTTTCTTACATATTTAATGATATTAAAATTGTATGTGGGAGCAATCTAAACCCTCAAAGCTTTTAAGAATAGAGTAATATTATATTAATCAAGTTTTAAGATCAAATTTAGAGTTTAAATGACATGACAGCTGAGTTGGACTTCTTTATTTGGTGTCATGTCATTTGAGTCTCAATAAAAACTTCAAATAATATGTTGTCATGTCATTTAGGCTCTAAATTTAATTCCAAAATTTAATCAGCATAGCATTACTCTTAAGAAAAAGACTTGCATTCATCAATGATAGACCATATGGTCCCCCCTCATATGGCCATTAATCTGTAATGCTCTCAATAAGTTTACCAAGTCTGTTTTAAATAATGCTGTAGATTTGAAATTGTGGACTACATTAATGCACGTGTGCTTGTGGTAGTATGCATGCTACCAAACAAAACCTAGAAAGATCACTTAAGAATTATGTGAAACACTATTGTTGGACTACCTACTACTTAGGTTACCACAACAGATTGTCATTGCATCTAAGTTCTAATTAAATTAATTTTGCGTGGTCATGATCCATTCCAGGAACACCGGACATCTTATACAATGGGGACCTGTTTGTTTGAGGGATTAATTATGAGTGGTATTGGAATTATATTCATTTTACTCGTATCCAATAGTATATTATATCTGGTCTTAAATTTTATCTCATCATTCTCCTTATTTGTTTCTTACAAAAATTATTTGTGTGATACCTACATAAAAAGGTGTGTCATATGAACTATTCCATGTAAAAAGACAATTGTAACTTTATAATCCAAAACAATTCATGCTCTTGTTTGTTAGTACAACCACTTGTGCATGACTAAAACCAAAAACCTTGTTTTTTTTAGAAAAGGAAAAGGAATTATCATCTCTATGATCTATTTCGCAAAGTTTTTCCCGTCTTGAGTTAATGGTTTAATTGCTATTTGTACTAAACCAATGTGGATAAAATTATGGCTTCTTTACTAAGTAATTGACAAATTTCTTCCTCTTTTGTGAGAGAATAAACTTGTTCAATTGTTTTTACTTGCAATTCTGACTTGAAGGTTGTTGGAATCCAACTAGTTTTGTAGATTTTCCTATGAGGAACTTTGGGGATATTCCATCCACTCCAATCCATTTGTGACTCATGATATTCATGTTCTTCTTTATTTATTATATTTGGTATAGTAGTTAATGAAGATCTAGATGAGCTAGCTTTAGAATTAGATCTGAATAATCTACTTATTTTTAAATCTATGATGTTTCAACTTCGTAAATTACTTGTAAGTTTTTACTTCATTGTACATACCCCTCTTATGCACACAACCTCTAGATTTGTTGTCCATTTTCTCTTTCACTGTCTCTCACTAGGACTTACACTAGGATTTAGGCTCTCTAGGCTTAGGTGGCAAAGCTAAGGTGACAAAGAAGATAAAACTTAAAAGAAATTTACCAATTGAAGTATCAAAGATTCAAAAATAAGTAAGATGAAACAAATGTAACACGATGGTTAACTATTCAGGTCGTCAGATTGCTCTGATACCAAAATAAGACAAGGTGTGAAAGAATCATAAGTATACGCAAAAATAAACAAATAGATAAGGAGTGGTAATGAATTTACTAATTCATGTTTAAAACTAAATTGAAATTATAAATATCTGAAATTAACTTACAAATAGCTAACTGAAAGAAATCTCTTGCTACATCATATAAAAACTAGTGATACAAGATGAGAGATATAAGAGAGAAGAGAGAAATTTGCTTTGAATTCCTAAAGGGTTCTACTTTGCTAAGAAATTGAAGTCCTTATATAGACGTAAGGATTTTTGAGAGAAATCATTTTAAAGATTTCTCTTTTGACTATTGTTGTTGCTTTAACTTAGGTAACTTGTTTTTACTGGGGTAAGATGTTTTTCACTTCTGTTTTTTGATAGAAAAGTTGGAGTGAATAACTTTATCTCTGGTAAATGTTGACTTTACGGGCACGATGGGTACCTGATGTTGGCTGAAAATCTGCTTTCGGTGGAAAAGCAGATTGATTGATTGACTGACGGCTACTTTATTTGTGGAAAGGAACCTTGTTGCTAAATGATTCCATCGGAATGTGTAATAAACAACTTTTCTTTCTTTAAATGAAGAAAATAGTGATTGAAGCTATCACACATATAGATAAGAATCATGGAGTAGACAGATCATAACCATCATAAGGATCTTGAGCATCTTGGAAGGGATCCATGAATAGACTGACTGATGCTTCAGATGAGGCAGACGAACTGCTCTGGCTAGATGCCTACTGAAGAAGCTTATGTGCTAATTCTATCAGCTTAGTTGACTTCTTCTTCTGTTGCTTACTGGAATCCTTAAAAGAGAATTTTTGTGCTTTGCTAATGGTTATGTTGTTGGTTGTGCATGAACTTCTGGTGAAGAGATCCTGAGGGCCAGCATAACCTGTTTAACTGGTGTTGTTGGTATGCTAGTGGTTGTTCCTGTAACCTTGACTACAGTAGGAACCGTGACTGGAAATTCTTTTTGTACCTAGGCAATCATACGGTTGTTCTGGAACCTTGGCCACCACTTGACATAGAACTACCGGGCAACATTGTTTGCTATGATTTTCCAATGCCATTTACAGATCCATGGGACTTCATATTTACTACTAAATATTAATAACGATGGAAACTAACTCTCATGTTTGCTAGGCTCATAAGTATATGAGAAGTATGTGACTTTATCTTGAAGATCTTCTGGTAAGATTTCAATCATGGGGTCGTGAACATGCCACCACTATAAAAATCAGGAAGGAATCTAATTCTTGAAATCTTTGTTAAATTGTATGATCCAAGAGTGAACGTAAGACTTATCTTGATAGAAGATAAGTTTAAACCATGACTCCTTGTAGTCATAGAAGCTAAACATTTTGCTATGTCCAGAAAGATCTCGGAGAGAAAAAGGGTGAGATGCTCATTGTTTAAGTGAGATAAATTTCTAGATATACAAAAAATGATAAATAATCTTGCTCAACTAAGTACCAATTACACATTACTAACATATCCGACATTTAGTCTACTAATTGAAGGTCACAAAATAACCACCTCTCCCCCCCAAAAAAAATCATCTATTCATCTGTAATGCGTCGTATCGTACATTTCATTCGCCAACTAAGTCCTCCAAGCAATCTACGCAGTAGAGGTCTCAACACTGTCAACTATATTAGTGTTGGTATTGTCAATATCCTCATTAAGAACATACTCAGGTATGTGGTCTTCCAATGGGTCAACTGACATCTCATTTCTAATGAAATTATGTAACAGACAACAAGCAACAATAGTTATGTTATGTGTGGGGATAAGGTAGAAACAGGCAGTTCAAAGGATTGCCCATCACATCTTGAGGAGAGCAAAACACTTCTCAATAACATTCCTAGCGAAGTAATGTTTTAGGTTAAAATATTCCTCGGCAGTACTAGGAGCTGCCCTTCTACTTCCAAATTCGTCAAGATGGTATCGTTGACTCCTAAAAAGAGTTAGAAAACCCTCACCATTGGTGTACCCAGCATCACATAAATAATATGTGTTTGTTGTAATTGTGTATATATCCATTAGTAAACAATTTCCACAAAATAAAAAAGGCACTAAAAATTTTCCACTATAGCTTACCCCGTTGAACATGTAACCCAGTACATCTTGTAACTATGTCGCGAATGACTCGTGAATCTATCATTGATCCCTCTCAACCAGTTAAAACATAAATGATTCTCATGTCAGACGCATATACACCTAACACATTTGTGGCAATTTGTCCCTTCCTTGTCCTATATCTTGCTTAGTGTACAAGTGGCACTTTTGCTCTAATATGAGTGTCATCTAAAGCCCCAACACAGTTCTATACATTAGGAAATAAATATATTATCAACTGATATTTTGCTAAGTACCTACTACGTGACATAACAACTCGAAGGTGGATATACTTTAAAAAACTCTAAATACCTTAAAAAACTTTCACTTATGGTCAACGCATTCATCTGTGATTGGATCAGGGACTACAAGCAGTAATCAACGTAGCCTAAGAACTGCCAACAACACTGCATTGAAATACTTGCTAACTGTCTTATCGGATCTAATGAAACTAAATTTGATTGGTCTAATCTTATGACCATGACTAATAATGCTCAAGAACATAGTTATCATCTCTTCAATGCTAACATTCCTTGTACGATTGAGCCCACCAACCTGTTCAACTAGTGTGCACAATATAGAAAAATATCATTGGTCCAATCCTAAGTTGATTGTAGCATGTTATATTACGTTCACCTATCAATCTATTAAGATGCTCTATTTGCAGTCAGGTTTGCGTGTCTGAGCTTGGGATCCTATTGTTGTTTTGAATTTCATGAAATTCCAGCAAATTTGCAATCACAGCAATCAGACATGAGCATATCATAACCATATTAGAGAGAACACTATCCAAAACAATTACCAATGGTGCACTGAGATCATTGTTTTTATTCATAACAACTGTCACTCACACAAATTACAGTAAACATCCACAGCCAACAAGTAGTGCTTGTTATGGGGCGCTTTATATTACCAAAACAAAACATATTACAGGAACAAGCATGCATTAGATATCATCACACAACAAAGAATGCATCTTTTTTGTTAAACTATAAAAAAAAATCATAACCGTTGAACTCAAAATAAAATCAGACAAACATTATGGCATTATAAGGGCTAAAATATGGATAGAAGCAACATGCGGCAACAAATAAAAAAACAAACTACCTAAAGATTGAATAAGTACGATGACTAAAACAAGGGAAAAAATATTTTGGCCTTGTATTTCACTTTCCAAAAAGAAGTGGTTAAGAAAATACCATTTGAAAATTTCGGACATTCTGGGGGTTTATTTCACCGACGATTGAGAATTTAGAAGACCAAAATACCAAATCGCAACCAATCTTTCCCACAGAGATCGACATAGACTAGATCGCCAGCGATCATCTCCCCGTCTTACAGCATTAACACAACATTAGTGTAATCGATGCTGACGACAAATTTAAGAAAATTCATAAGAATGTACCTGTGTACGATTTACAGAAAAAAGGGTTCAGCAGCGTTGAAAGTGGCTAGAGAGATACCAGCGTTGACAATGGCTAGGGTTTCACCATCGTTCAGAGTGCCTAGGGTTTTGCATCATTGAGAGTGGCTAGGGTTTCACCATCGTTGAGAGAGGCGAATGGCTAGGGTTTCACCTTCATTCAGAGTGGTAGCCTTTGAGCATCATTGAGGCAGGCGACTAGCTATGGTTTCAAGCTCAGCATCGTTGAGAGAGGCGAGTGGATAGGGTATCAACATTGAGAGAGGCAAGTGGATAGGGTCATCTGTATTGGATCGAACATTATTATCTAAAAAATCAAGTATTCTTAGTTAAATTGATCGCGAAAGAGGGACTGGTATGAAAATATTCAAAGGACCATGATTGTCATGCAATTTTTTAAAATATTTTCAAAAGGAGTTGATAGGATAATTAAGGACCGCCAATGTGGCATTTCCGAATAATTACATGTTTTCTTCAATTTACGCCACATCAAACCCTATTCAAGAGAACAATGTGTTAGTAGCTCAGGTTCAAGCTCAAATGATAGGGAGATAAGGTTTCGTATGAAGGTAAAAACTTCTTAATTCGTTTTAGATACTGATAAAAAATAGGAAGTTTTAAGTCACTTAAGGTCACTCAATCCAGCCGTTCTCCCCAACCTCCCCCTCCCCAAAAAAAAAAACACACACACACACACAAAATTCAAAAGATGATCATAATGTCTTGCATTTTCCTGATGTTGTATCAGAAATACATATTTACCCATTTATTAGTGTTTGGTAGTTCAAATATACGAACAGTCACAATAACCGAGTCAGAAACTTAAAAGTGGGCTGGCTATTCTGAAAATATTAATGCTTCAGGGGTCTTCCTTAAATTAGATAAAATTATTTGGTAATAATTACAATCTTGGAAACCTGGGCAGTTTAAAATTGAAAGAACAAAAAAAGAGTGGGGAGAAAGTTGGGCCAGTGAGATGAAAGAAAGACAGTATGTGACTCAATCTTATGAAAAAAACTCATCCAGATACCTCTTTGAGATATTCTCAAATTCCTCCATTAAGGTTTAACGTTCTTAAGGAATATATCCCATTTGACATTCAATATTTACATTATCTCGATTAATGTTCCTAGGTTATTGCTACTCACAAAAAGTCATTGCTTACTTAAAGCATCTCCAACATAACATATAAAAATTTAAAAGAAAATGTTACATGACTCAAATGAAACCCAAAAATTCAAATTCAAATCAATATCATCCCTTGAATGAGTGTGAGATGAGTGGGTCTCCACTGAAAAAATTGATAGGACTCATTCGTCGAAGGGATATATGCATTTGAGTTGTAAATTTTTGGGTTTCAAAGATAAAAATCATGCTCCAATAGAATATGTTCAGATATTCTAAAATAACTTTTTGCTACAATTATATTTAGAGCATCACTATCAGTGGCAAAACCAAAAATTTTGTTTGGAGTGGGTACCTTAATTATAAACTTAATTTTTTTTCACTTAATAAAAGTAACATAACGCATTTAAATTTATTATATTGTATTTGATACTCAAACATTTATTAGATACAAAATAATTCAACATGCATCGAATGTACCAAAAAAATAATAAAAAAGGCTAATTATATTTTATTACAATTGATTTTGATGAGTTTTTATACTTTAAATACGTTGTATGATAAATTCATTATTCATATATATGGTGGGCACCCTGAAATATACAAAAAAAATTTAGAAATATATAGGTAATAATTTTAAAAAAAAAAAAAACTCAAGGTGGGACCATGGCCCCTGGTCCACTAGTGGCTCCGCCAGATCACTGTTAGTAATTTGTATAAATAGTTTATAATTTTTCCCTCTCCTTCTGTTATTTTTCACTTCTTTTGTTTATTCTTTGGCTTTTCCTCCATTCTCTCTCTCTTTCCCCCTCCAATAGTCCCAACAAATGTGCAAAATATAAGAAATAATATTTTTAAAAAATAATTAAAATATAAAAAATCTGTTAGAATGTGTGTTCAAAATTTGAGTAGCTAAAATAGAGAATATTAGTTTTTGATTTGGTAAATTAGTTTTTGTGGTTGAAAATGCTGTTAGCCAATCATCTAAGTCCAGCTACACTTGCCCTTGTGATGTCACTGTAGTATGAATAACAAAAACAATAGCTAGAAAAGACACACCCAACCTCGCCCTCAAAACCTTTCAGTTAAACCTGGTTTACATGCCCATCCGTAGTCCTTGTTTAGTAGCATCCGGACATTCACGATAACCAACGTAAGACTGACAAAATCAACTTGCTAAGTATAGCAAGTGGCAGCACTTTCTGTCTGAGGTGTAATTAGTCCAGGAAACGAGTTGGTCATTCGGGATGTGAACCCGTTATACTACACACAATATGAACAAGCTAAGCACCATTTATTCATAGCTTCAACACACACGAAATGAATCTAACTGATGATGTCTAGCACGATCAAGCAGATGTAGGGAATGAGTGAGCATTGAGTAATTTAGTTTGAATTTCTAGGCTCTTGATAATTGGACTAAGGAAATGTGATTAACACACAGAGAGTTTATAGTGGTTCACCAACTCGAAAGCTCGGTTAATTCACTCTCAAGGGAGTCACTTACTCTTGGGAAATATATTGATAAAGAGGGATTTACACAGAGTATTGAGTTAGGCTACAATTGCTTGTGTGTATTAGTGGAGGTTATGCCCCTTATTTATAGTTGGTCCCGAGCCTCACTTGATCCTTAACGTGATATTTGCTCCTCCTTGTAACGGTTGCTTCTATCCTGCAATGGTTGTGGAGAGTGCTGGAATAGTTGCGATTCTTATGCCTGGATAAGCGACTGTTGCCATCGAGATGATGCTTGGTGGAAGTCAATTGTCTTCTATGTTGCCCTCCTTGTGAGACAGATGCTGGGAGCTCAAGGTCTGGACTCGAGCTCTATGACTAACTAAGGAGAATTGGGCTCCCAATCTAGGAGAGCACGACTCGAATTACCGAGCTTAATCTTTGGCATATTTAAGGTACTATCACTAACTATGTACAATTATAAATGGGTAGGTATGGGTTAAGCATATTTTAACAAGATACAACTTTAAAAAAAACATCTAGCTGATACATGACATAATAAATTTCCAATCCTAATAAGAGCTGATAATAGAGATGAGTTTTGCGAGTTCGAGCCGAACCTGTTGAGCTTATTTTTCTAAATGAACATAAAAAATTGTTCAAGATCGACTTGTTTAAAAAATGAACTGAGTCAAAGCTGAGCTTAAAACGAGTCGAATCTGAATAACTTGACTATTTTACATATAAAGAAGCCGAATTTTATGAGCTCAAGCAGAACCTTTTAGACTTGTTTTCTAAACGAGTCGAAAAAATTATTCAAGGCGAGCTCGAATCGAATCTTATCCAGGCCAAGCCCGAGTAACTTGACTCAATTATTAACCTTACCCTATGCACTATTGGTGATTTTGATATTTAGAAAAGGGTGTTTTAGTCATTGACTAGGAAAGATTTGGAGATGATTAGGAGGGATTCCATCACAACTAGCATATTAAAGAAATGCAATTAACTAGTGGTTGCAGGCACTTCATTCCTGAAAGGGACATGAAGAACCCTAGGGAGTTTTTCATAAAGGCTTTGAAGACCCCAATAGAAAAATCTTACATTTCTGGTACTTCTCTTCTTTAAAGGTCACCTTCCTTCCCCCTTTTGTTGAGATTCCCCTCTCCATTACACACCAATCTTACTTTAGGGAGCATCTGATCTCATGTAGAGATTTTCAATCCTAGGCATTTGTACGGTAGGTTTGGACCCTTGGACCAATCATAAAAAAAAGGTCTAAATCTAACAAAGAACAGAAAGATTACATTCGTTTAGAGATGTGCTTCACTTTGTTTATGGGTTTGGTCAATCCATTTTAGTATACCTTTCCTACAATACTTTGCGTTCCACTTTTTTTTAATCAAGAACTGTTCCAACTACTTGTTTTTAATTTGAAGTACTTGTTATTACAATACAAACTCCAAATATATTTATAGAATAGATCTTGCAAGCCTCGAACTTAAGATGTTAGGTAGTGACTCCAATATGAGCCTACCCTACAAGAAAACTTATATTTTTTTCAGTTTATTAATTTTTTTTCCATCTTTTCATGCCACTTAATCAAAGTAACAGGACTTTAATTATGCTTTGCTTCAAAGAGGATAGAGGAGTGGGATTAAAAACTTTATTTATGATTATTTGTTCTTGTACGGACCCAAAAATAATAATAAAACCTTAATCCAAAATTCCCTCCAATATAAAATTTAATAATTAAAAAAAAAGAGTAAATGTGTCATCTCTCATTTATTAATAACAGAGTTGAGAGTGGTTTCGACTCGCTAAATGTTAAGACTCAAATTGAACTCTCAACATAGGTAGTCTAAATAAATAGTACACTGGATATAGATTTTTAGAGAATAATTTTGTAAAATATAAAATTGAGTAAGAAGAAAATGTCTATTGAATATGCACTTACTATGAGTTCAATATTGATAACCGTTTTTTGGATTAGGTTACATTGTCTGGGGCTGATATTTGTTTCTGATAAAAGAATTTGTAGATTTGAAGACTTGTTGGATTGGACTTGGCTCAACCTAAGACTACTTCACTCATTCTGGACATCTTGCGTATGAGTTGTAAAAACTATCGATCTATGTGCGAAACTAAGGGTATGCACATCTTATCTTTTTAAAATTTTGTTGCGGTAAAAGTCTTATATACTAGATTGCTCGTGAGGTTTATAACCATTTTGGATGTTGAGGGTTTATTTTCGATAAAATAGAAAATCTTTGATTTGTGAGATAGGCTGCTGGTAAGGGGACGTCAACCATTTCTACAGTAAGAAGCTTTGGGGTAAGGGTTCTTCAAGCCTCCATTAAGTAATATTGTAGGCCATAAGGCCTTCGAGTTACGATACATAATTAAGTTTGGGCGTCGTCACTAGCAGCCCAATAAAGATTAGTTCCAGCTTTGGTTGGGTGCACAGGCCCTTGTGGTGGGGTCTTGGGCCTCTTCCACCAAAAGCCTAATATGATTAGTTCCAGATTTTGTTGAGTGGACTGAGTCCATGTGGTAGTGCAACACTTGGGCAATGCATAAAGGCCTCACAAGCAAAAGCGAGATATTATTATAATAATAATAGTGGGTGGACAATTTTACTCACGGACGTATGTTATGGGAGTGTTTGGATGGCTGGATAAAGGCGAATACACCTTGGATTGGATAAATAAGTTGTGGGCTCCATTTATCCTTGCTCTGGCAATGTATTTTGAGACTGGATATTCGTAGCTTTTCAAAAACTACGGTCGTAGTGATTCAGTTCCTTTATTCCCTCTCATCTAGATAAAGAAATCCCACCAAAACTTTGGGATTAATTTTTCAACCGCAAGGATACAAATCTAATTTTACCATTTCACCCCTGCCCAACACAAAAGTTAGGATTTTTTAACCTCTTCTCCCTTTTTGCACTAGTCCCCATCGAAGAACAGCGCGAACTCCTCCCGTTGGCAAGGTATTTTATCTCTCTCTCTCTCTCTCTCTCTCAAACAATATATGTATATATATACATAGACATATATATTTTGGAGAATTTTTGGTGTATTGGTGGACTTGTGTTTGAGGTGGTTGGGCCTGTGAATTACGACGGTGCAATTGTGGTCTCTTTTTCGGCAAGTAGGAGTACTTGTGAAAACAGATGTTTGAGTAATTGTTGGTTTATATCACCATGGAAGTACTAATCTTTGTAAGAATTTATTTGGGTCTGTCTTAAATCTTCAAAATCTCACTTCTGATAACACAATTCAAGATGATTTATACTTAAGGGTACAAAAAGGGAGTATCACAAAGAAGAACAAAGAGAAACCTTGGTTTTGATTGGTACAAGTTGTGGGTTTTTAGTGGTGTTGATGTTGGTAGTTGCAATTTTATTGGGTTGGAGGAAGATGAGGATCAAGAAGAGGAATGTGTGTTTCCGGTGATAAATTTGAAGGTGTTTACTCACAAAAAGCTTCATGTAGCCACTAGGGGATTCTCTGAGAAGCTTGGCGATGGTGGTTTCGGGGCAGTGTTTCATGGCAAGTTATCAAATTCTTCCATTGTGGTTGTGAAGAGGCTTGAAAGACCTGGTGGTAATGAGAGAGAGTTTAGAGCAGAGGTGTGCACAGTTGGGAACATTCAACATGTTAATCTTGTAAGATTAAGAGGATTTTATTCTAAGAATTCTCACAGGTTTCTTGTTGATGATTACATGCCTAATGGTCCTTTAAGTGTGTATTTGAAGAAGGATGGTCAGAGTTTGAGTTGGGATGTTAGATTTCGGGTTGCAATGGGGACTCCCAGAGGCATTGCCTATTTACATGAGGAGTGTAGAACATTCAAAGTGGTAACCAACGTTGATCAAAAAGATAAAAAAACTGGTAACCAACGATTGTCATGCCAAAAAGGAGATAGGATTAGATATGATTCAAGGGTAAAATGGTCAATTAATATCAAAGGTGTTAGATATTTAATTAAAAATTATAGTTTGTCCATATCTTAACCACATCATAATGCACTATCCAAAGAAGGGATTGGATAACACAAATTACTTTTAATCCCTTACAAATCCAGCCCATTGGTATTTCACTAGACTGGTTTGGGATTTAAATCCAAGTCAGTCCAATTCATCTATGAATTGTCAAACACACCTTAGGTGTTCATTCTTATTATACTTATAAATACTATATATATAATAAAGTACAATACAATTTAAATCTCAAAAGATAAACAAAATAATTTTTACTTTTCGCGATTGAGATCTTTTTAAATTTCACTTTAAAATTAATTTGATGACTAATATTAATACCCAAATTTAATAGAAAAAATAAGATCTTAAGGATATGTTTGAAATGACTTTTTAAAAGTGCTTCTAAAACTTATAACTTCTCACAAGTACTTTAAAAAAATAGTGTTAGAGATAGTCCCACCACCGCCACAACTACCTCCATCACCATCACCACCACCACCGCACCCTTCCTACTCCCACCACCATTATCATTACCACCACCGTCACTGTCACCCCATCTCCATCTTTGCCACAACCACCACCACTGTCGCTATCCTACCACCACCACTATCGTCATCCCACATGTACCATCCCAACACTACCACGACTATCGCAGTAATCACCTTATCATCATACCACCATAACCACCTCATCACCATCGTTATTGTCCTGCCACCAGCCCCACGACCATCAACACTATCACCACCACTATCATCACTCCCACCATCACCATCGTCATGTCATTCTTATATTATTACTGCTACCACCGTCAACACCCACCACCACTATCCATCGTCGCCTACCATCATCGTCAGCCACGGTAACCCATCTTCACGAGCCATTCACCACCACCAATCACAATGTCGCCTAGAAGCACTCGTCGTCACCAACCATCACCATTGTCACCGCCCAACACCGCCACAGCCACTGTCGTCGCCCCACCACCACTACTACCACTACCAACCACCATTACCATCGCCCATCACCACCACCGATGTCACATGTGGTTGTCACTACCATTATCGTTACCACCCACGACTACCACCATGGTCGTCACCACCCACCACAATCATCACCGTTACCTATCACTTCTTATTGTCGTCCACCATCACTACCACCACTCACCCCTACTACAATCGGTGTTTAAATTTCTTTCTCTCTTCTATGCTTGTGATTTTATTTTAGATGTTAATACAAAATATTTATTGTTGACCATTTTTTTATTAAAGACACGGACAATAATTAGTCTTTATATAATCCTTCTTATAATAACCCTTCATTTATTTCTATATATATGTGTATAAGTATATAGATAATGATTTTATATATAATGGAAAATAAATAATAATTGATTCGTGATAAAAAAAACCGGCAATTAATTTCAAAATATTTAAAAACCTTACTAATCCGTATATTAATTACTCTTAAAACCCAGTAAAATCTTTTTGAAGAGTTAACCTTAACATAAAATATACGTAATTTGGTACAAGTTGGGGTCATCTAAAGTTGAGATTAGGAGCAATAACAAATACTCATCGTACCTCTAAATGATAGATAATAAGGTTGTAAATCGCCACCCTTCCGCGGGAACCGCCGGACATGGTGACTACTGCTATGGCATCTTCTGTGAGTGCTTACGTATACTGGACGCTCCGTCACAGTGATCTAACGTCAGGAAAAAAAATTCCTTGCATTATCAAATGGTCCCCACCTTATATTAGGGCGGTGATGACACTGATCCCACCAATGATTAATGACTTAAAGTTTAATCACTATTAGTGTAAATGACATGTTCTTTTTGAATCAGTCTTTCCTTTTTGGTGATCATCTTTATTTCAGTCAAAAAGTCGGGGATTTGTCTCAAAGAAAAGCAAACACTCAGACGTCTATTTTTCTTTGGTGTAGTAGTCAAGTTGTGTAATGTCATTTTCCCATTGTGTTTAGAAATAGTACTATTTTTATTTTGTATCGTGTCGTCTTGTCTCGTGTCATATCGTGTTATGTTTGTATCATATTCTATGATTATACCCATAAATTATAAAAAATATTTATATATAATACAGTAACACTATCCCTCCATTCTATTAATTATTTGTATTAATTAATTATATTATATTTGGATTTATAATGTGTTTGTGTTAATATACAAAATTGACACCTCTACCCCCTACCCCACAAAGGTTGATAATCGAATGAGCTTGAGTCGAGTCTTTTAAGCTCGTTTCATTAGATGAATATAAAAAATTGTTCAAATTTGGTTCATCAAGCTTGAACAAATCAAATTTGAACTGAGTCTAAGTATTTACACATAAACCTATCGAGCTCGATTAAAAAACAAGTTTAAAAAATTATTTAAGTTCAACTTACAATCTAAACAATTAGACTGAATAAGCTCAAAACAAACTGAATCGAAGCTAGATTCGAATAACTCGGTTTGATTATGAACCCTACCTACCTCAAATATTTGTTTGCAATGCAAAAAAAAAAAACAAAGGAAGATTTCCTAGTCAGCAATGTCACTGTGACAAACTATTTTTATCTAGCATTAACCTAGTAATAAAAGTCTAAATGTCTATACCTAGTGCGTGTGGATTATTGGACCTATACCCTAAAGATGTTGCTATCAGAATGAATACATATAATTGGAACCAATAAGAATTAAGGGCCCATTTTGTACTATTTTGGACTTGCCCTTCAACTACTCAAAAATAAAAAAATGAAACCAGCTTGTATTAAAAAAAAAAAAAAAAAAGTCCTTTGAAAGAACATGACACGAATATACGACATGGAATAGACAAAGGTCTTGCTTGATGCAAACCTATTTAATGTAAAAAATCTCTTTCTCCAACTGTTTTAGATGTTTTTTTCAGCACAAACATATCTTTATTGATGTATTAATTATGTCATTAACTTGTTTTCTAACAAAACATCGTTTTCACGAGACATCACTATAAAACATGTTCATTGAAAAGGAATAAAATAAAAGGCGTGACCGTCTTTTGTGTTGGTTTTATACATAGGGTTCCTTTGTTTATGTCAATTAGTGATTGTCTACCCCCTTCCGATAACATACTGGCAAGGTACGTACCACGATCCAAATGCTATTAAAATTCATCTACTGTTAGGTTTTATTATAATATAATCGAGAATTATATTATATGTCTGTCATTGCATTGTTGTGCTAATGTTAGTCCATCAAATACATCGACCTTAATTGATAAAAACAACGTACATGTTTTGTCATATATGATAGAGAAAGAGCACATTGAAATATATGAATCATTCATTGAGGTGTTATAGTAATTATTGACTGGAGCTTTAGAATTTTGCATCTGTTTGATATTCTAGTTTCTGTCTCCTTGTTGTTTCCGATTTTTAGCCGGACTACTTGTTTCTGACCTTATAATAAGCTAGTGGAAACCGAGCTCCGAGCACTTAACAATGGCACTTAAGAGAGAGAAACAGAGAGATTAAGCCCCTATTTAGTTTACGCCTCAAAAAATATTTTTTGGAAGAATTTTAGAAAAGTGTGGGCCTGTTTGGTTTGGTTTTTAAAAACTGTTTTTTATTCTCAAAACTCTAAAAATAAGACAGAGCCATTTGTTTAACTTTTTTGTTCTTCAATTTGGGGAAATGGGATATAATTTTAGAGAACAACAAAATGGGAAATACCACTATCTCCAAATTAATAAGGTCTCCCCTTCGAATTATGTTAGAGACAAAAAATGTGACCGGCTGTTCATCTACTCCACCTCGCTCACTCTCTCTTTTGCCACTTTCCCTCTCTCCCTCCCCTTCTCTAATCCAGCTTCAGATTGTGTGTATACACAGTTCTATGTACATAAACAAATTTGTGCGTATAGATTTGTGCGTGAGAACTCATCTCCTCTCCCTCTCAGCAATAGATCTGTATATATACAGATCTTTTTTTTCGGAAGTAATAAGTTGAAAATTGGTTTTATGGATCATTGTCCAAACAAGTTTTACTATTTTTTGTTCTTTAAAATTATTTAAAAAAATATATAACGAAACAAGTTTTGTAATCTAAAAATTTTTAAAAACACTTATTTAAAACTCTTCCCAAAAATAATTTTCAGATACTATTTTTTAAGATGCAAACCGAACAGGCACTATATTTTGGTGTTTTTTGTGTCGCAAAACTTGTTTAGTTATATGATTCCAAAACAATTTGACGGAATAGAAAATATTAAAACTTGTTTGGACAGTAATTTAGAAAACAATGAAGAAAAAAATGTGCTGGTCGTGGGAGTAATGTTTTCTAAATTCTGATAATGTTATTTTAAAAAACACACAAAACATCATTAATTAACTTATTCTCTAAATATACCCATTTTTTATTCTCAGTTTTTAAAAAATAGCTAACTAAACAACTTTTTCTCTCAAAAAATATTTCAAATAATAAAAAATTATTTTTTAAGATGCAAACCAAATATGGCCTAAATTTTTGGAGTGCGACCAGAACTACTCTCACTAAAATACCCATGGGACCATGGTAAAATTTGTGTCTCCAGCAATAACAGTGACTTAAGCAGTGATGGAACTAAGGGTAAGGCCCCCTCAAATTTTTTAAATTCTCATTGTCCTCTCTATATTTTCAGAAAATTTTATTGTTAACCTCTAACTTTTTAAAACACCTAATGTGTAAGTATCTCACTTAGTGTGTTCAAAAAGATCAATGACTTAATATATATAGTAACCATTTAGAATGTAATAACATAGATAAGTGTCTGTTATGCTGATGAATACACTTGTTGAATATTTTGATAACCATAAAGAAAAAAAACAAGTGATTTTTAAAAAAAATAAAAATAAAAATGCAAATATAATTTATATCAAAAACAGTTCGTTGACTTATAATTCATTTTTATTGTGGTATCTCATGAAACTATTATTTACGACCATAATTGTTTATAGACATAAGGTTACAATATAAACAAGAAGAAAAAAAAAGAGGATGAAAATATTGTCACAAATGAATTTTTATGATGGCATGAACCAAATTTTGAGTTTGTTTGCTCAAAATTAATTTTTTCCTTGACATTGCATGAAAATTAAATTTAATAAGTTCTTTATAAATAAAAATTTATCATTAATAATGACCGCTGAATAACCTCATCGAATTAAACTTTTGTGTTAGGCCCCCTCAAAATAAAATCCTAATTCCGTGGACTGAGACTTTGAATCCAATACTTATTCCTTATATACATAATTACATACATATACTTTCATGACATTTTTCGAATCCCAACTACATTGATGAGTAGGTTTATGGACAAAAATTTCTGGAAAATATAATTGGGAGGAGTACGGAAAAAGATAATTTGAAGTATAGTAATGAGAATGCAGAGTGCCAAATGCCAATGGTCTGAAGAAAATTGCCAGATGCTACCTTGTAAAGCTGCTGATTGATCTTTTCTTACTTATTTCTACGACGTGGGCCAGAAGGAAGTTATGTAATTGCATGGCTGATACGTAAACTCCACTGCAGATCAAGCCAACAAGAAGTACAATACAGGCGGTTTAAACTACTTATGCCAAAAACCAGCATGATTATAAAGTTTTTTTTCTTGCAATTCCCCATTTGTTCTTACACTGATAGCAGAATTATTTTGTTTATTGTGTACCGCTAAAGTATAAAAACTTAAGTTATACCATCTATAATAATTTAAGTTTCTTGAATAGATGGTTATTTAACGTAATATCAGGGCCGAAAGTCTTATTTTCAAATCTCACCGTCACCCTTATTATTAAAAAAAAATTACGTGCTAGGCCTAAAAATTTAGTCTGCACATAAGAAGGCGTGTTGAAATACAAATACTGAAGTTACACCATTTTTAATAACTAACTTTTGAAATAAATGATTTCTTAACATGTACCATGTTATGGGGTATTTTGAGCTTAGTAGCCGCATATTTAAAGTTATTTTTAGGTATATGTCATGTGGAAATATGCAACTCGATCGTGTTAAGTTTGCAACTGAAATGCATCAAGGTGCAACCCAATACGGTTGAAATAGGATTGATCCAAAAAAAAAACTTGGGATCGTTACAATTGATTTCAACTTCTTTTGAAGTCATCAACACGCAACTCTAACGTAATTAAGTCGGTCGTAATTTTTTCAATTTTTGTCATCATTTTTCCCAATACAATACTATGGTTTTTTTCCCCTTGTTTTTATGATGTTTGTACAGCGACTAGGGCGGCCAGCATATTATTGAACATTGTACCAAGATAGTAGCCTCTTTTATGTCACAAAATGTTGATACCACAACAAAAATACCGACTTTTTTTGGTTCCTCCAAGTGTTTGTATCAAATATGACAAATCCAATTCGGCTCTGTTAAACTTCTCACAGATACATCCAGTGATGTAGGTTGAAATGAAACATGTGGACGCAAAAAAAGGGATATAAACGTTAAGGGTAACTCAAGTGGCTATAGAGACGAGTTGTAAATTCAGACGTTCTAAGTACGAATCTTGGCAACCCTAGAGGTCAAGCTATAAGTATTTATCTCTCATGAATACCTTAATTCGGCGTAGATAGCTTGCCTTTGATTAGATCGAGAAGGGATTAGTCGAGGTGTACATAAGTTGACTTAGACAACCCAAACAGTTAAAACCAAAAAAAAAAAGAGGAATATAGCCAGAAGGGTATTGACACAAAAAAGGTTTAATTGACACAAAAGTCATATGATGAGATGTATAATTTACTCTTTCTGTTATGTTTTGCTTATGTATGGCATTCAATCAATCAACAGTAGAACTCAGCATGCTATGTTGTTATTTGCTTGATCCTTCATCTTTTGGCCCGATGGAAAAAAATCAATAAGAGCAATGTTATTGGGACCTAATTTACTGACCTAATTCATTATGACTTTTGGATTGACTGTAGATTCCATCAAATATTGAAACTTGATGTTGATCCAATGGTTCCACTGAAACCACATCAATATGTCAGCAAATTAAGTCAGATTTTTAAGTTCAAATAGCATTACTCAATTAATAAACATGTAAACAAATAGATAAGAGAACATATTTGTTTGAAATAAGAGAAGTAAATGTGTAGTTTTTTTTATTAATGATATAAAAGTTTGAAGTATCGTATCATACAAAGGATTGAATTGTATTGTTTCAATTCATCACAGTTTTTGTTAGTCATCGCATAAGTCCACATGAAAAGTGCAATGTTTTTTTTTTTTCTTCTTCTTTGAATTTATAGACCATTTTTGTTTTAAGAAGGTCCAAGCCTCTTTGGGCAATTAGTTGTTGCAAATATTAGGGTAAAATATAATTTAGTCTTTAAAATCTGTGTGTAGTGTCTATTTGATCTTCAATCTTTCAATTGTGTCTATTTGGTCTCTAAAGTTCATAATTTTTATTTATGTGGTCCAATCCCAAACATCCATAAGAAAATCGTCAATGCCTCTAGTCACGTGCCAATCATATGGGATCAAATATACACAAATTAGGAATTTTAAGGACCAACATACAATTAGGAACCATGTGATTGGTGCATGACCAAAACCATCACTATTTTCTAACGGACGTTTGTGATTGGACTACGTAGATACAAATTAGAAACAGATCAAATAAACATAATTGAAAGACTAAGGACCAAATATATACTAAACACATACTTTGGGAACCAAAAGTGCATTTTACCTTATAATTTACCTAAAAACATAATTACACTGGTTTCAACAGAAATGCCAAAAAATAATCCAACTCAACCTAAAAAAAATTCTTTTTTGTGGGGAGTTGTTTTCATTTATTCAGATGGTAAGGGGACAAGGGGGAATTTAATTGCAATTTTTAAAGTTTGGGGCATTTCTCTTTCACTTGTCTCACATCACCCTATATATAAAATATAAGCCAAAGAAGAGCAAGTTCTTGTGTTCTATTACCAACAAGAGTTATCTCTTCACCAGAAATAGTGGAGAAAACCCTGGTATTTGTCTTCCTCCAGTGAGATCAAGTTCCTGATTTTATGTTCACCAAAAAACAACCCTCCTTTTAGATTGCACCCACAACGAGAAAAAAGATAGAAGGTTGAAAGCAAAGAAAAGACAGAAAGACAAACCTTCTATAACAATCCCAAAAACAGTCTTTTTCTGATGTCAAATATTACAGGTGATGAAGGGAGTTTCTCTTCAGGAAACACTGGAGAAGAAGTCCAGCAACTTCAAGAAAAGAAGCAACTTCAGCTAGAAAACCACCTCCATGGCTCGGGTTCAGTACCTTCCGGCGCCATGACGAATAGCAATGGGTCAAGCTCACAACAACAACCAGCTAAGAAGAAAAGAAATCTACCAGGAACTCCAGGCAATTTCAACAACCCCATGAACCTCAATTATATATGTTTTCATAACAGCAATCTTTACTTTATGGGGATGTATTTGAAGAAGATTAAGCAGAAGCTTAGAATGAAATACTAGCAAATATATTAATATAGCTTATAACAATAGTCGAGGAATTTTCTTCTATCAGGGAGAATTCAAGCAAGAAATTCAGCAGCCGGAGTCAAAAGAAATCTAGTATTTTACCTTTTGTTTTGTATTCAGATCATAGCATGTTTATGTGAATTATAAATAGCTAAATGGAAGAGGATTTAAACCACTTTACTTTGAAGGATTGCGAGTGTTCTTTGGCATATGAATGCTAAAATTTTATTGGACAGGATTGCTATAAAGTTTAATTTGATCTAATATCAACAGGTATAGTGAGGTTTTCTTCTGTCCAAGAAAAATATTTTTTAATATGCTTTTGAAACGAAATAAATGTTATTCTAAGGGTTCAATTATTGCTTGGAGATTACAATAATTGCTTAGAACTGTGCTTGATTGCACTTTTCTTCTCTCTCTATTTTGGTCTTCCAGCTGTTCTTGACTAGCTAGGGTGATTTGTGGATTTACAGTTTATGGAATTAGTCGGTGTTATGAACAATTAATTGGGATATTATTTGGGAAAATAATGACAGTGGTCATTAGATTATCCCATTAGATTGTTGGTGGGTCTCGAAATTCAATACACTCTACTATCAATCCAATGATTATAATACAAACAACGAATATACATATTTACGTCATTCGGCAAAATTCACGTGGACAGCCACAAAAACAAATGTTATTCACTATATCATAATCTCAAGAGGGTTGTAGCTTTTATACACATTCCATAATATCCAACGACAACCATGTTGAACTCTTAGGAGTGGTTTAGTCCAAATGTCTCAGGTTCAATCCCTTCTCACACTCCTTAATCGTTAGCCATTTTTTTCCCTTTAAGAACATGCTTTAACTCAACCCAGGTCACGATTCAAGCCTGGACATCCTGTACCACCAACCATTCGACTTTTAAGTCTAATGAATATGACTCGTCTATTATTTGCAAGTATAAAATTATCATATATATCAAATTATGATTCTTGTTCTTTTATTCTTCTTCTAGTGCGTGTATGGTCTCCTGGTTAACAAAATAATAGGAGTTTTAGCATGATTAATTAGGATTGTTATTTCATTTTTTAACAGATCCAGGTGCAGAAGTTATTGCTCTATCACCAACAACATTAATGGCTACAAACAGATTTGTGTGTGAGATTTGCAACAAGGGATTTCAAAGGGACCAAAACCTCCAGCTTCACCGGAGAGGTCATAACCTTCCATGGAAGCTCAGACAAAGAACAAGCACTGAGGTAAAGAAGCGCGTCTACATCTGCCCCGAGCCATCGTGTGTCCACCACAACCCGGCTCGAGCATTAGGAGATCTTACTGGAATCAAGAAGCATTATAGCAGGAAACATGGAGAGAAGAAATGGAAATGTGAAAAGTGTTCCAAGAAATATGCAGTGCAGTCTGACTGGAAGGCTCATCAGAAGACCTGCGGAACCAGAGAATACAAATGTGACTGTGGAACCATCTTCTCCAGGTGTGTTTTTAGTGTTTCTTGCTTAATCAATTTGGCGACTGATACATGAATGGGAAAATCGACTCAGTCCAATACACCTTGACACTTGGTACTTTCTGTTCAGATCGATATGATTTTGTGTTTCATGTAAATTAAGAGTCTTACTCGATTCATGATCAACTTAGAGAATTCTAGGTTGACTCGGCAAAGTTGTCCAAGTCATTGACATCATTTCATAATAGATTGTCCCATACTGTTCCATGTTTGTATAGTATGGTTTGAATTTCTGGTCTTATTCGTTATTTTCTTCTAACGATGGTTGGTCGGTACGAAAACTTGAACCATGGTTATAACATGAGATCCTTAGGTCAATTGGTGGCAAGAATTGAGATAATTTTATGATTAAGCAAGTTTTTGCATGTTAATTAATTGGTTTGTATAAAATATTTAATCTTTGCTTGCTTTAACTTTGGCATGGGTTTATGGAGATTAAAGTACGGGGATATAAAGTGTTTCTTTTTGTTTTCCACATAAAAACTATCAGGTCATGGCAGACAAATGATTAAATTTTTCCTATCTCCTTTATGATACCTTTGATGCTTTTAGGTCTCTACTCTCTCTCTCTCTCTCTCTCAAGCATCACAATATAATGTCGTGATTATTGAGGACATAACCAATAAAGACTCATATAATTCCAATGCTTTTGCGCAGGAGAGACAGCTTTATCACCCACAGAGCTTTCTGTGATGCACTAGCTGAGGAAAACAACAAAGTAAACCAAGGACTAATGAACAGCATGGGATCAAACTTACAAGGCCAAATGCCTGATCTCATGTCCTCAATGCCTATAAACAGCAACACATCCATGGGAATATCCGAATTCAACAACTATGATCTCAAAAACCCACTCAAATCACTCCCTCAAGAACTCATTCCGACGCCATTTAAGCCCATGAACATGGCCGGTGGCATGTTCTCAAGCAGTTCAGGAACTCTCTTTGGCGGTCCAAGAAACGTATCTTCATCGTCTTCTGGCCTTCAGCTCAGCTCTAATAGCCCTTCAAGCTTCAATTACCTCCAAGATGCTAAAAATGGCGGTCAACTTTTGGGTTCGGCTAACATGTCTGCAACTGCCTTGTTGCAGAAAGCAGCCCAAATGGGTGCAACTGCAAGCAACAATATGAGCTCTTCCATGATGCAGAAGAGCTTTGTTAGTAACATGGCGGGTCCTGATCAAATCTCCGGATCGAGACCACCATCTTATGGTGGAATTCAGCAGCATGACAGCTCCTATGAGAACTTCCAAACACACCCTGATCAGTCAACTTTAGTAGGGATCAATGGTGGAGGGTTCACTACACAGCTCTTGCAAAAGAACCAACAAGAGGTTTCACAGTTGTTTGACTCAGGTTCAGCTACTTCAGCTATGAATGATATGGGATTGTTTGGTGGAATGTTGATGGCTGGTGGCGGTGGCGGTGGTGATCAAAACCATGGGTTCATGAAGAATCTGGAACATGAAGATAATAGTGCAAGTTTGATACATGGAAGAACTGCAATAAGGCGAAGTCCGACCAGCCCCTCAGGTTTTGGAGGGAAGGCCGGAGGGGGAAATGATATGTTGACTGTTGATTTTTTGGGGATTGGAGGTTCGAGGCCCCCAAATTTTCACGGACAACAACAACAACAACAAAGATTGGACTTGGAAGCAATGAGTCAACAGAGAATGCAAGTAATGGATCCTTTCCACCAACAGCTCTCACATGGCGATTCAGCCATGGAAAAGTCGATGTGGAATGCTTGAGAGTATTTATTGCCTTGAGAGTGGGATGTTAAATTGTTATCTCTTAGCTATAGAGCAACACATGGAAGAAGGGTATGAAGATATAGTGTAATTGTAGAAGATAGGCAAATGCAATTTAGCGTGAAGGGTATGAAGGGGTTGCATAGAACTAGGCTCAATTAGCCTGTTCTGGCAAACGGACCACCCTTGTTAGATTGCTCTGTCTAATCCTTAAATAAGCTTCTGTTTAAACAAAAACTTTCAGGGTACATTGTGCCAAAACAAAGCTGTTTTTAATTACCTTGAGTTGTTTGGTTGATAATGGCGCAAAAGTAAGATTGTTCTATTGTGACTTGGAGATCACTAGTTTGAGTCATGGAAACAGCCTCTCTGTTTGTAAAGGCTGCGGACATCTAATCCCCACTAAACTCTGTTGGTTGGGAAGCAGTTACACAACAAAATGTGATTTCCAGTGACTTGATGATTTCTCTTATTTTCCACTCCTGTTCTGTTCTCTTACTTTGTTCTCACAGAAACAACTGTGCCACATTTTGCCATTCAACCCAACCCCAGGCTTCTTTTTTGCACAGAAGAATGAGTGGCAGTGTGTTGGGCTATGACTAGGGCTGTTAATCGAGTTGTATTCGAACTTAATCGAGTTTCTATTTACACGTAAACGAGCTCGCTTGTTTAACTATTTACACACAAACGAGCTTAAAAAAATGTTCAAGCTTTGTTCGTTTAACAACCCTAGCTATGACAAGATGTGCCTTTAAAGAGTATGAGTGTGAACTAAGGCTCATCTCAAGCAGGTAGTTTTCGTTGATTTGGATTTTTTTTAATATATTTTTTTATTTTAGTTGATGTCAGATTATTCGTCATGCATTTGAATAAAAACTATTATATATGAATACTAGTTATTATCTGTGCCTGAAGGTACAGAATAATAAATAAAAGGGTCATTAAATATATTTGTATTTACATCTAAAATTAAATTACAAATATAAATAAGAGATAAAAGAATTTAAGCACCAATTATAGTGGGAGTGAGCGGTGGTAGTTGTGGTGGGTGGTAATGGCGGTGGTGGTGGTAGCTGTGAGGGGGTGGTAGTGAGGCGATAGGGATAGTAGTAGTAGGGGTGACGGTTGGACAATGCCGGTGGTGGTGATGATGGTGGTGGTCAAGCGGTAGGGGGTGGTGATGGTGATGGGGTGGCGGCAGTAGTAATAACGATGGTGGTGATAGTAGTGCGCAGTGGGCAGTGGTGGTGGTGGGTGTAATGGGATGATAATGGTTGGGTGGTGGGGTGGCGATAGTGATGACGGTAGGAGGTGGTATGGTGACGACAACGATAATGGTGATAAAAGGTAGGGGTGGTGGTGAGGCGGTGGGTGGCTTCTTCTTATAGAACGTCT
>CM042195.1:5145182-5161068 GCA_023539305.1 Ilex asprella | reverse complement strand
GAAAATATTAAGGAAAAAAATTATAATTTCTTAACCGTTGAATGAATGAATTTGAGACCGTAAGATGTGTTCCAAGATCAGCTGTAATCGTTGACTTTTTAAAGGGGAATATATTAACAAAAAAATTATAATTTTTTAACCGTTGGATGAATGAATTTGAGACCGTAGGATGTGTTACAAAACCATTCGTAATCGTTGATTTTTTTTAGGAAGAAATATTAAGAAAAAATGATAATTTCTTGACCGTTGGATGAATGAATTTGAGACCGTTCGATCGGCTTATTGAAACCCCGCTCTGTTTTATATTATAGATTTGGATTTACATAAAAAAACATGGCTTTAAGCAGTAGGCCTTATAAATTATTATCGGTAAATCAAACCTATGAAGTTAGAGTATTCAGCCTGTCTTCTCTCTTTCTTTCCAGCAAGTCATGGTGAAACTGTGGCATTACATTTCCCAGTCGTAACAGAAAGCAGACCTGGATCACATTGCTGGCAGCCTCCAGAATACGCTTCTCTGCTTCTTCAGCCACCTTTGCTGCATCTCTGGAGGAAATCACAAAGACGGTGTTTGATAAAGTACCAGAAATAACCAACAACTTGAACAAAATCAAGGGAATACAATGTGATTAACCTAATTAACATATCAGGAGGCATCGAGACTTCAATTTGAAGTAGAATCTTGCCATGCAGCAGGTGGCGTGTTACACGTTCAACAACCATTTTCTGAAAATAATTCAAAATTATTATATCATTTTTCACTGCAGATTTAAAAACTAAAAGAATATTGAAATGATCTGAATAAGCACAAAGAAAACTGTTGACCGATTAAACTTATGAGTTAAGACCCACATCATATAAGTGAGATCACCCAGGACTTTCCGTAGGCCTCAAACACCCAAACATCGTGCTATGCTTACATATAAAACATAGGAGCATCATAACTTGGAGCATCTTGAATAAAGAGACCAGGGTCTCAAGAATTTCTACTTAAGAGGGTTGCAATGCCAACAAGCAGTATTAGTAAACACTTGATAACAAAAAAGAAATTTGGTCATTCTGCTCTCCACACAGCCAAATCGGATGGCTAAAAATCAATTAACACGTAAAATTAATGTTCATTTGAGTCAGCCAGTGTCATCCATAACTTGAATTCTGTGCATTTCTCTATGGACAAGTTCATTGAAGCTTGTACTTCCTGTGCTTAGAAACAATGTATGGTGGAACTCACATGGGTCACATGAATTGAATAACCACTACATAAAGTTGAGCCAAATTGACCAAAAGTTTACAAGTTGCTAAGCAAGAAAAAGGCAAAAAACAACAGCATATGTTGATAATAAAACACCAGAAATAAGTTGCTTCAGAGGAAAAAAAAATGAGATAAAAGGGAAGTACCACTGAAAACTCTGATGATAAAATACTGGACACTATGTCTTCAATACCATTTTGCTCCGAGGAAGTTGTATTGTTCTGGTAATCTGTTCCCTTCGCATTTCGTTGCTGGTCCATTATACTGGGTGTAAAATGTGAAGTTGAAGGCTCTACCAATGACAAGTGAAAAACAAAAAAATAAATAAATTGATTAATTACTAAGACCAAATCACAACAAATAAGGAGACGACGAATTTCAAAGACCAATAACTCATTATGGCCAACAATGATGACAGTTCAAATTAATGACCAAAAAGAACTTTACCCTGATTATTGTGCCTCAGTTGGAAATAAAGCAGTAAGACCTTTCCACACAATCTAAGGCAAATATAAAGCATTGCACTGTATAAAAACATTAAGTCATATACCCAATTGAGGTGGCATCACAGCTAATGCAAAATGGCCAGAAAAGTCTACCTAGAAACAAATAAGTGAGAAAGATATAAATGAGTCTATTGGGTTGATATTCCATGAACAATTTAGTCAAGATAAGAGGATACTGAGGGTGGAGAAGTGCAAAGGAGGGACAACTTGAATGGGAGTGTAGAATTTGCTACGAATCAATGCAGAAGAACAGGAAAGGGAACAAGTAGTACACCATAGCACACTGTTTGTTTCGCAAGAAAATTGAGGAAAAAATATTCAAAGCAGTAAAACTCCAGTTGATCGTTTCATTTCAAATTCCATTTAAGTTTCAGAAAATAATTCTGTAAGGAAGGAAAATATAGGAAAACATACCTTAAATAAATTGGGAAGTTGTATTCCCTTGACTGAAACCGAAGGAGTTTATATGGGTAGAAGTTGTATAAAGCTTAAATTCTAACAAGTTCACAACATGTCTCCCTCCCTCGCTCTCTCTGAATCTCTCTCTCTCTCTCTCTCTCTCTGTGTCTTTGTCTGTGGGTCAGTTTGCTTTCAAGCAGATCTTTTGAATCTTAATGCAGAGTTTGGGTTGAAAACTAGACTTTCACAGCCTCAACAAGCTAAAAAATATCTCCATCAACAATAAGAAAATATTATTCATCCACCTTGTTATTGCAAAACTATGTCCTGCCAAACTCACAGGACTTCTGATGCTAAAAATATGACAAAGTTTCAAGTGCTCAAAATAAGAAACTAACAAAACCAAGTTGTGTACCTATATGTATAAAGACTTCAGCAACTTCCGGATGACACGTATGTATTTGACGACGAACATTCTCACCAACATCATGCGCAGCACTAACACTGGAAAAAGGATCAACCTGCAAAGGAAAAATAACTATGTCTTCACAAGAAGATATGTAGGGTGACCAATTACATCACATACATGCATATGATGCAATCAAGTGAAAAGTCGAGTTATATACTGCATGCCTTGTGAAATATCAGGAAATCCAACCAACCTCAATAGTTACATCAAGAAACAGATAGGAGCCAGCTCTCCTCCCCCTCAGGTGTTTGCATCCCTGCATTGATCAATTATAAGCAAACATGTCAGGCATCAAATTTTCACGAAACCCAGATCAAGAGTAACAGATTTTCAGCAGCCAAGTGCCAAGAGATAGAGCACCATTTCTTCTCCATGTCTTCTTTTTCCCATGTTCTCCTCCATGCGATTGGTTTTCTTCTCCTCTTTGTTTCTCTTGGGCTAGGGGGTTGTGAATAGTTTATGATTTTGAGGAGAGAAACAAAACAATAATAGCTTGGCATGGTGGTGAAATGAGAAGGAGAAGAATCACTCACAAGCCCTATCTTCAGGACAAAAAAGAGGGAGAAAAAAGACATGACACGCTGAGGCATAAGGTGTATAAAATAGAACTAAGAGACGTCACCTACAGGAAGACATAAAGAACAAAAAAAAAAAAAAGAGTAAACACGCCAACACTAAATCAATGATTAAAAAAATTCCCACTTGCCTTAACTCCTTCAACTTGCAGTATTGTTTGTTTAATAGGATCCAAATGTTGCAACGGGACTGCGGCATCCACCAGTTCCAAGACACTAACAAAATTAGTTGCATGTCATATATCAGCTTTCTATCAAAATTCAAAACATCCTTAGACCATCTCCAATGGAAATCCAAACTTTTACCCAAATTTGAGTAAAAAAAGGGTAAAAAACTTGATTTGGTATAGACCTCTCCAATAGAGAAACTCAAATTTAAAAGAGAGTAAAATATGAGCATTGAATTTTTAGAGGAGAGTGTAATATTACCGTTAAAGATTTGGGTATAGATTTAAGTTTCTCTTAATTTGAGTAAAAAAATGAATCTCCCTTTATTTGATATGGGTATTAGTCTAACATTGGAAAAGGTTTTTAAGAGCGTTTTACCCAAATTTAAATTTGAGTTTAAAAAAGGGTAAGGATTAGAGATGTTTAAGAGGATGATAGAATTCAAGTTCGACTATCACAAAACTTTAATAAGGTCATTTGATAAATTGTAGAATTGTAGTAGTTCTCATGCATTTGCACACATGCTTGTCATATACCCAAAAGTTGTGTGTGACATTTATTGAAATTACCTACAACCAAGTAGGTCAAAAGTAAGAAAAATACATTCTTAACTTAATGGAAGTTTGCATTCTTGTCATATTTTGCATTCATGTGGAAGTTGAAAAACAAGGTACTTCAAGCAGATATGTGAGATTTAATCATGCATTGCATGCATATTAGCATAATTATGTGGGCTAAATTATAATTATGTGAAATTATTAACGGGTTATTAAATTAAATCCTTCATAGTCATGATGTGTGTGAGTATATACTTGGTATGTGGACCCCTTTTGTGATGAATTAGTGAGACTTATGTTTAGGAATTACATGTGTGGAAAAATAGTGGGTCAATTTTAAAGAACACTAAAAACTTTGGGGGAGGCAAGCATAAATAGGGGGATTGCATGCAACACCTTTACATGTGTTGGATTAAGACAAAAAAAAAAAGTGTGTCGTGTGTGTGCATGCATGCCGTGTGTGTGTGTGTGTGTATGCATGGGTGTGGGTATGGGTGTGGGTGTGGGTGTTTTATGATATGAAGTGTGTGTTTGAAAGAAAAAAAAAACAGTGTGTGTTCTGCTAGTTGCTGAAACCGTGAGAGAGTGAGGTGAGTAAGACAGAGAAGGAGAGTAGAAACTAAGAGAAGAAAAAGAATGTGTGTGTGCGTGTTAAACTGAAAACAAACAAGGAGTGAATTGGTGGGTTTCTAGCTCAAACCGGGGATAGAGAGAGAGTCTTTGCACAAAGCTGGTGGTAAGTTATCTTCAATGTTCAATTTAATTTTATTACTCAATTATGGAAAAAATAAGGAGATTGTTTTATTTTAAGAGTTATAGAGATAATCTAAATTTCATGATTTATGATGTACAAGTCATGATGTACAATTAATGACTTAGGAGATGATTCATAAGTAATTAAAGACTGTTCTATCTAATATAGCTAATGAAACATAGTTCTTTGTGATTAATCAACCATGAAGCTAAATTAATATATAAACTTTGATTTTCAGCTTGTGATACCAAAAACTTTGCATTATTTTAAGCCTTATTTTTATATATACAAAAGTAGAGTAAGCTGGACAAGGAAAGCTATAGTAATGAAAATTAAAGTTTTGTGTAATGGTTTCATGAAGGCATAAGTTGATGAATGGATTCATGTAGTTGAGTAGGGTGTGTAGATTTTATTAGAGGAATGCATTTAAACTACACTAAACAAATAAACTGAGGTGTGGTTACATTCAGATATTTGTGGGTAACCACTTTAGAAGGCATTTGAGGGGATTTGAGTTAAGTTTTTGGAACCATAGGAAGGCTAGAATGTTATGTTCGTCTTTAGAAGACAGATTGCATACCTTGTAGTGGAATAGCAATAACTTTCTCTAGGAAACTCGAAACGATGCGCCGTTTGTTGGGTTGGAAACTAGAAACATAGATCTTTCCATTGGCATACAGTAGAGCACATGGTTACCTCCCAAAAAATACTTGTGTTAATTTAAAAATTAAGTGAAAATAGAGGAGTAATTGTAACGTTTCGAATTCGATGTTTATTGAAAAATAATTGGAATGAGTGGTTTAAGGGTTCAACTAAGGGACGATTTTGCATGCTTAGATGTGTGTGTGAGTTAAGTGTGGTTGTGTTAAAAGAAAAGAACGATAGAGATTGAAAAATGGTGTCGGTAATGCCGAAACCCTGATTTCTAAATGTTATTATCATATGTGTGAATTGTAATCCAAATGACATGAAATTTTGCATGCATCATTTTTAAATGATGTTTGATGTGATAATGTGATTTTTGAATAATGTGATGTAATAATCCAAATGTGATTTTTGAATGAAAATGACAATGATATCCGATGCGAAGTGTATGAAATACCGAAAATGCAAGTCTTAGGATTCGGAGTTGAAATGTGTGAAAATGAACCCCCAGTCAATGTGTTTGACCTACTTAATCCTAATTGTAATTAATGTGAGTGATTTTGGAAAATTTAGGAAGGAAATATGATCCCTAAAACAAAGGTGCTAGTGTGTAAGTGAATAGTGCGGTAATCGGAGTTATCGGGGCACTTTGGGGTGCATCATTTTACATGCATTAGTGCATCATTAATTATTATATGTGATAAACGTATTAATATTTTAATTACAAATGTGTTAGGTGAAACAGGTGAGACAGTCGGGTGTTAGAATAGATACGATAACACCGAAAGGATCCACCGATAGAATCGAAGGGTCATAAACCTGTATATTGAGGTGGGTGTATATTTTTATATGTTTAGGAAATGCTATTATAATATGATAGTAAATGATAGAATTTAATAGTATTTCTCTAGGATTCTGTGTCATATGTTTATGTGATTGGATGATGTTTTGTACTGTGTATTGTGTATTGTGGTATGTGGCGCACTGTTTAAGACAGGGTCGTCGATGCCTAATCACTGGGAGTGCAGTGATGTGCTAGCACTATGGTGTTCCCCGAGAGGTTCGGGAGACATGGATCCATGTGGGATCGATTACCCGATGAGGGTAGTATGTATTTGATGTGGCTTGTGAATTCTCTGGAATTGGATTGATGTTGTTGTTTGATACGTGTATCTACGTAGTATCTACCTATTTCAGTATATTACTATCATTCCATTTCATATACAGCATGTATACTCACTGAGCACGTGGTTTAGCTCACACCCCTATAGTTTCTCCTTTTCAGGTACAATAGAGGGAGATTCAAACCAATCCACTGTCTCGTCAATTGAGTTGTGTACAATGTCAATGTGATATTACTCAGGTTGAGTGTCAGTATGATTAATTGCTACGTGTATATTATATTTGTGAGAGAGTGTTATGACAGGTTATTAATATATGTTAGTAAACAGACTCAACAAGCATACTTTGTGATGTATGCTATGTGAGTGTGAGATTTTGTATATGTCTATAACCTGGAAAACAAATAATTGGTATAGGTGCTTTATGTATGGTACAGGTTATAAGACAGATTTTACCATCATGCTTAATGACTAAGGTGGTGGGTGGTGTTGTTGTACCTATGTGATTATTTAATGTTTGATTTGTCTAGATTATAATATTTGTAAACAGGAGTAGTAAAAATCTAGTCGCGTCTCATCCTTGGGAAACCGGGATGAGGCATGACAAGATACTTGTAAGTTTTAAGGTCAACTTGCCAGCTTGACATTCATGCACAATAGAGAATTATGGCTACAGTAGGTGAGCCTTATATCCATTCTAAATTAAAAAGAAAAAAAATAGGTTTACATAAGCCTGATTATCCTGGAAAACAAGCAAGTCAATGCAACCATAAAGAAAAAAAGCCAATGAATTGTAGGCCTGACCATTGCCAAAGTTCAACTTGAATTCATCTTGCCATCACAAGGCATATATCCAACTATTAAGATAGGTAGTTTGACCTATGCCAAAGCTAAGCAAGTTTAAGAACAAAAATCATCATCCATTTTGGAAGAGGTCAGTCAACGATCCAAAGAAAGCAATCAAAATATAAATTCAGCTTGTAGAAAAAGACATACCTCTGGCAACCAGTTTGAAGTCCAGCTTTAAGGATCATGCCTGAGACAACTAGTCCTGCAAGAGGATCTAGGAACTTTACCCCTAGAAGAGATCCTCCTAATGTCAAGACAATTGAGTCATGATCAGTGACTAATCACAAAATTAAACGACATTATGTGGTCTATGGACAAGAAAATAAGAAATTGAAAAGGCCCAAAGATATGGATCTACGTACATTCATACAAAAGGAACCACAACATTAACTGAATAAAAATTCAACTCTTAAGAGAGCATGTAAAACTCAGTCCCACATATCTCATTACAACCATGTACAAATGGATGTCATGACATAGTAGAAGTATGCCAAGGATATTAAGAGTTAGAATTTATGAATCATTTTGCAAGTATGCGATTTCACTGTAAATACACAACTAAATAAATTGAGGATCTAATGCTATATGAACCCGTTGCTGACGTTTAACTGAAAAGGACACTTGAATGTCCAAATTAAACAAAACCGGATGTATTTTTCTTAATCTTCTCGATTTTAATAATGTATGTAGATTGAATTGATGGGTAAGGTAAATACATCCCCCCTTAACTAGATATACTTCTTTTTTATCTAATTAATAAATTTCCCTCATATCATAATTTAAAAAAAATTAAACAAAACCAGAAATAAAAACTCGTTCAGTGATATAGCTAAGCAAGCATATTTCAATAATAAAAACATGTTGGTCCCCAAAAGTTATGTAACATTAGTTCAGAGTGTGTGAATTATTTGATAATTAAGGAGAACAAAACAAAAATGGTCACAAAACATATGTTCCACTACCTGAAGTTTTACATCAAAAAATAAGTTTTATAATAATACTCCCATCAAAAAAGACACCTTAGCCTAGCTATAAGTGTATAACAATAAGCATTTAGTAGCATCTCAAATTGCAGGGCGTCACTCTTGCTCTCAAGTCTCAATTCAGAAACACTTCTCCACTTATTCATGTAAGCAAAGCATTGATGATTTGCATAGTCAATATGAACTACAAGTCAGCTTTTAATTGTTGATGAAAAAGATCAATGGTTATTACCAACCCCTATAAGAGCAACCACCGAGGAAACAGCATCTGCACGGTGATGCCAAGCATTTGCTATCATCAATCCACTGCCTGTCCTTTCCCCTGCCTTCTTTGTTATACGGTAAAGCCTGTGAATAGAACAAAACTTAGACACAACATTGATGAAACAACCAAAAGAAGGAACAAGATAAACTCCTATGACAAATTACACTAACACCCCTTGACATTTGCATTAGGCATCCAGTCAAACCCTGACATTTTTATTGACATGGTGACCTCCTGGCATTTAAAAGTTGTAACAAAACCTCTTTCGGTCCTGAAAAAGATGGTGTCAGCAAAAAATAATCTCAAAATTCCGACATTGCCTCCAGTATTCCTTTTTAGAACCAAATGACGGTCCTAATTAATTACTTACAAGAAAAAGCCAGCGGCCAAACTACTAGGAAATGTCAAAAGGCAACCTATTTTCATTTTCTCAGTGTTTGATCATCCACAAAGAGGGAAGGGAAATGGAAAAATAACGATAAGAGGTTGTAGTAACAGCACTATAACACAGTATTTTGTGACCTCATAAAAAACAACACATCAAGTGAAAATGGAGCGACAGACTATTTCAAGATGAAAGAAATGCATTAGAAATGAAACTGTTTAGGAAGAAAAAAAGAAAAGGGGAGGGTGGCATTATGGATGAGGAATTAGCACAAAGGGGGATAAGGCAAAGGCGACATAGCAATCAGCAATCAGTTCAAGTTAGCAGCATTGTATTGAAAACCAATTAACTCCCTTCTAAGAAAAAATACTATTCCACGTGATTAATTGTTTAAATAATTTGCTTACCCTTCTTTGACAGCTATTGATACTATAGTCATACTCAAAGCCAGAACAGGGTGATCCATGTCAATTCCATGGCGATGGCCACTATGATGATGGCCATGAACATGTCCATGTGTCAATGATTGACTGACTATTTCAGGAGCTGCTGACCAAACTGCCTGCAGATTAGATGCAAATAGTTCTAAGGGAAAGAAAGAATTCATTGAAGAATCTATAGGTGCTCCGTGCATAATATTTTAACACAATTTGAACATGATCAAAACGGATCCATGTCCTCAGTTGACTTTAAAACATCAACCTGCCCCTCCCCCTGGGGGGGGGGGGGTGAGAAAAAGGAAATCATACCAGCAATTGATCCAAAGCATGCCATGCAATACCTCCAGCAGTCAACAAAAGCACACCAGAAATTCCAAGGGCTCCTAGACTCTCAAATTTTCCATGCCCTGAAAGATAACAAGCAAAAACAATAGTGAACTTTGGAAGCAAAAAAATGCATCAAAATTGACTTCCCTTGTGCTAGTAGAAATGATTTTTTTAATTGAGCACCCGTCATCATATCATCACCAACGCCACAAGAGAGTGTTCAGGGATGATAGAGAAAAAAGGATAACTGGATAAATCCAAATGGGAATAAAGGTTTTTGAGCAGATATGATTAAGCAGTTCTTCTAAGGATTGACAAGATTTCTATTTATGTGCTCTACAGAATGTGTAGCAACATAGCCGACTTTAACACAAAAGGCAGTGTCGCTTTAGTAAGATTCAGCATTTCTTCTAAGGATTGACAAGATGGCCACCTATACTCTGTAAAGGATGCAACATAGCAACATGTCCGACTTTCAACAGAACAGGCAATTCTTCAAATTTCTCTCATAGGCTAGGAGTCGTGCATGGGATCCTTAGAGATTTGTGCACATAAACCACAGGTGTTTTAATGTAGCTCCTCAGTTTGGACCCAACTTCAATTGGAGTTGGAGATTATCTAAGTGACAAGAGGATTTCTAATTGAAAAGGGTTTTACACCAAGTGAACTTCTCAAAAGATCATTTACTTTGTTGATTCACCTTGTATTCATCCTAACAAGCTAGTGTCAATATAAAACCTAAATTTAGTTTCGAAGACGAATACACTTGATTACTTCTACAGCACTAGTGGCCCTCATCCAAATTCAATTTGGTGCCAAAATACAAGGATATAAACTTGATCAAACCATTGGAGTCCGCACATGAAAAAGGAATAGAATAAAAAGCACAAAAGAAGATATGAGGGGAGGAGAAGAGGGAAGAGAACTTCACTGTTCAAAAACCAATAACACAATCAATTCAACTGAAATATTTAAGCTTGCAGATTGGCCTTGCCACATGAGAGAGACCCTGCAATGGTGGGAGACACACATGTGCTTTTCATATGTAGGCCCAAATACGAATGAAATATAGAAAATATCCTCCTAACTTCCATGGACATACAGCCCAAATTTTCCAAAAAAGAGCAATGAATACTAATCAAGTTGGTTTTCGACATAAGCTATCAGAGGGTAAAATTCTTTCCAGACTAAAACCAAAAGCCAACAGATACATGCACCTGCTACAACAAACATATAGCATCCAATCACAGGATTATCTGACATTGACCTCTAGTAGGATTCAGCAAGCAAGAATCATTGACTAAAATGAATCAGTTGATGTCACTATTTCCCTTTATCTAAAGCAAAACATCAACATACGATATGAAAACGAGGGAAGAACACAGACAAAATGCAAGATCAACGGAGTAGCTTGTAGGTACGGATCAAAAGTGACCATATGGATGTTCTTTGTCCTTGGGAACCCTTGCAGCTTGAAATGAAAACAGAGCAACGCCGCTGAGCACCTGCAACATATAAAGAGAGATATCAATGACAAGGACGCATTCGAAATATGGATTTATGTACGCATATGTTTAGGTATACGGTAATTTTTGGATCTTAATTTGATACATATATAGATGATTTTTCTATACCACGTCGGAGACAGAATGAGCTGCATCGGCAATTATGGCGGTGCTACCAGATACGTAACCAGTCACAGCTTTTCCGATAGCTAAGCCAATGTCGGCGGCAAGACCCAAACGGAAAATTTTCTGGCCCTCCTCGCCTGACCGGATATCACGGTGGTCATCGTCGTGGTGATGAGAATGGCCCAAGTGCCACCGCTTAGAAATCTTGAAATTAGGGTTTTCAGTATCCGTCGGCGAATAATCGTATAACTGGTGATTGAGAGCTCCGATTATAGGGCTTTGACGATGAGGAGAAATATTGAAGTTCTTTTTCGTGTATGATGAAATTCTTAATACAAAGATTTTGTGGATGGGATTGCGATTAAAGAATCTGAAAACCATTCTTTCTTGTGCCCACTGAAATCAAAGGGGCTTTGAAGTTGGAGTTGAAAGGAAGGTACTGAAATAGTAATAGTGAAAAAGAACAAGAAGAAGAAGAAACTGTACAGGAAAAAAAAATGTAAATCCCATTTTGCCCGTACAAAAATTTTTAATTTATTCCTCAAATCATTAATTTTTTTTTACATTACTAAATAAAAATATTACAATATTATTTATTATCTTATTTTTTGTTTCATTGTCTATCTATTTTGTGTCAAATCATTCAATTAAAAATCACAAATAAAAATAAGATAATAGATCATATTATAATATTTTTTATTTTTTGAAAAGATAATATGAAAATATTAGTCAGAGATAAATTAAGAATTTTTGTATCCGAAGGCCAAAATGGAATTTTCCCCAAAAAAATGAAATTCGACCCCTTTTAGTTTTGACACGTCACGTGATCTCTCGTACAATTATTATTCACTTTTCTACCTCTAAATAGGATTAATAATTGCGTAAATTTACTTAACTTCAGCACGAGGGTCGGCTTATTTAAAAAAATAAAATTAAAAAAATTAGGCTCAAACTCATAAAATTTAATTTGTTTACATATAAAAATTAAAATAATCGAACTATTCAGACTCAACACATTTTAAAAAACAAGTTGAACTTAAATAATTTTTAAGTTCGTTTAAAAAAAAAACTCGAAAAACTCAACTTGAACTCGCAAAATTTGACTTACTTATCAACCCTACCTTTACACCAACCCAATTCTACCATTTGCAAAATTACCTATTAGTATACTTAACTAATTTTATGTAAAAAAAATTAATAAGTTTGAAACAATAGTGGTTAATACTTGAAGTTTGAGCATAATTACAAAAAATGCATGGCATTGATTCTTGTCGGCCCTTTCAAATTTCATTTCCTTATTGAGATCGAGATCTTGTTTCATTAGACCCAATTCAGATCAATTCTATAATATAGTTTGTCTAGACCGAATTTTTAGTGTTAAGTCAAAGCGACTATAACGAATGATCGTATTATCAAACACAGCGTTCTATTGTTTACTCTATATATAGGGCTACATGCAAAAATTTCAAAAAATGAACTTCTAATGAGGTTCAAGAATCCTAATCATCTGAACTTACTATCCCTCGTAAACTATGTTTAAAAACCTTTTTATTCTAAAAGAAAATCAACACCAGTTAAGAGGAAGAAAAGTAAGCTCAGAAGAATTCAAAAAATATCATTTGGTCCCCTGTATTAGAGGAAAAATAACCTTAAAATAGACAAATGCACGTGTAATTGTTTGTCGCGTACAACTAGTTTTGTCATTTCATGATGAGATATCATGGCCACTGGGGTCATCTGCTTTCAGACAACAGCTTTGTTTGACATTTCCTTGTAGTCAATCGAATTATCTTAAAACTAACCATTGCATGTCATAGAAGTCTTCTCCTCCAACCTTTCAGTTATCCAGTTATATTGGAAACTAAGACCAGTCCTTCTCTTCTTTAATAATGTGAGAAAAAGATTATATATTGTAGAAGGTTGGATTGTTTAGAATAATTCACCCAATGAATGGCCAAAATTAAAAATCCCATTTAAATAATTTCTCAGTTAGAAAGAAATTCAAAGAAAAAAAAAACCACTAGGTGGAATTTTCCGGTCGATTCTGAGTCCCATGTTCCATTTCTAAAACCCAACCCCAAAAAGTTGCAACTCGCCCCCATTATGAACAGATAGGTATTCATGTCTACTCTACATCGTTACAGTTTTCAGTCCATGGCAAAGGCCTTACACTACCTCCTCCAGTCACGGTCACGGTCACGGTCGCGATCGCGCCACCTTCGGTTACCATCCCTAGAATGATCATGGTACCCCAAAGGATTTTGGGGTCTTGACCTCTCAGGTCTATAATTGTGATCCAAATCCATCCGGGCTCCCGGGTAATTCCTTCCGGGCATGTAGTGAGGTGATCTAATGGGACTATTCTCAGGACTCCATGATTCAAACCCGGGCTCACGCACGAGTTCATTTCTCTCCCATGGACCTCGCTGCATGGAAGCATGAACAGGTCCCCCAACAAATACATTATGGTTATTTTGATTAGGTTGAGATAGAGGATTTGAAGACGAACCCTCCCTAACTCTCCAAGAATAGATCGGAAGGCAAGGGTCAGGTCGGAGGGGCGACTCTGTTGGAGTCGGTGTTGGCAACAAGGGTGGCAAAGGGAAGGAATGTGGTGGTCTCTCTGGCGGATTCACTACAACAGACAGTGGTGCTGGTTGGACATTGCCCAAGGTTTCAACCTGCATTAAAGACGACACAGCAGCCGAGAAATTAGGTAAAGCCAAGCCAGAGACAGAGATATTGTCCATGTTTAGGGCTACTCCTGAGGATGGTCTTTGCATGGTGACAGAGCTGATGGAAGCATTTTGGTGCAGTAATGGAATTGGAAGAGGTCGTGAATTTTCAGGTAGGGCAGTTACTTTTTGGGGCAATGATGCTTGAAGAAATGCTTGGAGGGCCGGCGGTTGTGGGACAATTGGTTGTCGATTGTGTACGAACATGGTCGTGGATGATATCCGAGGCTGCACCAGGCTGCTACCTGGAAGGTTTTCTCGCAAAGTGGCGGTAGCGGCAACTCCTGGCATGGCATCAGCTTCTCTAATAGCTACTCCATTCTGCCGTGAAAATGGATTTTTGGCGAAGTCTGGTCTCCATCCACTCTGCATTATATGAGGAATAATCAATCAATAAGCCCAAGCAAATGTGAAGAACATTAATGACAGTATAGTGACAACTGATAACAACAGGTCATGTCAATTGCGGGTCCGAACACAATGAAGGGAGACTTGACGCCATTTCGACCTCTTTTTCTATGTTTGACATGTCTTACTTAAGGGTCCGCTTGGATTGACTACTTTGTTAAATAGGAAATAATTGGCCCTATTATTCATAATTCTCCGTGTGCTCGCGATCTCAGGTGCCTGGCAGACCCGGCCCATTCAAATCAAAATAGAACGTGCACCTACGACTAAGGGGAATGGAATAATCTTCTAATACAAGGGCGAGTGACTGGTAGAGTCATTAAACTTAGTCATTTTGATCAACATGGCTGCAAGTGGACTGGGTTTCTCCAATCCCATTAACAAACTGATAAACACCACCATATGCACGATGTTTTGCTTTGGACATTAAGGACAAAGTTTAGCCATCCAACAGTAAGAAAGAGAAAGGAAGAGAGAGAGAGAAAGAGAGGGAGAGAACGAAAATTAAGTAGAAAAGACAGAGGAAGACAGAAATTGGTAAAAACTCAAATGATTTATTAAAATCTGTACAGTAGTATGTGCTTGAATCACGCACCGTTACAGGGTCGCTGGAAGGAGTTGGGGATGGAAGAGAAACTTGAACCTTTTCTTCAGCTTTTGTCTCTAATCCAGTTAAATTACTTAGAGAGCTAACTCCATTTGCCTTAATCATATCAAGCAGCTTCACAGTGTCCTCACTTGATAAGCCACCAGCTTGTCCTTGGCCAGTCGTCAGGGCAAGAACCAATTCCGGGTTTTTAAGCAATACAGCAAGCAACTCGAGATCAGGTTCAGGCATGTTGGTGGCATTGCCATTCTGAGATGATGATGCGGTTGTGGTGGAACTGGAAGCAACTGAAATTGGTTCAATTTCAGTTTCAGTTTCAGTTTCAGGAGGAGAAACCACTGTTTCTACACCATCAACATCAGGCAATTGTTCAGTTGGAATTTCCGGGGTTAACGTGTCGTCATAGTCCATTTCACGGTCCCATGGTCCCTTAGGATCTGATGGGATCTCCTGGAATGTCCTGTAAATAATTTCTTTTTCCCTTTGGATTCTGTTTCTCTGAACTTCAACTTCCTTGCTATTCTCTCCAGTGCTAACCCTCCAGGCACCACTAATCCTGGCTTCTGCATAAAGGGCAAAACAAGGAAAATGCTAAAGTCCGAAGAGAATGTCAATGAACACCAAAGACGGACCACAAGCTAAAGAAGGAAATTAGTAAAACAAAGATAAACCACCAAACCATCAGCACAGACACGGCCATTTTCCGGATCATTATATAGAAATCATTCATGAAATACTTCAATTCCTCTAAACTGAATTGCATTTGTCGCAGTGAATCAAATACTATTTTGCATTCAAGGGTGAAGGATT
>CM042195.1:5126253-5145082 GCA_023539305.1 Ilex asprella | reverse complement strand
CTCGACTCAGCAGAGGGTTAAGGGTACCAGAAAAAGCCAAAAGTGATTGCCCAGAATATCTGTTTGCTTCCACGGCCACTTAAAGCAGTCACTTTTCCATGTTTCAACATCCAGAATCAAACTAAGAAACAGATTGCCTCCGTCACTCTCCATGACAAATTCTCCCAGACTAATAACCACAGAATCTAAGTTTCCGGAGTTTTTTTTCTTTTACCCTGTTTTCTTAATAAGCAACATCAACAATTCAATCAGTGATTACAAGTTCACAGGGTTGAGCTACAAGCAAGCCATTTTCCAAAAAAAATATATCAAGCTTCAAAGTTCAAACCGATAGTTCATTTATCGTCTTTTATAGTAAGTTTGCATACATACTTGAGATTTTCCAAGCTCAATCTGCCATCCACAAAACCCAACACAACCTGTCAATTACTTTCTTAAACTTGCTTGACTTGAACCGCTGTATACATAATTTGCGCGGTGAAAGCAGCTGCTTAATTAAAGAGAAACACACAGTGCATTCGGCATTTACATAAAACGATCCCACATTAAGCATTGGAAATTATATTATTGTAAAAAACAAAATTTCCTTTTTCAAAAAAAAAAAAATAAAGGCATCAGGCCTGAAGATTGTGCCTTCCATAGCATACATTAGCACCCAACATCGTTTCAATGTCACTTCCAGTTTGAATCAATCTCGGGGATTTACATCACAGAAGTTTCACTTGTTATCCAAGGCACCAGACAAATAAAATACTTAATTTGCATAACCATAAAGGTCTTTCTCAGTGGTGTTGTCCGTTCCGGTACCAATGACACTTATCCGTTCAAATTTACGTAACAAGTTTGTGTTATTAAGTTCTTCTCACGGTCCTATTACCCTCTTTCCCCCATCCAACTTTTCTGCTTGCCAGAATCACAAAAAATGATAAGTGTAAAAAATGAGAGCCAATAATTGTAAGCGCAGAGAAAACTCCTGTGTAGTTCCCCTTTTATTCCTTTTGTTTCTTTTCTTTTCTTTTTGTGTGTGTGGGGTTGGGGGGGGGGGGTGTTTGGGTTATGCATCTTTTGAGCATGCCGATTAGCAAGCGCATTGCTTCCTCTGCCGTCACAAGAAGAGTTTCTGGGAGAACCTTTATTAAGCAAAATGTCCTTCGAATCAGTTGGTTTAATGAATAAGAGTGATCCCCGGGCAGAAGGATTCAGGAATGTAAATTGTTAAAGAACACGCATGAGACACTGGCATGTAGGAGATCTTTCACGAGCAGCAGTTTATTATGATCTAATTATTTGAAAAATTTTGTTTACAATGACTTGTTCTTCAACCACCGTAACATATATAAGGCAAAATCTGGCTCATCACATTCATTTGAAGCCCACTTAATTAGCCAGAAACCATACGAAAAGAAGTCTTCATTTCCAACAGTTTTGTTAAATCATATACTAGATTAACACGAGTTGATCTTACTTGCCGAAGAATTCAGATATCATTCACACAATACCTTATTAACGGTCCTTTAAGAAGTTTACCACTGTTTTAATGTTCAATTTTTTCACCCAAAAGAGGAAGAAAGGGGGAGGGGGGGGGGGGGAATTTGGTTCAGGCGGGGAAATCAGCAAAGTTAACAGCTGCAAAACAGTTGAATCAGCTTATCTTATGGCCAGTGTATTCGAAACCACCTGTTTTTTTTTTTTGGAACGGTAGAAATCAGCTATGTGGAATCATGTAATTTCATTCAATTTCCTGGAAAGCACTAGACTTTAAGTTGTGAACTGCTAGTTATTTCTACACCAAAAACGATTACACTAGTATAATGAGCCAATAAAGAATCACTAAATGCAAATGTACCTGGCGGTGTTTTCCAATGGATCTGGACTCTCTTGCACTTTTTCCATGCAGGTTCCTCTGGGTCCAAACTCGTGTTATTTTCAAGAGGAGCTTCCTGCTGATTAGATACTTTTAAGGGAAGCTTTTCAGGGTTTTTGTGTTCCTCAATTTTGGGCCTTACATGACCTTTAGATAACGAGCTGGCTTGAGCAGAGGAATCTTTGCTAGGACCTTCAGACTTCGCTTGGGGACTTTCATCAGAAGCTGTGCTATTTTTCCCATATTTGCTCTGCATGAACTGCGCACGCATTTTTGCCTTTTGTATATCATCAGCCGAAAGGGGGCGACCTTGAGTAGCAGACACTGTTCTTGCAACAGGCATGCTCCTTCCAGCCGTTCTTTGGCCTGGTTGCTCCACCAGTAAAACTTTTCTCCGTTCCCTTATTTCTGTAATTAGCTAAGGCAATGGACTCTATGCTCTTCAGTATATATGAACAAATCAGAAATCATGTATGCATAGTTCATGTTGCTTTCAGCTATTTAGTTAAAAATATAATAAAGCAGAGCAGAGGTATCGTTAAGCCATTCAGTCCACATATTGTAACAGCAGATAGTGGTGTTCTAAATAAAGACATTCTCGTTTCCCATAATATCAGCAGGTTAATTTCTGGTAACTGCAGTTTGCTGCTCTGAACACAATCTTAACCTACGAGGGAGACCATATTTATAAGTTGTCCATCCAAAAACAAAAAGACTTGAAGAACTCCAACAATGTTTTCACACGGTCCAGTACAGGCAGTGAAAGTAAAGATCCTTCAGACGATGAGCATGTGGTGTTTGACACATGTTCAATCCCAAACATAATGTGGTACCCAACTAGTCAAGAATAGCAATGGTTATTGGTAGTCTTTGGCTTATATCTGTCCTCAGTTGGGGATTAAAGACACTAAAGGAGGGAGTAACTGAGCTTTTGCATATGAATTAACTGAGATATACTGCCAGATAGTCGAACAACATTAAATTTTCAAAAGTTATGCCGTAGAATGATAAACCTCAGCACATTGTCCATCTTCATATTATCTCCTTAAAAAAGTTACACGAGCCTCTAACACTACTTTTTACCAATTCCCCCTTCCAAGGTTGATTCACACATTGAGAATGTTCCTCAGAATCTTGTGCAAAACCAAAATCTAATTATTCACTTATGAGCAAATATTTTTTCTAGTTTACTTTTTCCTACAATTGCAAGCACCCACTTAATTTGCAAACAGACTTTGTATTCCACAGTACCTCCCAAATCATGTGCTGATAGGAGCTATAAACATGTTACAACAAGAAGCAGTACCAACGTATATGCCCAAGATGCACTTCCGTTATGAAACTGAAAGAACTTACATATAGCCAATCGCATCTTCATAGCAAGGTAGCCTTTTCTTTGCTCTCTTTTGATGGAATAACACATTGATTCCTTTGTCAGGCATCCCAAGTTCTCAACTAAGTGAAATTTACCCGATAATTATCCATACAAGCCCACTCCCAAGGTTATTTACTTTACACACAAAAAGAAAGGAACAAGCACAATGTCTATAGAGATTTCAAACATATTGCGATCTTATTAGGTACATATGCAGCTTTTATCGGCATTTCAACTTCAAATTTTCGAAGGTTTTTGAATTGTTCTCCAAATCTAGAAGTTATGTCTTCCTCGAGACAAAAAACGTTTGATTCAATATTTCATTTTTCATCAGCCCTCTTTCTATCACATAGTTACCTTTTGCACGGCTCCTATCTTAACACCCATGCATTTCTTTTTCTCCATATGCAGCCTCCACCCTTTAATGGACAGAACAGCAAGGATGTAACATTTCCTGTCCAATATTGATTTGACTTTCATAAGGAGTGTGACTCGGTGCTCTTTTCTAACTCTATCATCCCCCAAGTTCTGGTATAAATAAAGTCAGTTATTAACAGCAAGGTTTCCAGGATCCAGTTGCTCTGAAAATGCAAGCCTTTCTATCAGCCAGAACAAAAAAAAAATGCATCTAGCAGCAAGATCAGCCAACCATTTTGGGTTGCCTTAGGGAGTCATTTCATTGCTCCGAATGCTTGATATTTTCTTAGAAGTAGCAGATCATATAATAGCCTTATTCAGCATAAAAGCATATACTTGTTGATTTGATTATTTTGTTCCTGAGTTTTAAGTATAAATTGACAAAAGAATTGATTTCGTCCACATAGAAATGAGATTTCTTGTCCTTCTCTGGAAAATCCAATTGAGGCTTTATTGCTCAGTTCAAGGATTAAAATTGACATATTCTGCATTAGGCACTAGTAAGGGAAACATCTCAAAACTTCCAAATAGTATTAAAAGAAAGGCATTACGAAAACTGCCTCCAAATGAATTAGCAGATACAGCAGCAACCAGGGGACATCTGAAAATGTATGTGATCAACAAAATTCATGTGCTTTACAAATGCTTTTAATATTGAACTTTTTTTCTAACAAGAGTCAAGGGAAGGACACTGTTGTAAGAGGATTAGGGGGTCTGGATTTACATGTATCAGGGTCCTGACTTCTAGATAAAAATTGGCAGAACCAAAAGCACCATCTTCCTCCAATTTTAGTTTTTATTCTAATTATGGGCCAAGTATGGTTGTAATGCAACTCAAAGCCCATCTTTATAATTAAACAACATTGTTCCTATCTTCGCACACGAATGCATTATCAGTGATTTGGCTTCTCTTGAGTCACCATAGTGTCACCTATTGTTACTTTCAAAAATGCGTCAATAAATTATTTATGCACCTTCAGTTATTCTACAAAATGTGTTACCCTTGAATCAAAATAAATGCTTTTCCTCAGAGGTTTCACAAAAATGTAATGAGAAAATATCAAACTTGACACCTTCCAAAATGACAATATTAGAAGATACAAGGCGATAAACAAAAAAGTTGCCCAAGTCAGTTAACCGTGCAAGACGTAAACTACCACCAAGATGGTAACTGGACCAGATTGTATAATGCTTATAAAAGAGTAGCAATTCTTGTGGAAAATATCATATAATGTCCTTTAGGCAAATATGATATTAAATTTTTTCACTTAGGCAGAAAAAAGTCAGTGTATTCCTCCACAGACACGAATTGAAGAAAATGGAACTGAATCATAATTTTCCACTACCACAACTCCAATCACCATTAAAACTACAGAAAAGTTTGAATATTTTACAGATTAATCTTTTAATTTAAGAATCACTTGATGAAAGTATATTTGAAATGACTAACTTTGCCTCTTAAACAATGTTTCTTTATTACCATGTAAGAGTTTACAAGTCAAAGCATATATCAGCTTTTCAAGGAAACCTTCACATATTTTAAGGATACGGGATGAAGGTACACCTCTCATAAGCTTCTTATTAGAGTCATCTGTGGATGCTGTAAGTAGTTTTAGTGGCTGTGGAGATTCCAACCTCCTGAAAAAGAAAATAAAAAAACAATCAAATTGAGTGCAAGCAGACCACAAGAGACCTATCAATAAAATAACCACACACCTGAAGTTTTCTGAACTATTGTATGGAGTTAGAGCCTTGTCCTAAAGAGCAACAGAGAACACTAATGATCATCCACGACATGAATGTGTTAAGCAAAGATTATTTCACCATGTAAAACACTTACAGAAACATCAGCATTTGAATCCCACGATTCATTGCCCATAATTTCGCCAATGCTGCACATCATCATGGCATGATAGTGAAAAACTAAATTTGTAATTAGAAAAAAAAAGGAACAAATGTGAAATAGAATATAGGCTTGCCTCTGCTTCAACAACATCTCATCCTGTACATCACTTGCAGATTTCAGGGCATTAGGTTTCTTCATAGCTTGGCTTCTTGCAAAAATTTTGCTCCATCTAGTTAACAATATCCTCGCCCTGTTTGAGATGTCTGAGCTCCAAATCAGATAAATGAGATTCAAAATACCAAAGGGTCATGAAAGAACTCAACTACAGCCTAAAGATATTTTGAAAATAGTAAGTTATACACTCCAATAATGTATGCAAATTGTAAGTCAGGGAAATCTTTGAAAAAAAGCAGATCACATTGAATTAGACCCCACTTTTTCCAACAAAATTCTCTCTAAACGACCAATGTAGAAGTCAACATTAGCCATCTTTATTTCCCCCATAGCTAAAGATGATCAAAAGAAAGAATCACAATATCACGTAAAATCCCTTAAAACCCTTGAACCCCCCCCCCCACACCCAAAAAAAATGAAAGAAAAGAAAAGGGAGAGACGCAAACACAAGAAATCATGATCTTAGTCCTGCAAAATTAAGATTTACAACTGCTGTCACTGCCACGTTAATTGGCTGTACAGCATGCGTGATTTGCCACTTAATAAGTAATAATTTCTTAATGTATACACTATCAAAAGTTTCTTGAAATAATTAATGAGCACAGTCTAATTTTTTCGATAAGAAACAATACTTCTATTAATAATAAAAGCACAAGGTTACAAAAACCAATCATAGGTGGACAAGTATAAATATGAGAAACAACATAAAACAAACAAAGAAAAACAAAAATTATGACCGCAAGGCACAAGTATTGTTAATGTCACCATCACATAGCATATCACATGATCTTGGCTTTCGTGTGCTTCAATTGATGACCTTTCTTATTGAGTGTTTGCCTCAGTGATGCTCACAATGTTTGACACTCCTACTATGCTCAGGTATATAAATACGACACTTCATAGTCCTTAAGTAAATGAACACCTTCCAGAATATACAATATGTAAAAGTCAGGTGCATATTAGAGAGAGAAAGAGAGAGCAATTATCTGCACAAAAACACACCTGATGTCCTGTAAAACCGCAATCTATTAACACTTTGCAGAATGGCTGACATGTGTGCAGGGAGAGCTTTATGTATAGGCAGGTGACAAAGGACCTAAAAACAACCATTCAACCATTCAAACCCGGACTCCAGTGCAAGGTCCAAGAAGCAAAGCATGTAATCAACCAACATCCTGGAACATGAAGATACCTTAAGAATCACATTAAGAACACTCGTTTGTTCTTCAGTCGCCGCTTGACTCAACAAAGTTGCCAAAATCATTACGCCACCTTTGGTCAAGAACCTAAAAGTACATGAGAGAATAAATAAGCTGGAATAGCAATACAACAATAGATATCTGTGTATATAGAAAAATGATGTCATCACTACCAATGAAGTACTGAAGGATTTTGTATCTGCAAGATCCACTCCATCAATTTAACCTGCCCAGAGAATGTTTCTTCTTTCCGCATCATACTAAATATATTCTCAAGGAAATGTTTATCCGAGTCATCTACACCAGGTAGGACCTCATCCTGTGTAGAGCAAGATGGTCCTCCTTCAGAAATGGTAGGACTAGGAGCTACAAAGTTTAAGGGAACAGGCTCAATAGGCATAACAGGATCGGAGCTTGACGGGAGCTCATCCCTTACTTCTTTACATGCATTAGATTGGATTGTCTTCTCTCTTGACAATCTAATGACCTTCCTCACTCTTGAACGTTGACTATTAAAAAACTCCCGAACCTAAGCAAAACAAGTAATAAAAAAGAGGTATAAGCAATTTATTTTTACACCAACTCTCAGTTGACATAGCAACGCTGTGATAGTTTTAAATTCTTCGATTGCAAAGAGTGATTGCTGAGCTCATTATGAGAACAAAACAAAATTTGTGCATCTCAAAACAGAAACTCAAGGCAACTTCCTGATCCCTGAGAAGGAGTGCAGTACAAAATATCCAGTAAGAAATAATGCATAATGCATGCTTGAACCAAATGATTGCTTAAGGGTGACTGAACCAATGAACAACCTTCACCCTCAAATCTACCCTTCCCCATAACAACCTCTCCCCCCTCCCCCCCCCAAAAAAAAAAACCCCACACACACACACACACAAAAAAAACCCAAATTTATGGTTTTTGGAAGTCTAGTATTTACACAAACAATCTAAACACATATGTACAAAACAACCAATGGATTTTGAGGGGCCAAGCCCAATGGCCTAGCTCAAATTATAAGCCCGGTCCGAATTTATAGCGCATCTCCAAGAGATCCAGCAAGTCTAGCTCAATGTGATCAACCCAGTCAAGCTTATCAAACTCAAGGAGCTACATTAGTGGGGAAACAAGCAAGGGTCATCCAATAGACTCCTCCTCGCCGCCTTGGAAGGAGTCAACCCTCACCTCATTCTTTGACCGAGTCTCTTGGAGAGCACCTCAACCGCCTCACCCATTGAGAAGAAGTCGCCATCTCCACTACAATAATTATTTAGTTGTTATTAAGTCGTCTCAATCTATTAGGAGACGACTATAAATTGTAAGCCCCACCAATACTTGGGGGGCAAATGACACTTTGTTGAGCACAGTGTTCTCCTTGCACACTTGAGTTAAGAAAAGACCCCGCAACCCTAGCTATTCAAAAATAAACGTAGGTTACTTTGACCGACCCACTATAATTCTCGTTTTCTCTCTACCTTAATTACTGTATTTATTACTGATACTTGACAGGTGGTGTGCAAAGTCAATTTGTACATCATCAGTTTAGCGTCATCTATGGGAACCGACAAACTTCTCACTTTTAATCACACTCTCTGGCGATCACCACCAGATCGATGAATCAACCTGAGAATAATCCACCACCAAAGGAGGAGGTTGCTCCTCCACCTACCAATCTTGTCCCAAATGTTGGAGACCATGCAGCAGTTTGTGGCCCAGAACCAGCAGATCTTGCAACTAATTCTCGCTGGAAAAGGAGGAGCACAATGCGGACCTCGAGTGAGAAGAGCTCCACGCCCTGGTCATCAAAGAGCTCCCCACCTAGGCACTCCCCATCTAGGCGCCCCACACAGGGGAACCCACCATGAGGGACCTCCAGCTCTCTCTCCCCATGGTGGAGACCCTCATTTCCAAGAGGATGAGGACAAGAATCCAAATGTGGAGCATGGGAACCATTTTCATAACAATTCCAAAGGAGCTCCAGATCATTGGGACAAGAAAATCAAGGAACTAAAGAATCAATTGGATGGCATTTTCAACGCCATGAAGGCCCAAGGATCAGAAATTGTTGAGTACCTCGTAAGGCGCACTAACACGCCTTTTTTAGCCGTTGTGGCAAATTACCCACTTCCCTAGAAATTCAGAATGCCATCGGTGGAAGCATGTGATGGCACAAAAAACCCACTAGATCACCTCGACACCTATAAGTCTTTGATGCAGCTGCACAATGTTCCTAACTAAATTATGTGCAGAGCCTTCCCAGCTACTTTGAAGGGATCTGCCCGACGATAGTTCGCCAAGCTCACCCCGGCCTCCATAAGCACATTCACCGAACTAAGCAGATCATTCGCGACGCATTTCATTGGTAGATAATGTCACCAAAAGTCTGTCACCCATCTGCTCAGCATAAAGCAGATCGAAACGAGAGCCTAAGAAATTATCTCATTCGTTTTAACAAGGAGGTCCTCCAGACTGAGGAGCCCGATGATAAGGTCACCATGACCGCCTTTTTGGGAGATCTTCGTTCATCAAACTTCCTCTTTTCAGTAATGAAGCGACCAAAAAAGAGCATGTCAAAACTATTGACAAAAGCTCAAAAATATATGAATGCTAAGGAAATCAACAAATTCAAGCAAGCTGAATCATCTCGCGGGTCACCACAACTGATTAATAAATTAATAAATAATATTATTTCATTAATGTTAAAATCATTGTGTACACAATGATTAAAACACATAAATACTGAGTTCTAGATATTTAAAAAATAAGTTATAATTAATAAAATGACTAGCAGTTATTTAATATGTAAATTTAACAAATAATAATAACATAAAAGAATAATTATAAAAAGAAAAAAAATTAATGAAAGATATCAAATTAAATTAATGATAGTTATATATAGTTAAAAGTAAAAAATTATAATACAGTGGGATATTAAATATAATTGTTCATTACTTATATAACAAAAAAAATATATAAAAAGTAGCACAGGTGTTTCGACCGAAATGGTCCGACACAGTAATGTTTCAACCGAAACTTTAAAATTTTGGGATTCAACTCATGTTTCGTGTCGGTGTGTTAAAATTCCGAAACGTTTCGGATGTTTCGGACGTGTTAACACGACATTTTGATCCTTGGTCACCACAAGCTTGACCTACCTCTACACTACTCTTAAGCAGACAGCCTATCTCCCATTTAGCGGCTCTCTCGCTGGTCGTCAAAAAAGCTTGACCTCTACACTGTTCTTAAGCAGACAACATATCTCCAGCTTAGCGGCTCTCTTGCAGATCGCCAAAAAACCTTGACCCTACACTGTTCTTAAGCAGACAATCTATCTTCAGCTTAGCGGCTCTCTCGCGGATCGCCAAAAAATTTGACCTCTGCACTGCTCTTAAACAGGCAGCCTATTTCCAACTTAGCGACTCTCTCGCATGTCACCAAAAAAACTTGGTCTACCTCTACACTACTCTCAAGCAGGCATCCAATACCTCCAGCTTAGGGACTCTCTCATGGGTCGCTGAAAGCTCAGTCTCAAAAGATGCAACTCTCACACGAGCAATCCTCAAACTCTAACTTTTCTCTCACGCAAGTAGTCTGCCTCTCTCTCTAAGTAATCATGTTATATATTTTTTTATGTTAGAATAACATTATTTTTGTCATATCTAGGCTTGCTTTTGAAACTCAGGTCGCGCCGCCTGTAACCCACGAGACTACATTAGATTGAATGTCAACAATCGGGCCTTATCCATCAAGCACTATCAGCTCATTGCTGCAACACTCCCGCACTTTACAACTAGCACAAACACGGCCTGCCTGCACTTGTCCCTAAACAAGGCTCCTCCATCGCAATCAACAAAATCACCTCAAGCGTCCAGTAACTTCGAGCTTGACCACGCCCATTGACTGATGAGACCACCTCAGCGCTCACGGGTCCTTGCCCAACTGACCTCGGCGTGCTCCTACCATAGCAAACAGCAGAGCCGACCAAAAGGCCCAGCACCAAGGGGAGCTTGCCCATATTAATCGAGGAGCACAATGCTAGCCAAGGCTCGCCCAGCTGCAAGGACGCTGCAAGGACGCCTCGCCAAGAGTCAATGGAGAATTGCCCATACTGCCCAGCACTACTAGCAGCACCTCGCCAAAAGCTCCCTGGACCGCCTCAACTGCACGGGCGCCCAGCCATTGGGCGCGTGCTGCATCCTCCCTCAGGCCGCCAATCTGCACGTCTCTATGCTCGTCCACTATTGGTGCCCACACACGAGCAGGCTGCTTGCCAAAATCCCCTAAATCAACGCCCAAAGAGGTGCACAAAACTCCCAAGTCGCCTGGACTCCTCAAGTCAGTGCCCAAGCCTCCCCAAATAAGCACCAAAACCACATGCTAGCCCAAGGCAAGAACAGGCTCGCCCAAGGCAACCCCAGGCTCGCCCAAGGTGCTCCAAACAGGGCTTATAATATATCAAATTGAAGCTCTTGACGAGCTCTACAAAACCCACTGCCTATGACAGTGACTGATGCTATTAAAAGTCCAAAAAAAGCCCAGAAACAGTTGTTTTGGCCTCCTGAAGTTTTTTTTTTAAAAAAAAAAAATTTGCTTGCCCAGAATAGTACCCTTCTCTCCCAAACAGTGTCCAAATCGCTAGCCCAATTCTCTGCTCAAAATTTTGACCGTAACTTTTACTTGGTTACTTCAAATGGGGCTTATAATATATCAAATCAAAACTCTCGGCGAGCCCTACGCAAGAAGTACATATTTTGGCCTCCCAAAGTTTTTCCAGTTATGTCGGTCAAGTTATGTCGGTCAACCGAAAAATCAAATTCAACCGAATATCCTCCTTTTCAAGTTCCATTGGACACAGGGCATTGAGAGACAAATGATGGGCCAAGTCTAATGGCCTAACTCAAATTATAAGCCCAATCTGAGTTTATAGCCCATCTCCAAGAGATCCAACAAGTCTAGCCTAATGTAGTCAACCTGGTCAAGCTTATCAAACTCAAGGAGCTACATTAGTAGGAGATCGAGCAAGGGTCATCCAAGAACCTCCTCCTAGTCACCTTGGAGCAAGGGTTATCCAAGAGCCTCCTCTGCCACCTTGGAGCAAGGGTCATCCAAGAGACTCTCCCTCGCCGCCATAGAAGGAGTCAACCCTCACCTCATTCTTTGACCGAGTCTCACAGAGAGCACTTCAACCGCCTCACCCGTTGAGAAGAAGTCGTCAGCTCCACCACAATAGTTATTTAGTTGCTATTAAGTCGCTCTAATCTGTTAGGAGACGACTATAAATTGTAAGCCCAATCAACACTTGAGGGCAGATGACACTTTGTTGAGCACAACTCTCTACTCTCCCTCTTAGCTTGTAACTCTCTAGTCCCCTTGCATACTTGAGTTAAGAAAAGACCCGACGACCCTAGTTATTCAAAAGTGGACATAGATCATCTTGACCGAACCACTATATTTCTCGTCTTCTCTCTACATTAATTACTGCATTTACTACTAATACTTGACAAGTGGTGTGTAAAGTCAATTTGTGCAATATCAAATTTCATGATTTTCATCCATCTCTCCATTATCCCCACTAAAAAAAAAAAAATGGCCATGGTGCAGGAGACGTTCAAAAATTCATTGCATATGCATTATGTAAAAGCATGATATAATAAATGGGGGGGAGACCCTTAAACAAAAAAGGAAATGTAAAAGGAAACCTGTGTGACTGTAACACCAAAACGAGCACTGATCTCACGAGATTCCTTCTTGGTAATAGCATCTTTGACGGAGAAAATCAACTGCATGTACTTTATAGCCTTAGGGTTTAGCAAATCTCTAGGTCTTTTTCCTGCAAAAATGTAATCAAATTGCCAACAAGCATAACTTATGAGACAATGCTGCAAGTGATCCAAATCAATGGTCAAAGAGACTTGAGGCAATGTAATATCAGTCTTAGGATACCACCTTGTACGCAAAAATCGTCACAAAAAACGTAGTATAAGTTAAGCACATTTAAATACAATTGTTTCCACTAACTAGTCTGTAGACTTACCAATTTTAATTGATAGAGCGCCAGCAGCCTGCACATCAAGGTAAAAAATGGATGAGTAATCAGCATGACATAAAAAACACTAGGCTATTTCAACCAAATAAATGACAGTAAGGTTCCTCTTATACTACAAAAGGAAAATTGCACTCATGCTTCAATATATTGTGGAGTAAACAAGACAATACCCAGCTTAGAATGTGACGTTATAACTTCAATCTTGAATTAAAACACAGTCACTGTTAACTATTTCAGCATAAGCATGGTTCCTGACATTACTTGATTCATGGTTCTGTGGCTTTCAGACAAATACAAATGCACTGTGAACCGCAGTTTTTGGTAAGTGTATATTAGCAAATCTGAACCCTCAATTTTTGGTAAAAAAAGAAAAACAATTCAGGCTTCATTCTAAACCTCTAACTTTTAAAACAAAAAAGCTTCTGTCAACCAGGAACCATCCAAATTCGTTAACTCAACAGCCAAATCAACAGAAATCAAAAGCCCAAATCCTATATTCACTCTTTCTTAACCGAAGAAACAGCAAATTCCACTCAAACGAACATAAGAATTATGTTTTCTCGGCAACCAGAAAGACAAACATATAAATTCCTGGGAATAAAATTGAGAAAAGAAACAGACGCACCATCTCTTGAGAGAGAGGATTGACACCGGTGAGTTTGCATTGCGTGGCGACAATGTCTTCGAGCTGATCGATCTGGCTTTGGAAGAGCTCCTTCTGCAAGGCCAACGAATCCTGAAACGACGCCGTAGGGTTGCAAACTGGCAGTTCTAATTGATTCTCCTTCCAGACCTTCATTATCGAATCTGATAATGCAACCTTCCGAGCTCAACGCAACAGATCGGAACAAAGCGAGCATTAGTACTCGAAAGAACGATTACGAGAAACAAATCCAAATTATTTAGGGCTATTTGCTGGGGCTAGGGTTTCGGAACTGCTGTTGTAGTCGACTAGTTCGCGCGCGGCGGGGGGGGGGGGGAGAGAGAGGGAGAGGGATTGTCTGTGTTTCGGATAGATAGAGGAGCTTTGAGCGGCGAATTGGGATTTGCGAAACTCTCTTCGACTGTACGCTACATTAATGACGAACTTGGCCTTGTATGAACAAGAACAGATGCTGCTGTTCATAGTGGGTGTGCTCCACAAAACGACGCCGTTCTACACACGCAACGGTGTATAAAATGACCTGGTTGCCATATGCTAAAAGGATGGGAGAATTATATTTAGACCCCCTTGAAGTTTTGTCACTTAATTACTTAAACCTCTTAATATTTAAAATATACGCACAAACTCTTAAAATTTATACGCGCGTAACATTTAAATCATGTATTCAATGTCCATTAGAATATTCATTAATAAATTAAACCCAAATTCTTTGAAATTTATAGGTGTTTAACACTTACACCCTTCAAATTTAAAATATTACACTTCGATCTCTTTTTAATTACAGAACTAACGAAATCTATTGAATGATCAAATTACTCAAATTAAAAATATAAGATATTTTGTCCATTACGGTTTGAGCTCTTATTTAATTTTTTAGTTATATTTTCAATAAATACTATAATTGTAAACTAATTATGATTTTTTAAATAAAAATTTGAATTTTTATTTTAATAAATGACATAATAGAACATACATTTTGGTTAAAAATTTTAAAATATTTGATATTTTATCTTTGATTTGAGTATTTTTTGTTTAAATATAATAGTTTAAACTTAAGTGATCCAAATATTACAAGCTTAAAAATTTTAGAAGGTCTACATGTAATTTACTAGCGAATAAACTGACGGACATTGATAGCAGGGGTTTAAATGTTACACACATACAAACTTTAATGGGTCTATATATAATATTTTAAATGTCAATGGTCTTAAGTGATTAAGTGACAAATCTCATGAAATGTTAATGTAATTCTCTCTAAAAAAAATATTGTATTATTTAATATGGGTTAATACAATATTAAGTGTATATTTGGATGGTAGTGTTGGAGTGAATTGAATATCTAAAAATATATCATTTCTTATCCAATCTAAATCCACCCAACTTTCATCCGGATATACCTTAAACATGGGATAAAGTTTATACTCATTATAATCCAATGTTTGGTAAGACACTATATAAGGGTGGTATAATAGATCATTAATTATATACTGACAAAAAAATCATCAATTTTATCTAGTTATTAATATTTTTTTATTACTTGGTGAGTAAAATAATAAATTTATAACTTAATACGCTTAAACTAAACTATAATATCATATCCCCAAATGGTATTATAATTGGCTCAATAGTACATATAAAGTGTATTATTTGGATAAGTATTTCAAATAAAACTATATATAATGTGAAATATTTTATGTAACCAAATGTAATATAAAGTTAGATTAGAGAGTTTAAATTTATTATGATTCTTTAATACATCCCCTAACACTACAACCAAACGACTCATATGTGAACTTTGTGACACATTTACGTATGTATAAGGTAATGACAACTTCAAGGTTAATCCTTTCAAAACTTAAATTACATAAAATAAATTTTAAGAATGAAACAACTCAATTTATGCAATCAACCTCGATAATTAGGAGGACTATAATTTGGGTTCGAATACTTCTTAAAAAATATGAGTCAACTTTGAGTATTTGAGAATCAATATCTAAAATAAGATGATCGAGTACGACATTGAGACACCTTCATTAAGCTCACGAAATTCACTAATTATAAATGAGTCTCTCCCTTCATTCATAATAAATGATATTGTAGTGAATTTCATTGCTTATTGGTGTGCCTTTCAATCATACATATTAGGTACAAGGGTGGCATGAGACATTTTAGAGCCTAAAGCGAAAACAATAAATGATATATTTTTATTTTTAATATAAATAATAAATTTAATTTTTAAATACAAAAAATATTAATTAAAATTTTATATTCAAGATTTTGTTACTATAATTGAACTTAATAGTAAGAGAGAGAAATAATAATTGAAAAATTATGATAGTAATTTTAAATTTGACTTTTTTGGGGGTTAAAACTAGATTTTTTAGTAGTTTTAGGCAGTTAAACCAATAAGTAGTTAATTTTAGTAGTTTTAGTTAAAACTAAGTAATTTGGGTTCTTTTTTAAAAATAGGGCCTAAAACTCAAGTTTTTTTTATAATACTGTTGAGCCGCCCCTCCCTAGGTAATTAATCAATAAGTAAAATCTAGTTAAAACTTAAAAGAATAGTAGATGGGATTTCAATAAATAAGATAATCAATAATATGAATTTTAAAGTCACTTCATTTATATATCAGTCAACAACATGCTAGACAACTCTATGCAGTTTGTTACATATTACCATGTCAACAAGGTTTCCTATTGTATAACCATTTAAAAGTTCATTTGTTATTTTGTTGAGAGTTGTTGACTCTTCCCTTTTGTTTCCAATGAAATAGTACAAGGTCTATCAATCTTCTTCTTCTTTTTATTATTATGACACAACGTTTTTGAGTTGACGTGTGTATCTTTTCATCCTTTCCTTTCGAGGGATATATTTTTTTGTGCATTGAGCAAAAGTATCTACAATATGCATTTATTTTACAAGAATGTTCGATTATAATTCAATTATACTATTATGTCCCTAAATCTTGGTTGTGAGTTTTTCTTTTTTTCAAGCCTGATTTGTGTTGGAAACTTTGTTGAGCAAATAAAGGCCACTAAAAAGAAAAAAAAAATGAATTTTGTCACGGAATTGCGCAATTATCCAAATGTAAAGGGGGAGTAAAAGTAGGCTGACTCATGTCTATGCTAGTGTACTCAAAATGGTTGAATAGGATAAGATGAGAAGATTTAAGTTATCTATAAACTATTCGGACTAAATTTTTGGGCAAAAGGTTCCTTGGGTAGGTGGAGTTAATAGATATTTTCACACCAATCGGAATGTGTATCTCAAATATAATAGGTGTCCAATGTAGGAACAAGTAATGAGGGTAAGTATAACACATGTATTCGGACAATGAAAGTTGCCATCGGGGTTATCCGTTATTGCCTCTATGTGAGGAGTTAACGTCATACGTGACAAATGGGATTTACTCAATTATGTCGATTGTTTTTTGTATGACAAGGTACGTATAGTCCAAAACATTAATTACACAGATGTAACATTTCCTCTGATATAGCTTAGGCTCGACCTTCAAAGAAGGGGTACGTTCTCCTATGCAGGAAGTCGCAACTAGGTCACCACGAAGTCAAAGCTTTGAAGGAGTCGTACGGTCCACCAACTATATCGGTATTGCGACACCTACCTTACTTACTCAGAGACCCTCCTAAGGCTTTCATCCACAGTGTCCAAATGAGAATACTCACATAATTTTGATTTTTCAATCCACATGTCCCATCATTCTATATACTGGTCTAAACCATTAACCTCTTATTCTTTACAAGTCCCTCCAAATCATAGTCAAGCACAACTCAGTGAAAAATGAGTCATACAAGAGAAAACTCACTCGATCAAACTATACATTAACAACCTTGCATGGGGTCAAAGTCGACAATCATACTCTCTCACCTTCTTTGCCCAATTCTCCTCATATGAGGGTCATATTACCCTGTTCCAAGGTGGGGACCCCTCGTTTTGGTTCTTTAAGCCAATTAAGCAATGTTCCGCCACTAGTTGATTTCGCCACTAAATACTTCTAATGGATTATAGGTTTTCTCTAAGAGACCTTGTGCCGAGGGCACCTCACGGGGACTTGTTAGGGATGTCATTCTTGTCAATTGTAGTGCCCTAGCTTTGTGTCTTTACTTCCACGGTGGAGAAGTGAAACGCACTAAAGTTGCCCTCCATGTTTTCGCGCTACACTACCATCACTACAACATGCAACAGGAGAGTATGCATTTTCGCAGGAGTGACCTATTCTGTGGTCACAGAGTTATTTTTGAGGTGATCGCTTAATCTACGGACGGACCTATGTTACCATGTCACCCTTCAACGCTTTTTTTAATTGTGTCACATGTCACCTTGTGATTGAGACGCGTGTCATAATTATATTTGTCATTTACACAAAATAAATAAGTTATAGTCAGGTAATATATTTCGTATACATTATTGTTTTAAGTGAACTAAATTTTGTTTCGAAACAATCAAAACATCCAAAATATTTTTGTTTCCATAAAAATTAAAATGAATCATTGATGGACTATCAAAGTTATGTTTCGAAATGTTTCAACAAATGTTGCGAAAATAAAATTTTATTTTATTTTTATTTTCATCTTATTTTTTAAATATTTTGGAAATATTTTCGAAACGTTTATATTTTTTAGCTCATCAAAACTTTGCACCGAAATAAAATTTTAATTTTTAATTATTATATTTAAAAAGTGTATTCATGCCCCGTCTATTTTGTATACCATAATTTTATGATTGTCTCATAAAAAAGACCCCTTGTTAAGATTTAGGAGTATTTAATTCAGTCAGACGGTTGAAAATTAGGATCATGGTTCGCTAACTGTACATATATTTTTATTTGTATGTTCTTGTATATTTGGATTGGTTATGTATCTATGCCAATGTTTGATAAACTAATTTTAAATGTCTGTGGGATCCATTGGCAAAGATGGTTTAAAAATATTAAACTGATATGTTTTGGCTAAAAAATGGTTGAAATTATCTTGGAACATTTTTTTGCCAAAAACTCTTTTAACATATTTTACCATTTTGGAAGTTGCTGACGTCATTCCTCCTACACCTGAAGCAAATTTTGCTTCTTCAATCTAAATTGTTCACTACTCTTAAACTTCCACAAATTAAGAATCATAATTAACCTTCCCTAATCCACTAATGAATTTCCAAATCTTTCTTCAACACTTGAGCCAACGAATTTATACTTAGATGCTTAGGGACACCTGAGAGCTATGAAGCACGAA
>CM042195.1:5096912-5111253 GCA_023539305.1 Ilex asprella | reverse complement strand
CTTTCTTGCCTCTTTCTTATTGATATTAATTGCTTAAGTTTTTAGAAGAAAGAAGTTGCAATTTACCAGTTTGTACTTTCTTTCAGCACTCCGATTATTGCTGCTGCTGCCAAGAATTATTTTATCCTTTGCCTTTATTTCTCTTGTGATAGTGATAAAATATGGCAGTATGGTTCTGAGTGCATAATGTTTCTATACAAATATAGAATGACAGGAAGACCACACAGGTTATATGACACTGATGATCCATCCATTGCTAAAAGTGTTCATTGGTGACCTCCTTTCTGGGCAGGAAACTTTTTGTCCATGGGATAAGACATCCTCTAGAAGAACTGCAGGAATAATAACATTTTTTGGCAATTTGGACAAGCCAGCCATCTATCAAATCAAAGGAAGATTATGACGGTGAGACATCGTGGTGCAGTTGTCCGGCATTGAAATATTTAGATTCTGGACAACAATCCTTCATTCTTTTTTGTTTTCAGTCGTTACAAATTTACAATCAAGGGTATACTGATCATATTACGAAACATAACGATAGTCTAGATTGTTTAGATTCAACAATTTATATTACAATTACCTTTTAATTTTTTTCCCACAATAAATTTGTTTATTTATATTGAATCTTTTAACCACAATGAATCTTATATCCATACATACCATTTAACAACAATCGAATTATTTTAACCACAAAAACAAAATGCTTTGAATGGGTATACCCTAATTCTATTTTGAGAAGTCCCTTTGGATTCGAAGGAGGCGAAAAAGAAGTAGGAGAACCAAAGAAACGAGGCATTTCTCTCGTGTTTGTATGTGTGTGTGTGTGTATATACACACACACACACTACTAATAAAAGTACTCCATCAAAAAAAAATGATTGATTATTTTATCCCTAAAACAAAATATAAACACAATACTAGTCTATTTAATGTAGAACTCATATTAATAGGACTTCATTAATGCTAAACTTTTAGTTGGACAAATTTACTCTCATAATAAATACAATACTAACATTATTAATATGGAATTTATATTAGTACAACTTCATTTATATGACATACATTCAAGCCTTTCATATTCTTTCTTTTAAAATATAAAAGTTAACTATTAAAATAATTAAATTTATTTTTATTTATGTGTCTATTTTCATTAGTTGATGACAAGTTTATGAAATTTTAAATGAAATTGTATAAAGGCACTAAGATATTATTTAATATAACTTAGATAATACTATCAAATCCCGACTTTTCATTTTATTCTCTTTTATATTTTAGTTTCAACACATCGTTTTTAGTTATGTGTATTGCCAATATTATAATCCATTTTATTTTTATCCGTTAATGATGCAACGAATATTCACTATTACATTAATTTACTTATCACAACTTAACTTCTTAAATTAGCTCAATCAATTATTTATAATTAGATGACCACCATAACTTAAAACAGTTTCTCTTTAGTATTATTCATAATTTAATAAGTGACCATGATAATTTTTAGTTATACTAGTTATTGTACGTGTGCATTGCACGTCAACCATTTTGAGTTGTAGTTTAAATTTACTTTAATTTTTTGTGCACATAAGGGGAAAGAAATGTAATAGTCATTCACAAAATAATTAAAAAACATTGGAAAGTATGTACACAATACATTACACATCATGTTAATGCTTCAAATCGAAACATATCAACTATTAATCTTTATTTTCATAAAATGTAGAAATGCCATCGTCTTTTGTAAAATTGAAGTAAATCCTAAACTTTGAATCTTCTATTTTACTTGGAATAATCTAGATTTTTTTTAACTAAGCAAAAAAAAAAAATGTATGTTCTAATGAAGGCAAAATTGAAGGCGATCGTTAAAACGTGAATTTTTGTTTTACTTTAAAAAATAGGATTTGTTTTTAATTGAACAACTAAAGTATGTTGTGATGTCTTTTACAGAAATAGATGGAATTGAAGCTTTAAAGAATGAACTATTATTTTTTTTGCAAGTCAAAGCACGTCGAATCATCAAGGATCAAGTAAGCTAAAGGAAACAAAACTATCCAATGGATTTGTATACCTATAAATTAGAAAACTTGAAGTAGGCTAAGCCAATAAGCATTATTAATTCGCATGGTATGAAGTATATATTTCAATATCAATATCTATTAAAAAATCTTTATAGAACAAAAATAGGATGGGTTATGACGTGTATGGTAGATTTGCTGAAAATAAACTTGGTACTTTATTAGGAGAGGTTATCATGCATACTTCACAAAAGAGGTTGGTAAAAACACAAGACTACAATACCAACTTCGACCAAACCAAATTTTTTTGAATGATTTGTAATTTTTAATTTAGAATAATAAAATATTATACATGAAAAAATTGGTAAAAAAAATGAAAATAAGGTACCCAAAAGACATATTTTGGAAACATAATAAGACTCCCCACCAAAATATTGAATAACTTTAGTTTGAATGATTATTAGGTTGCTCTCTTCTAGTTTACCTCAAAAGAGCCTTGGAGTTAAAAAAAAAGCTTATTAAGTTGTTCAACACTCATCTTGAGCTTTAAAGCATTTGGGACCATTCAACTGAGCTTTCATGTAGGGTTTGGCCTTCTAGAAGTGACTAAGTATTGCAGTATTTTAAACTAATTATAAAATATCTTGTAGACTAAATGAATTTAACTATTTCAATAATTACTTATAATCATCACATTCAATAATTTTTATGTTAGAATAGTGTTGTAGATGATATTTTTTTATTAAACGGTGATATCACGTATTAGTAATAATGTAGTATTACCATTACAACTTAATATTTAGTCCTTATATAGATATAGATGTTACCACCGATCGTTAAATCAGTTGGTGAGAGACTGTTCTAACTTAACCAAGGTCCCAAGTTCTAGTTTTGGGAACGCAGCTGCGTTCGGTAGGGAGAGCTTTGCCGCCCTTGTGGTCCTACTCGGCTCGAATTCGGATTAGTCGGAGCCCAAAGTGGCTTTCGAATATCGAATAGTCTGACAAAAAAAAATGAGCAATGCTATGTATCCCAAATCTCTAACCCAAATTTTCATCCCAAATCAAGGAAGACCATTAGATCAGTGAGTCCCATTTTAAAAAGTTGATAGGACCCACTCATTTAATGATCTCCCTTCATTTGGGATGGAGATTTGAGTTGGAGATTTGGGATACATAATATTTCCCAAAAAAAATAAATATAGATGTCAACAAAAGAAGGAAATGGACAAAAATCTAAAACACACCAAACATTTCATAATCCTTCTGGTAAGGCTCTTCAACACCACATGTTCAAGTTAAAGTAGAATCTCATATACAAAACACACAGATTCAAAACTCAATTTAACCATTTAAATATGAGAAACTCATTTGAAATACAATCAACTCTGTCCTAATACACTTTTCTTTAATTTCACTCAATTATATATTGTATATTTAAGAACCAACTTATATATAAAGTGGTCCACTTAAATTCTTGGTAGATACGATGGATGATACATTTTTGAAAAAAAACACTGAACTCCATTCAAATACATACAAGTACAATTACAAAAAATTTTGTTTGCATACCTAGGATTCTTAGGACATGTTATTTGACCTCCTGAACGAGTAAATATTCAATGTAGCTATGACGCTTCAAAATTTGGGAGTTCTTTATTAACCGTTGATAACCCATCAACCTGCGAAAATACCCATACTTGTCACACGTCCCAACATTATGTCAATTGTATCCCCTTAATCGGGATTATAACCCACACATGTAACCTGAGTTCCTTTAATCATTTAATCTAATCGAGGTTCAATGTGCCTCAATATACCTCATTTAATGTCCATTTGTATCATTGGAACTAAAGGAATCAAAGTCCAAAAGCATCTCAAAAGAATTTTAAAATTTTTTATTTTTCAAAAAAGTACCGGTACGGTTTGTCCAGATTTGTCTGTTTGACCTGTTTTTTATTTTCAATCCATTCCAAACCCTTCCAAAATCAACTCAAACTCATACATCATGTATTTGTACATCGAACATGATTAATACACATTCTATTACAATTATTTCCATAGATTTACATGCCAAAAACTACGTTTTCAAAAATTTTATAAAAACCAAGGTAAAAGGCCACAAGTCGGCCTCTCTTCATCTTTGTATCCCTGAATAAGAGCTTTCCACCGACATATATCCCACACCTGAAATATTTTTCGTATGGGGTGAGCCATGCTCAATAGAGTATCCCCTATAGAGGTTATTCTCCACCTAGATGCATATGGAATGTACACATGCAACAATCAACAACATTTATCCATTTCAAACAAGAATATGTTATTCAAGGTTGAAATTCTACCATGTCATGTCATGATATGAGATGACACTCACTCATGCACTTTAACTCAAGCTCTCATCGGCTCCCACAACACAATACAATGCATGTATGTAAAACATTTATCATTGATGAAGTACATTCAATGCTTGTTTGAAATAAAAGTCTTGAGTTATAAAATCAAGCATTGTTAGATGTTGCACATCCAAGAGCACGTTTATAAATCAAAATCTTTAATAAAATCTTGTGTCATTGTTGGGCAACGGATTTTAGAATTGCATCGCCGGCTCCGTACGCCTAATTCACTTTTTTGGACTTGCACCGACAAAAGTGAAAAAACCAATAACCGGGTCTTGCACCTGAGGGATCTTCTAACCCTTCTTGCTCTACCCGACACAAGTTTTTCTTTTCATGCAATCGTGCGACTCTGTTGAACTTTGGTCCAACAGTACTGATCCCACTTACCACCCACCAAGGATGGTGCGTGATTTAAACATGCAATTACCCACACTCATATCCATGCAACCATGTGACTCAAAAGGAATTTTCAATCCAACTTTTCCGAGACCACATATCAATCACCAAGTATGGTGTTGATCTACCATGCATACACATACCCCTACACTCATGCTTAGTGCTCTTGAATGAGATGCAGCCTCATGCTCAATGCAATAAATGCGGAATGAGCAATTCAACCGGATAACATCATATCTCATGGCAAGTTGTATCATATGCATATAATCGCCAAAATTTATCACACCGTCAATAGATCACTAAGCATATATCAACATCAATCTTACAAACATGTTATTACATAAGCTATGTCCCTAACATGGTTCATTCACCAAGGTTCCACATAACATATAGCATAGTAGAAATATATACATCAATGCTATATAAATATACATCAATGCTCTGCTGTCTTTCTTCGAATTAATTACCAATTCATCCTTTTCGGCTTTTGTGTGAGTTGGTAGATCTCCAGGATCTGTGAACCCGCCTATCACAATATCTGAAAAATCCATGATCTTGAAAAATAACTCCATCTGTGTTTTCCAATGTTGAAAATTTGACCTCCCGTCAAATTTTTCAACGGGACATTGAACGAACTTGTTCTTGTTTGCCATCTTTAAACCTAACTCTGATACCAGATGTAGAATCTAAAAATATCAAACACTCCAAATATCTCTCTCACACACAAAATAATTAATCAAGAAAAACAAGAAAGACTAAAGAAAGAAAAAGAACAAACATAATGACGTTATAGTTTAACGTCAAAACCAAAAAGATTTCTCAAAAGCAAAGCTACTGTAATTACAAACATAAAAAAACTCTTTAAATATTAAAGAGATCAAACCAATTAAAAACTAACAAATCAAATCCTATTATAACTTTGATTAAACTACTCCAAACTAAACTCTAATTAAAAACTAATACTAAATAAATAAGGAATAAAATATTTGGAGAGTTTGGGTCAAACTCCAATACTTTTTCTTGTTAATTTTTTTAATATAATTATTAATTTATTATTATATTAATTTTATTTAAACGGGTAAACGTGTAATAAATGGTTTGACAGGTCTCACCCGAACACGACCCGTTTATTAAACGTGTTTGGCGTGTCAATCCATTTATTATTCAAACCTGTTAAGGCCTCACCCAAACCTGCTTAATTGGTGTCGATTAATCGTGTCGTGTCAAATTTTAACAGCCCTGCTGTTGTACATCGTGGGTGTGTTACACAAAACGACGCCGTTCTACGCACACAACGTTGCATAAAAAGATCTGGTTGCCATATGCTATGAGGATGGGAGAATTACATTTAGGCCCCTTAGGGCATGTTTGGTATATTTTTGTGATGGGTTTGGATTGGCTTGTCCAAACTTGGGTTTGATCCAAATTAATTTTTTTTCATGCCTGATTTGTGTTGGAAGCTTTGTTGATCAAATAAAGCTCACTTAAATGAAAAAAATTGATTTTTGTTATGGAATTTTGCAATTATCGAAGTGTAGGTGCAGAGTAAAAGTAGGTTGACTCATGTCTATGCTAGTGTACTCAAAATGGTTGAATAGGATAAGATGAGAAGATTTAAGTTGTCTATTAACTGTTCGGGCCAAATTTTTTGGCAAAAGATTCCTTGGGTAGGTGGAGTCAATAGATATTTTCACACCAGTCAGAATGTTTCTCTCAAATATAATAGGTGTCCAATGTAGGAATAAGTAATGAGGGTATGCATAAAACATGTATTCGGACAGTGAAAGCTCCCATAGAGGTTATTTGCGACTACCTCTGTACAGGGAGTTAACGTCGTACGTGACAAATGGGATTTACTCAATTATGTCGATTGCTTTTGTATAACAAGGTGAGTGTTAGGTGTCCAAAACATTAATTAGACAGATGTGACATTTCCTTTGATATAACTAAGGCTCGACCTTCAAAGAAGGTGTACGTTCTCCTATGCAGGAAGTCGCAACTAGGTCACCACAAAGTCATAGCTTTGAAGGAGTCATAAGGTCAACCAACTATAGCAGTATTGTGACACTTACCTTACTTACTCGGAGACCCTCCCAACGCTTTCATCCACAGTGTCCAAATGAGAATACTCACATAATTTTGATTTTTTAACCACCAATCCACACGTCCCATCGTTCTATATACTGGTCTAAACCATTAACCTCTTATTCTTTACGAGTCCCTCCAAATCATAGTCAAGCACAACTCAGTGAAAAATGAGTCATACAAGAGAAAGCTCGCTCGAGCAAACTATACCTTAACTACCTTGCATGGGGTCAAAGTCGACACTCATACTCTCTCACCTTCTTTGCCCAATTCCACTCATATGAGGGTCATATTACCCTGTTCCAAGGTGGGGACCTGTAACACCCCGTATTTTCTTTTATATAGTTGTATAGATATATATAGTAAAATATTGTTGTGAATGTGTGGATATGTATAATGAGGTAAGGATAAACCATATAGATTTTAATAATAGGATAAATACTAGAGACGCATATTGATTGAAAAGTTTGAGTTTCAAAGACGTTGAAATATGGAAATGGGAATTAGATAAGTTTCTAAATGTTTCTAGGTCAAGATAATGTTTCCATTGAATCCGGAAGGTCGAAAAACCTTGGGAAAGGTAATATGAAGTGCATTGGAAACTTGGAAGACGGGGGAAGAATCTGTCTGCTGAGTAGTACCGGTACCGAGTACCGGTACCCCGATTCCAGAAGGTTTTTGGTACCGGTACCGGGTACCAGTACACTCGATAAAAATCTGGACATTTAATGTCACGACCTTGATCCAATTTTAGCCTTATAAATACCCAAGGTCGTCTATTTTGGCCCTATCTCGGCCACTCCAACATTAGAAACCCTAAGAGAGAAAGAAAGGAAGAGAAAAGAGGAAGGAAGGAAGAGAAAAACAAGAGTCAAAAGGGGTTATCCAAGATCAAAACCTAGTTTCCAAGAACACAAGGTAGGGGTTTTCTTCCATTTTCATCCAATGATGTTAGGGTTATTATACATGTACATTTTGACTCTAAATAGTATGTATTTGTTATGGGTTCATTGTTTCTTAGTCTTTGTACAAACACACACATGATTTGAATAAAATAATGGTTAGAAATTCATCAAACCCCAGTTTTTGGAGGAAATATGGATTTTTCTCTATATCTTCACTTCCTCTTGATTTCTAAAATGCTAGAGCTTTGTGTTGAGTATTAAAATGGTAGTATGGATGATCTCATGCCTATTTCCTTTAAACTTGTCTTTTATACCATGATTTGCGAAATGAGTATATTTCCTTAAATTGTTGTATTATGTACAATGCTTGTGAAAGTTGGGAAAGTTGTGGAATTGATTATATATGAGGTGTTGAGTATATTGTTGGTATGTCACTCTTGGGTATGGTGTTGTGAGAGACTTGGATTACCTTCGAAAACTGCCGTAGAGCGTTAGAGGTTAGTCTATCCCAATGGGGGATGAGATGGTTGCCTAATGCTCGTAGTGGATCATTGTGGTGACAATGACTACTATTGTTCACGGATACCGGGGAAAAGGGTTAGTATACTAGACACCTTGGAAGAATTTCGTCAATGCCGTATGAGACGATACACGCCCTTCCTAAATTGGCCTGTGATTGTTATTATAAATGGGTGAACGAGGTAGAATCGTTGGGTGGATTCATGAGAAGCGACAGCCTACTTGAGTGGTACGAAATAGAAATTATTGTTCATTGTACCAAATATTATTTTCCCAAGAGTATCGGGTAGTATGGGATGCAGCGATAACTTGTAAAAATGGTGTATGGTGGATTGGATTATGTTAGAAATGGTTTGCCAATTAAAGTTGATTTTATTCTCTTCCAATTCCTTATTAGTGTACAAACTTGAGATCTCTTTTAAAATGTCCTTATTTTCTTTCAAATTTCATTGATATGTATGTTCGAAATGAGACCTACCTGTTTTGCTTGATTTCAAAACCTTGAATGGGTTTGGAAGGATTTTCCTACAGAGTCTTGTACTCACCCCCTACCTACAAACATTTCAGATTGTACTCTTGAGGAGGAGTTAAGACTCGAGGAACCCGTACCCTGGGAGATTCAGCAAGACGGAAGTGTGGATCCCGGGGAGGACTCTTAGCCGGACACTACCTTTGTTCTAGACTAGGGTATTATTTTGAAACAATGTAAAGCCTAGCCATATTTTGTAATTCCGCTGCATTACTATAGCTATTAGATTTTGGGGATGTAAAGGCTATAGATTGGCCTATTCTTTTGGGATAACATGTAAATTTGATGAATTGATTTTATGGTAAGTAAATGGACCCGGTGTGGTCATTATAGTAGAATTGCACAGGTTGAGTTTTGTGGTAGAGCTCCCCGTACAAGGGAGACTCTGTCCGAATTTTGTTCCAATATAAATTGTTGATATAATGTTAATGGATTACTTAGTGCTCTCATACTTAAATGGTTATTAGAATGTAATGCCGTCCAGGGTGTATTTTGGGGTGTTACAGGATCCCTCGTTTTGGTTCTTTAAGCCAATTAAGCAATGTTCCACCACTAGTTGATTTCGCCACTAAATACATCTAATGGATTATAGGTTTTCTCTAAGAAACCTTGTGCTGAGGGCACCTCACGGGGACTCGTTAGGGATGTCATTTTTGTCAATTGCAATGCCCTAGCTTTGTGTCTTTACTTCCACGGTGGAGAAGTGTAACGCACTAAAGTTGTCCTCAATGTTTTTCGCGCTACACTACCATCACTACAACATCCAGCAGGAGAGTATGCATTTCGCAGGAGTGACCTATTCTGTGGCCACGGAGTTATTTTTGAGGTGATCGCTTAATCTACGGACGGGCCTATGTTACCAAGTCACCCTTCAACGTTTTTTTTAAGAGTAATGCTACACTGACCAAAATTAGGGACCAAAAAGAGTGACCAAATGACATGGCAGCTGACGTGGAAGGTGGTTGACCAATTACTGTGCAACATTAAATACACACATTGTGCAAATCAAGGAAATAAGTGAATTAATATTGCATATTAATTGGTCATCCACCTTCCACGTCAGCTACCATATCATTTGGTCACTCTTTTTGGTCCCTAATTTTAGTCAGTCTAGCATTACTCTTTTTTTAATTATGTCATATGTCACCTTGTGATTGAGACGTGTGTCATAATTATATTTGTCATTTACACAAAATAAATAAGTTATAGTTAGGTAATATATTCCGTATACATTATTGTTTTAAGTGAATTAAATTTTATTCGAAACAATCAAATCATCCAAAATATTTTTGTTTTCATAAAAATCGAAATGAATAATTGATTGACTATCAAAGTTATGTTTCGAGTTGTTTTGACAAATGTTGCGAAAATAAAAATTTAATTTTTTTTATTTTCATATTGTTTTTTTAAATATTTTTAAAATATTATCGAAACGTTTTTATTTTTAAGCTCTTCAAAGCTCTACACCGAAATAAAATTTTTATCCTTAATTATTATATTTAAAAAGTGTATTCATGCTCCGTCTATTTTGTATACCATAATTTTTCAATTGTCTCATAAAAATGACCCCTTGTTAATATCTCCATCGAAAGATTGTTTTTTATCGTTATTATTATTGTTATTTGTATAGCTTAATTGGAATTCGATCAAGTTTAAAGGATTTTTCAATTTTCTTTACCAAATTTTAAACCGGGGCATAAATAGAATTCATTAAAAAAAAGAAAAAGAAAAAGAAAATACAAGGAAAGAGAAAAATTATAATAGAGTAAGGCGCGGTCGGAACGGCCACGCCCAAACCGTATTCAAGTATATATTTGCGTATGTGACGAATCCAATTATAAGCGTAGTTTGTTTCTCTGTCATCTACCGCCTTCCTTTGGTTCTCAATCACCTCCGCTCTATATTAAGACTAGACAGAGACTTTATCTACTCATACTCTCTCTCTTTTTCTCTCTGGGATTTCAAGGGTTAGGGTTTCATCGCACAGCTAATTCTCAGGTAATTGATAACCTTTTTCAAGCTTTAATCCATTGAATCGCATTGCTTCAAATCCCTCACACGTGCACTATATTTGATGTCTTACCATCGATGTCTAGGGTTTTATTTTATTTTATTTTTGTTGTTCCGTAGCTTGCTTCTAAGCAAGGCCTTTCTGCCGATTGTTCAATTTGGGATCATGATGACCATACTATATGTATTTTGGCTATGGGTATACGCACACATCTATGTGTATGTTGTTCGAAGATATGACTTTATACGGACTTGGTTTTTTTTTTTTTTTTTTAATTTTCATATGAGTATTTAATTCAGTCAGACGGTTGAAAATTAGGATCATGGTTCACTAACTGTACATATATTTTTATTTGTATGTTCTTGTATATCTGTTAGTATGTAGCACTGATATGTGGATGTGTGCCTTGTGGATTGTGTGGAAATTTTTCTCTAGGTATTGTTTCTGTTGATCATATTAATTTCAGATTCTTTAGTGTCTGGCTTGTGGTTCACACACAAATTTTATATGCTTGTATGTATGTTCAACTTTATGTGCAGGAACCCAAATTCAATTTGGTGGTTTGGAAACCTCATATATATAGATATATCATGTAAGTGATTATACCCATGTTTTCGGATTGTCACCGGTTTATGTATTTTTTTTATATTTGAATACAATGCGTAGGACCAAATAATTGTGTATGTAAACTAAGGGTATGCTTGGGGTGGATTGGATAGGATATCAAAAATATAACCTTTGCCTATCCAAGCCAAACCCAGTTAAGCTCATATTTGGATTGGTTATGTATCCATGCCAATGTTTGGTAAACTAATTTTAAATGTATGTGGGATCCATTGACAAAGATGGTTTAAAAATATTAAAATGATATGTTTTGGCTATTATACCGCATAACAAATCCATATGTTTGGATAAAAAATGGTTGAAATTATCTTGGAACATTTTTTTGCCAAAAACTCTTCGAACATATTTTATCATTTTGGAAGTTGCAGACGCCATTCCTCCTACACTTGAAGCAAATTTTGTTTCTTCAATCTAGATTGTGCACTACTCTTGAACTTCCACAAATTAAGAATCATAATTAACCTTCCCTAATCCACTAATGAATTTCCAAATCTTTCTTCAACACTTGAGCCAACGAATTTATACTTAGATGCTTAGGGACACCTGAGAGCTATGAAGCACGAAAAAGGTAATGTTTTCGTATCCGACACGTATCAAATATCGACACTCTTCGAACACTTTTGAACACGTGACTGATACTCTTTTATCCGTGTCCATAATTAAATAATACATTTTTTAATTTTGGACAATTTTTTGGTGACGTGTCTGACACGTCTTTAGAACATGTCTACTCCTAAACAATAGACATGTGTTGAAACAATATTAACAAAGTTTAAAAATTTTAGAATATATAATTACTAATGCTAGACATGTTAAAATTGTAAACCAAATATAATAATAAAAATAAAAGATGCACAAAAGTTTTAAAAAAGATGAATTGAGAAAATGAGAACAATTATTTAAATTATATATTAGGTACACATTGTCTACAAAATAACTGATAATTACTGATTATTATGAGGATTCTTTAGTCTAAAAATTCACAAAGATGACTAGACATTAGATTTACTTATCATAAAATACTTAATCTTTTATGAATTGTATATCATTATCAATATATTTGTAATAAATTATATAATGCTGCATATAAAATATAATTTTTTTGTAGCGTGTCCTCAACGTGTCCGTGTCCTTTTTTTTTAAGAAATGTCGTGTCGACGTGTCCGTGTCTGTTTCCATTCTTCTTAGCCTGAGAGTTAAAACAAGGGAGTTAAAAATATAATTCATTGATATGGATGCCATCGACTCAATTGCACAATTTAAGAAAAAAAAAGAAAGCAAAATCAGAAATTAGAAAAAATACTCTTGATGATTTTGGCCCAACTCGATTCAAATATATATATATATATATATATAAACTGTACTCATCAATCAGATGATTCAAGTTTTATTTCGAAGTTCAATGTTCAAATAAGAACAAGAACTATCCATATATATATATATATATCATTATCTCTGAATCTTTGGGCTGAGAGTAAACGAAGAAGTAAAACCTAATGAAAAGACCAATTGGGATTCCAAATCCAAAACCAAGGAGTCTCAGAAAAGTGTTCAAGAAATCCATGTGTCCTCAACTCCAAGAATCAATGTAGATCAATGAAGAACTCTAGAAAGAGAAAAGAAAAGAGTTTGTTTTTCAAGGAGGACACTGGCGAGAGAGAGAGAAGAAAAACCAACACTCCCCAAATCCACCAGAACACCATTTATGAAGAAGAATAAATCAAAACAACCAACACTCCCAAAATCCACCACAACCGATAGCCCATCCGCACCCAGTAAGAAAAAACCCAAATTAGATCTCACCCCACCCCTTTGTTTCACCAGAACACCAGTGTCCCAGCCCACTCCTCCCCAACGCCTGCACACTAGTCAGAAAGAGGGGTCCCACCTTCGTTGCCTGGTTTGTTGGGTGTGAAACGGTGCTCGAAATTGAGATCTGTGATGAAGAGATGATAGATAAGGTAGGACTTCACTTCAAAACAAAAAAAAGGGTAAAGTTTTCATTGCTTACCCATATCCTGTCGGCTGGGATTTAAACCCCAGGTGGAGGTGGGTTAATTTTAACCTATCTATGAGGGTTAAATTGCATTGTAACAGCCGAGTCAAGGTTTGACCCAGGATTTATATCTGGACTCAATTTTAACTTCCCAAACAAAAGATTTATGGGACCCACTGCATTGTTAATCTATCTTTATGGGTGTTAACCCACTTTATCCCACTACCCAAACACACCCTAACTTGTTGTGTATGCATAGAAGAAATATTCCGAAAGGGCCTGAAATTAGGTGATGCTATGAGTTGTTCATGTTATTCAATTCAATATGGCTACAGCATGATTTTCTGCACTCTGACTTATTGAAGGTGTCTGGACTATGAACTCAAGTTTGGCATTGTTTTGTTGATTCAGTTACTGTATGTACAGATTATAGTTTTGAGGAACAGATTTTGAGTGGAGATGACGATGAGCCAGATGAAGACAATAGAGTTGGAGGAGGGATGGGAATTCATGCAAAAGGGAATCACAAAGCTAAAAACAATTTTGGAAGGGCATCCAGTGCCACAATTCAGCTCAGAGGAGTACATGATGCTCTATACGTATCCTTTGTCATACTGTTTTTAGTTTGAAAAATGTGCTTCCATTTAATTTCTATTTTTCTTCCTTCTGTTTTTTCCGTGTCATCTGTGGGTTTTTTTTTTATGGAGTTTCCTCTTCTTTTCACTATAGTATGTGAATGGCAAGAGAAAAATTGTTTATCACTTTGTTTTTCTCTTTACCTTAATTCAGTACCATCTATAACATGTGCACACAGAAGCCTCCTCATGATTATTCGCAGCAGCTTTATGAAAAATACAAGGAATCATTTG